>CM029021.1:133938162-134538162 GCA_016801055.1 Panax notoginseng | reverse complement strand
AGCCATCTGGTTGCAGGTCAAACCTACCAAAATTTTCCTATAAATAGAGGGCTAAGTTAGAATTAAAAATCACACCAGAAACATAAGCTTTCTCTCTTTCTCTCTCTATATTATGAAGCATATTTTGTGAGTTTTTAGATACTTGGTGAGTTGCTATTCATCAGTGCAAGTTTCCTTCGGCTTTGCATTCCAGTCAGAAATACTGCATTTTTGAGGTAAGGGATAGTAAGGGATATTAAGGAATTTAAGGGTTGTTATGATTTTCAGTTTCGTAATTTTTCTGATCTTCAAAAATTCTGGAAAAATTTGAAATGATATTTTGATGAGTTTTCTTGATTGTGTCCAAAAATGGTGATTTTTAGATGTATAGATTGAGAGTTATGAATTTTATGAGAAAAGACTATTTTAAAAGTAACAGCTTATAATTCCTTGTGGTTAACTCTAAAATTGATGAAATTTTTATTGGGAGTACATGTATATGATAGAAGTATACTCTGTAAATTTCAGAATTTTTAGACAAAAGTACAATTTTTGATAAATGTCTAAATATTCGGCTATTTTGGCCATATGAAAAATAGTAAATGACTTTTAAAAATTCTGAGAAAAATATATGTTCACTATGGGACTATATTATGCTAAATTCTAGAAAAGAAATATTTTTGGAACTGATGTGGTATTTTTCATAAAAATGGTCTAGTTATGAGTAAATGAATTAAATATGTTTTGTGAAGAAAGAAAATTGGAAAATAGGATTTTATGGCTTGAGAATCCTATATGAGGTATATGCAGATTTTTGATGAGGGTTTTGGTTATTGATGATGAAATTGTAAGAGTTGGCATTTTATGATGATTAAATGCATTAATTAGTAAAGTGTAAACAATTAAAATAAATTGTTTATAAATTTAAGTAATGTTATTTTTTCAATATCGTTATACCGAAATATTGGTATGGATTTTATTGTAGAATTTCTATCTTTTGTGTCGGAGTTACTATTCATGAGTTACTATTCATGATTTACTATTCATGAGTTACGAATATTACTCTTGAGATTAAAACTATATGTTGATCATATTATTTTTATCATCATATATAACATTTTTATAATCCTGATGTTGAAATTCTCTTTCACTGGAGTGTAAAGATGGGTAGATTATTGGTATGATCATGACTAGGGTTCTCTTTGGCCTGTAGTGCAAAGTTGAATTGTGACTGGTATGATCATGACCATTGAATTTATAATTGAATATCTTAAGCTTAAGTGCAAAGGTGAATTGATCAACATGGTTATAATTATTGTTTATATAAATTCTGAAATGATTATATATTTCTTTGAGATATGAATATATTTGGCCTGTAGTGCAAATATGAACTGTTGATGAATATCTTTGGCCTGTAGTGCAAAGATGAATTGTAGATGAATATCTTTGGCCTGTAGTGCAAAGATGACATGTTGTAGAATATCTTTGGCCTGTAGTGCAAAGATGAATTGTTGATGAATATCTTTGGCCTGTAGTGCAAAGATGAATTGTAGATGAATATCTTTGGCCTGTAGTGCAAAGATGACATGTTGTAGAATATCTTTGGCCTGTAGTGTAAAGATGAATTATTGATGAATATATTTGGCATGTAGTGCGAAGATGAACTGTTGTTGAATATCTTTGGCCCGTAGTGCAAAGATGGTTTATTGATGAATATCTTTGGCCGTAGTGCGAAGATGGATTTATTAGCATGATTATGAACAGGAACTGTGATTTGGTATAACCGTGATCTTTGACGTTTCAGGTAAAGACAGGTGATGATAATATTCTTCGTCCTGGGTGAGAAGAAAAATTTAGAGTCACAATTATGATTATGAGTTATTCATATAATTGTGAAAAGGAACTGTTGATTAATGTTACAGGGATAAAACATTATTGGTGGACTTTTAATGTGGAGAAGATAATAGACTTTATGGTCTATTTGACTCTTCTAATGGATTGCTCGTTCCGCTGCAACTATGGATGAAATTTTTATCATTTACCATATGTTCTAAATCTCTGATTTATTGTTGATGAAGGCTATTGATAATTGAATTATCTTTAGTCATGATATTCTTTACTGAGCTAGTTGTGCTCACCCTTTTGCTTCACAATTCCTTTCAGGTAATAAAAGTGTAGCTGGGTCGAGCGGGGATAACAAGGGAATAGAACGGTGGTCATCATTTAGTAGTTATATTTGGTGAAGAAAATAGGGTGAGGCGAACCCAACGTTGGAAGGGTGTTTTGTCACTATCATACAAGATGTCTAATGACATACAACCTCGTGTCATCATAAGACAGGGTTGTGCTCATCCACTTGCTGAGTATATCTATGGGCACTACCTATATAATCTTGGTGTTTGTTTGAAGTATAATTCTCAATTAGAGACAGTGGAGATAATGATAAGTCAAGAGAAGACTCACCATTGGGAAGAATATGATAGTAATCTTCTCGTTTTTCTTTGGGGTCTATTGGGTCAACCAAGGATAATTCTGTGGCCATATGATATCTAGACGCGTGGCCTCCCATGTACGAAGGTTTCCTTGAGCACTTCCCAAAGATTCTAATTTCTAAAACAGTTTTTGACTATACCTTTATGTAAGGTGTCATTGTGAGGTGATGTCCACGGTTGGAACATGAGTCACATTTGGTATATATTTGTATCCAAACTTATAGCATATGTGTTGTTGTATTTTGCACGACAATTGTTGTAATAAAGTTACAGTTTTTTTCTATACCATGTATTTGGCGACTTAGAATAGGTTGGATGGAATGGACTTATTTTGGGGTTGTCACATCCGGTAATAAAAATTTTAAGATGGTGTCTATAATATGACAATGATAATGAGAATGAACTCGTGTGGGGTTTTGTTGATAATAGGGAAAGAACCCTAAGGTAAATTGATGATCACGACGTGATCGGATTAAGCTATGAAGTTATAAATAGTCTGTAACGACTAAGTGTGTATAGATTGATGCTATAAGTGAAGGTACTGTGAATGGTACGATGTGAACTCATGAGGAGTTATATGTGATGAGCTACGAAGAATTCGTATCAAGAAAAGAGTAAGTTAAGTGTAAGATAGAGTAGTGGGATTTCAGTTGAGGACTCATGTGAGAACTAAGTTGCACAAACCTTTGTGTGGGCGGAGGTTTTATGCTCACGCTCGATTCCTCACAATGATAATCAATGGAATATCGGTGTCACGCTATCGATATGCTTATGGTGAGAATGTGATTCTTTTCTCATATCATATTTGATAGATAGGGGCTATTAAGATTAAGGTAGAGAATATTAATATTAGGCGCGAGTTCTTAAAACTCAAATTTATGGCAAGTTCGTGACTCATAATCATATAATGGGACCCCTCAGCGAATGGACGACTTTAGTCTGACTAGGATAAGTTCCTACACCCATATGATTATGGCAAGTTCCTGGATTTCCAAAGTGTGGTAAGTTTGATGAACTATATCGAGTATATATATGTTATGAATTAAGAGATTTTTGTATAGTAAAGATTGAAGTTGATGGAGAAGCGTGGATTTTCTAAATCTTCTAGCTCTGCTAGATTTTCAAAAATTTATTGACTTAGTGCTAGTGTTTGCACTTGGTTTTCTTGAGAAAAATGTTGGGTCAAGTGACTGAACCAATGAGTTTTAAAAACAACACCGTTATTCATATATCTAAGCTACTTGTTTTGGCTAAGACAAAAATAATTTGAAAATCTTTCAAAATGTATTTCTAACCATGTGCATCATTTGATATCGTGTTAAAATGGTAAATGATGGAGTCATCAATGCAGTCGAACCTAGTATCGGTTGTGATCGGAAGATCGTCAGCCCACTATGGTGTGATGTAATATGAAAAAGTCACCTAATGGTGGAATCCTAAACGTACTACTAATCTGGTACGGTATCATGACGTCATAAAATAATTTTTGATTTTCTTTCGAATTATGAAAAGTTGACTAAACTATTTTGATTGATGTCCGAACTGTTGATAAGAGTCTAAGCTATTTGACTCGGCTAGACAACTGTTGAAAAGTGATTATAGAATTCAAGCGTTCTAGTGTAATTGTGCCAAATCGGATTACCCTGGTGCGGATTCAGTCGTTGAAAAGCTGAGGTGAACAACCCTATAAGGGGACATATTTTTGGAGACAATGGTTCCGAGCGTAACGCAAGTAGTCGTTACAAAACACTACGTTGCGGCCCAACGTAGTGGTACAATAGGCTGGCCACTTAGTGTACGTGTGGAGGGTGTTTTCAGTCTTTGTGATTGAGGAACACCCTGGTTGGTAATGTGGATAATTGTGTTGAAGCACTAGTTCACGATCTTGTGACCCCTCAGCATAAATTGGAATTTAAGTTATTCATACTACTTCCCTATTATTGAAAGATCGTGGAAGATTTTTATTCTTCTGTGTGATGAATGTAGTGAGTAGGATGTTCCTTAGGAAGGAGAATGTGGTAGAATGCAAGGGAGCAAGTTATAATGAAACTTCCGAAAAGTAAATGGATAATATTATCTAAAAGAATATGTAATATTCGAAATAGCACCAAGTAGAGGAGGTTTCGGTGATTCCGAGGACGGAATCCATATAAGGGGGAGAGGATGTAAGAACCCGAATTTTCAGAAAATATTAAAATAAGAATTTAATGAATAAAATTCTTAAAGCATGAGATGTGTTCGAATGAGTATATATATGTGTTACGAGGTATGTGGTATTGTGTTACATAGGGTAATATGAGTTATGTAATATGTAATGTTGTGTTTAATGAATATATATCATTATTATATATTTATTATATATTGTAGAGAGGGATTAGTAAGAAGATGGATAAAATTTATCTATTGATGATTAAATAATTTATAAGAAATTATTTTATTATAGTAAGGTGGTGACATTAAATATATTTGATAATCACCAAATTCTTGCGTATTTGTACGAGTACATATCAAGTCTAAGGCAGTGCAACCGTACTCTTTAATGGTTGACGTATAGGAGCTGGGCTAAACTATTCCTTTAGAGAGCGGAGGTATATACGAATTAGTAACCGATCTAACTCACTGTGAAAACAGTGTAGACGAGACGAAAACTAATTTGTTGGTTGTTTGTGGGAAACAACTCAGTGTACTATATTGAATACTATTAAAGGCTCGACGCGTGCTAGGTTTAGACTGGTATATATGTACGTTGTTGATGAGAGTAGATAATCGATATACCTTTGAAGTGATTAGAGAATTATTACGTAATTCAATACACGACAAGGAGTGAAATGAAAGGTATGTATGTATGTGTTGCATTCGAGTTTTGTGTTATTGGTGGTATGAAACCATAGAGGATATGTATCGTTGGTTAAACTAATAAGGGAAATAGAGTTTTAAAACTCGAAATGCGATCCTTAAGTTATTAAGGTAAATAGTAACCGGTGATGTGAAAACCAAATAGAGGGTTGATGTTAGGCGAGTTAACGCTTAAGGAGAATGTGTAAAGTGTTTAGAAGTGTAAGATTTCAATTCTGCTAATGCAGAACTTGTCTACCTGAAAATTTGGTATGGTGCAGCTACGGCATTACCATGCCTATGACCAGCGCAGCTGCGCCGGTCTGTAAAATCAGTTTTTTGAATTTAAAGTTTAAGAAATGGGTATTAAGGACTCATAAGGATAATAAAAATCTTAAGTGATGGTTATAAGTTGTCCATGAATGGATTTGAATAGGAGTTAATTAATTAACCCGGATTAAATATTGCTTAATTAAGCGATATTATAGAATATTATATTCTATTAATTAGAGGAATGCATGATAATTATTGGAAAGAAATATGTTAATTAATATTTGATATTTTAATATATTACTTAGTTTTGTAATATATCAAAGGGTTGATATTTAAAAGATAAATGATTAATATTAATTAATCGTTGTGATATTAAAATGTGATAATGGGTTGAAATTACCCAACTGAATGATATTTAGCCAATTAAAATATTAATTATCAGTAAATAGTATTACTATGTGTAATATGGAAGATGTGAGCAGTAGTAATATATAATGCCTACGACATAAGAATACATGAAGTGTGACGTTTAATTGGGACTAATGACATATGGTACCAAGTGGTACAGTGGAAGCATATGTAGTGGTAATACATAAATACTTAATTATCTGTGTATTCTAGAAACTGAGAAGGAGATTAAATGTTTAAATAAACATTAATATTAAGGGTATACTGTGGTTATGTGAGTAGTAGAAATAATTATGGAACTACTCGGATAATAATATCTTGCTGCGATATTTTATCACATGTATTTAATGTACATAAATTATATGATATGAGTATAAAGTTTATCTTTAAATTCCTAACATGGTAACGATTGTACCTTAATATTACATTATGGGGATTAAAAGAACCAAACAAAGCCTTACTTGACCAATTTGCTGAGATTTTATCTCTTGACCCAAAATGAGTGTCACCAAGTACAAGGAACAGTGGCCTAAACTCTCTTTACGTATCATTCAAGCTGCTAATCCTAGGTGTTCATGGCTAAGAAGGTGGCTGGTATGGGGTTGGTAATCAACTTCTTAGGAACCATTGTTCCATTCCATTGCACCATGGGTTCCAAGCTTGAGTAACACAAATGTCCAGTCAAAACTTTTTCTTTAAATAGCAGACATGTTTCTCAGTGGTGTTGCTTGAAAATTTGCTGAGAATTGCTAAGTAAGAGTTGAGAGTATATAAGTGTTCTGAGAGTTTGAGAGTTTATTGGAGCACGTTCCTTCGAATTATAGAGGTATAATTCCATTCTATGTTTTCCAATTTCAGTTTCTATAAAATAGAGTTTTGAGTTCTTAAATTTTAAATTCTCAATTTTGTGGAATTGAATGCTAGGAAGGTTGAGTAATGTTCATATAGTTATTATATGACCTTATAAGCATGTTGCAACTGATATATGAGTGTTTAGGAATGAATTCGTGTGTAATTTTTGAGGTTGGGATAAACAGTTGCCGAAGCAGACTGTTCTTGGCTCGAACTAGTCGCGGCGCAGCTGCACCATATTTGTATGGTGGCGCAGCGCAGCTGCGCCAGTCTCTGATTTTAGTTGGAGCCTTTATTTTGCAATCTGATCCATGTTAGTTAAATATTATGACTTATAATAGTATGAAAGCATGTTTAAGATGTGTGTATAAGTATATGAACCTAAGTTGGGCATGTTCTAATAGACTTGCATGATTAATGAAGACATATGGTTTAAATGGAGATGTGAACCTTAAGTTTTGAAAACAAATTATGTTAGAGATCATGTTCTGCAAGTTGTGAACCTAGTAAGCTATACATGACTGATTTTACACATAGTTGAAAATGTTATAGTGTACATAGTTCCTTTAAGCATGACCAAATTTATTAAGCCTTGTGTTAGAACTATTTTCAAGAAAAATATTAGCATGGTGAACTAACATGCATGACTACTACATGATTTAAACTCTGACCTTGCAAGCATGTTAACATGACCTGACTACATATGAATAGAGCCTTAAAGTTGTCTTGTATGTGTTGAGTGGCATTGTTCAAGTTTAAAGTGGTTTCAAAAGCAAACTTGAACATATTTTCAAAATCTAGTTGCATCACATAGATATCTAGATTCTAAAGGATTTATAAGTCATGTTATGTCTATAATATCCCTAGATATGATTTATACGTGCTATATTGCATCATTTATGATAAAATGATTTCAAAGGCAACCTCGAGCATGTTTTCGAACTTAGGTTGCATTACATATGAGTATTTAGATTCTAAAGGCTTGAGATGCCATGATATGTTGTATTATGTCTCTAAACATAAGTCTTATATGTTAAACATAATGGAAGTAAACCAAGCATGAGGTTAAAGCGTGTTTTAAAGTGTTAAACGATGCTAGCTATGAGTAAAAGATGTGATAACCCGAGATTTCGAATAATCAAAAATTTGCGAATAAATTTTTTTTTATTTAATATTAATATTAATTATTAATTTTGTGACAAGTATCGGTGATACGAGTCTCGAGAAAGTCAATTTGTGTATTGACTAATAAAATTAGAGTAGAGTTGTGATTAACAGCTTTAGAAACCCTAACCCTAATTTCTGGATAGGGATTCGGTAGAAAATATAATTAAAATAATTATATTGACGAGTACGTGTTTGTACTGTATAGAATTTTTGATCGGATAATATTTGAAATTAATGAAATACTAATAAGAGATTAGAAACCCTAATCTCAGGATTAGAAACCATAACGTACCGTTAGAAACCCTAATCGAAAGCCGGGAAACCCTAATTTCATATTTGGGAATTCTAAGCCCTAAATTAGGAAACCCTAATTGTAAGACCCCAAATTATTAATAAATGAAATTTAAATTCCCTCTATTTATTATTTTGAAATAGTAAGTGTTAAATTGATTAATGAGGTTAGTTATGGGTAAAATGCGTAAATATTTTAAATAAGCAAGTGGTTATAAAATATTCATTGTTGTCGGGGAATATTCGTTTGGTCGTGGAATATTCTTCCTGTCGGGGAATATTCGTACGACGGCGCAGTCTTTTGTGGGCCCCATAACGGAAAGCGATTGGATGAAGAAAACGACAAGTATATGTTTTTTATTAATAACGGCGTAGTTGTTACCGTTAATACTGTTGGAATACCCGGTGGTTAAAACACAGTAATACGCGTTGTTACACAGTAGCACACTGTATTGCACCAATTATTGATTCTTACGTAAGAAGGCACTACTCAATAATGGTTACAGTAATTACTGTTCAGTATTTTATTTTATTGATTCAATAATTGCTGCGTTGATATTTTATATTACTGTTGTTTCAATAATTGTCACTACACAGTATTTCCCATTATCAGATCAATAATTCATATTATTTGAATAATATTATTAGATAACATTATTGGCAATGTCTAGAAAGTTCTGTCTAAGGAGAGGTTTGGTCATCTAATTGCGCGCCAGTAAGGAGAAATCCTTATTGGAAAGCCCCCTCTTTCCTGGGAACGGCCTGGTTGTCATAAATGTGATTCTGTAATATTATTTGTAAATAATTAATTATTGATTCATATGATAAGGAAATATTTATTTTTGTGGATATAAATGAGGGATATATTTTTGTGGTTAAAAATGAAGGAGTTAATGTTGAGGTTTTTATCAGTATTTTTGTCGGAATGGAGGTATTAAAAATCAGGGTTTTTGAGATATTTTGCGGGAGTTATAATTTTTAATCCGACCGTTGGATCGTGGTAATTTTTGGATATGTTATACATATATAAGTTGAGTATATGTCCACAAATTTTGAACCGTTAAAAATGAACGTATGATTTATTATGAATTTTACGAGATGACTGGTTCAGAAATTGTTGAATTTTCGGAGTTAATCATTTTGGTAGAAAATTCTAGAATTGGTGGGCCCCACTCTTGGTTGGTGAAGAAATGTGCTGAGATTTTTATTCAAATGTGGTGGGTGGGAATAGTAGCAGGTAAAGCCATCAGGTTGCAGGTTAAGTCTGCTTCGGCGTGCTAACATTTTCCTATAAATAGAGGGCTAAGTTAGAATTGAAAATCACACCAGAAACAAGTTTTCTCTCTTTCTCTCTCTAGATTATTGAGTGTATTTTGTGAGTATTTAGATACTTTGAGAGTTTCTATTCATCAGAGCAAGTGTCTTTCAGCCTTATACCGGTATTCCGACCAGAAGTACTGTCTGTACGAGGTAAGGGATGTTATTTTATTCAAAAATGATATTATTTCTTCAATATCATTATGCCGAAATATTGGTTGGAAATTTTTATCAAATTTGGAACTTTTCACGTCGGGGTTACTATTCATGAGTTACTATTCACGAGTTACTATTCACGAGTTACTATTCACCGAAAAATAAAATTTTTTTCTTTTCGTCCAAAATATCTATTCTGGGTACTAGCTTTGATTGTATCCATGTTTTGATCATTCTTGAATTCTACTTCACTATGAATAATTATAAGGTATTTTTGGACATGGATAAATCGAAATACGAATCCTTAATATTTGTTATTTTGTTTCACTGGATTCGTTTTCTTTAATATATTTTTCATCATCCTCAGTCCTAAATGATGATATTACTGAATATCTTTGGCCGTAGTGCAAAGATGAATGATTAACTGATGAATATCTTTGGCCCGTAGTGCAAAGATGAACAGGTGTTGAGATGAACATGACCGACTGGTGATACAAATGAATATCTTTGGCCTGTAGTGCAAAGATGAATATTTGATTAAAGATGGTTATTGATTGTTGTTACAGGGATAAAATATTGATGATGGACTTTTAAATCTTAGAAGATAGTAGAACTCATTCTCTACTTGACTCTTCTAATGGTTTGCTGTTTCCGCTGCAGTTATTGATTTAAAACTTGTTGTCTATTGTATTCTATTAGATTTTTCCCTGTTGAAGACTAACGATAATTTGTTCTGTATTATCTTAGTCATAATGTTCTTTACTGGGCTAGTTGAGCTCACCCTTTTCCTTTTTGTTCCATTTTTCTCAGGAGGCGAGAATGTAGCGAGTACTAGTCGGGGTATGGAATGATGGTTCTAGAAGTTACTTTAGTAGTCCTCACTATTTTTGTGAAATAATGTATCAATAATTGTAATGAGGGCTTATTTGAGTGTGGATATTGTCTAAATGACAATATTTGTATTTAAACTCACAGTTCTTGTGTTGTAATAATAAAGATGTAGTTGTTTCTGTACCATGTATTTTGGCGACTCAGAATGGGTGTTGTATACCTATTTTGGGGGCGTCACAGTTGGTATCAGAGCTTAGGGATATGATCTCTGGCGGAGATCGGGGAATAGAACTAGGAGGGGAGAGACGAATCCTTCGCTAGTGTGTCCTACCTAAGCTTATTTATTGGTCAGTCATAATATAGGGGTATTATGTGATTTGTTAATTTATTTAATTAACCCTTGTTTTATGGCAGTATTTGAGAATGTCGACTGAGAATGTGAATAGTGGAGTAAATGAGACCGTGGAGACACCGGTGCTTACCAACGAGGAGAACGTGCAACAGGCTGGCAATGTTCCTCCTGTGAACAACACCAATGAGCAGATGATGAACGATGGAATGTTTAGAAGTTTTTTGCAATTCATGCAAAACCAGACAAGGGAGACTCGTGTTCAAAATACAGGAGGAAATGATAGCAATTCACGGTTTGTCACAGCCAAACAGTTCAAAGAATTGGGACCACCAGAATTTAAGGGAAAGCCGGATCCGATCATGGCGGAAACGTGGGTCAAGCAAATTACCAAGATATTCGATGTCTTGGGATGCACGGAGGAACAGAAGGTTCCATTCGCCACCTTTATGTTCCGTGGCGAGGCAGATTACTGGTGGGAGTCTGTGAAGCGTACCCATCCAACCGCACTCAGCATGTCTTGGGAGACATTTCAAAAACTGTTCAATGACAAGTACTTTCCTGAAAGTATTCGTCATATGAAGGAGGTAGAGTTTATTAGACTAGAGCAGAATAATATGACGGTATCTCAGTACGAGGCAAAGTTTGCAGAGTTGTCCAGGTTTGCACCTCATTTGGTGGAGAATGAGGAACGTATGACGAGGATGTTTCTGAGAGGTTTGAAACCCGGCATACGTCAATATCTCATTTCTCATAAATTTTCTCTCTATTCAGATGTTGTCAACAGGGCTCAATTATTAGAGCGAGATAACGAGTACGGTCAACTGAGGGATCACAACCAGGATCATATCGGTGACAGCAGTCATCAGAACAATGATAACCAGCGGAGAAAGAAAAATACAGACAAGAACGGCAACCACTCTGGTGGTAATCGTGGCTATGAAAATAGAAGAAGCGAGTCGGGAGGAGATTTTAAAAAGAGGAGATTCAACAATGACAATACGAAGACGTCAGCACCAACAGCAATTGGTTCCAAGGGAGGAGAACGACCACCGGTTATATGCTATAAGTGCGGAAAAGAAGGACATATCAGCCCAAACTGCCCACAACAGTTTAAGGTATGTTATAATTGTGGAAAGGAAGGACATATCGCTCGAGATTGCACTGTAGCAAAACCAAGTCCAGCGGGGATGGTGACTCAAAAAGCTGTCCCAGAAAAGATAAAGTCAACGGTTCCTGGAAGAGCGTTTGTCGTGACTGGTCAACATGCGAGGAACCCAAACGAGGTGATCACGGGTAAGCTAATCATAAATTCATGCGAAGTTTATACCTTATTAGATACCGGTTCTACCCATTCTTTTATCTCTCCTGCTTGTGCTCAACGTTTAAACTTGACTCCGGAGAAGTTAGACTTTGATTTATCTGTGGAGACTCCGTTAGGAGAAACTTTCATCACATCCACTGTTTATAAATCTTGTGTGATCCAAGTTGGTACCATCACCTTACCTGTTGACCTTATCTCTTTAAAGATACTTGCTTTTGATGTGATTTTAGGGATTGATTGGCTAACTACTCATCATGCCAAAATTGATTGTTTTCGTAAGGTTGTTAGTTTTCATATTCCTAACCAACCTGTTGTACGAATTCAAACAACTAAGCCATTAAAATCAATCACTGTTATATCAAGCCATAAAGCCATTCGTTTATTAAAAAACGGATGTCAAGCTTTCTTAGCCCATGTTATGGATTTGAATAAAGACACGTCAAATTTGAATAATATTCTTGTTGTTATTGACTTTCCTGACGTATTTCCTGAAGAACTTCCCGGTCTACCCCCGGAACGAGAAATTGAATTCTTTATTGATCTTGAACCTGGTACAAAGCCCATTTCTAAAACCCCATATCGAATGGCTCCTATTGAACTTCAGGAGTTAAAGGTCCAACTACAAGAGTTGTTGGACATCGGTTTCATTCGTCCTAGTACATCTCCTTGGGGTGCTCCTGTTTTATTTGTAAAGAAGAAAGACGGAAGTATGCGACTTTGTATTGATTACCGGGAATTAAACCATGTCACTATTAAGAATAGGTATCCGCTACCTCGTATTGATGACCTGTTTGACCAGTTACAAGGAGCACAGTTCTTTTCAAAGATCGATCTTCGTTCTGGATATCATCAGCTGAAGGTTAAAACTGAGGATATTCCAAAGACTGCCTTCAGAACTCGGTACGGGCATTATGAGTTCCTAGTTATGTCTTTTGGATTGACTAATGCTCCTGCGGCTTTCATGGATATGATGAACCGAGTATTTAAGGATTATTTGGATCAGTTCGTTGTTGTCTTTATTGATGACATCCTCATATATTCCAAAAGCCGTGAAGATCATGAGCATCATTTGAAGCTGGTACTCCAAAGGCTGCGTGAAAATAAGTTATATGCCAAGTTGAAGAAATGCGAGTTCTGGCTTGAGGAAGTAGCTTTCCTAGGGCACGTGGTGTCAAAACATGGAGTATCTGTTGACCCGGCGAAGATTGAAGCAATACAAAGTTGGGAGCAACCAAAGACGGTGACCGAAGTACGTAGCTTTCTAGGCTTAGCTGGTTATTATCGAAGATTCGTGGAAGGGTTTTCTCGAATCGCTACCCCGTTAACTCAGCTGACTCGGAAAGATATCAAATTCGTATGGAGCGAGGAATGCGAGAAGAGTTTTCAAGAGCTTAAGAGGAGACTCATTTCGGCACCTGTTCTGACAATACCATCTGGTTCGGATGGATTTGTTATCTACAGTGATGCTTCAGGCAAAGGGTTAGGATGTGTTCTCATGCAACATGGGAAAGTCATAGCCTATGCCTCGCGACAACTCAAAGAATATGAGAGGAATTATCCTACTCATGATTTGGAGTTGGCAGCAGTAGTTTTCGCGTTGAAGATCTGGAGACACTACCTGTATGGGGAGAAAGTGGAGATCTATACAGATCATAAGAGCCTTAAATATTTCTTCACCCAAAAGGAACTCAACATGCGGCAGCGACGTTGGCTCGAGCTGTTGAAAGATTACGATCATACCATCCAATATCATCCTGGAAAAGCAAACGTAGTAGCTGACGCATTGAGTAGAAGATCATATGCGGGTACGAGTGCAATGTTGTTAACACAAAGGCCCATTTTGTATGACTTGCAAAGGATGGAGATAGAGATGAAGGCTCCAAGTACCCACATGATGATATCAAATATACGAGTAGAACCGACTTTAATCGATAAAGTTAAAGCTGCTCAAGCTACGGACATAGAGCTGATGCGTATGAAGAAGAAAGTGCAAGAAGGTTCTATTCCAGAAGCAAGAATCGATGAAGAAGGAATACTTCGAGTTCACTCTAGACTCTGTGTTCCTAACAATTCTGATTTGAAGTACAAGATCATGATGGAAGCACACAATACACCATTTGCAATCCATCCTGGAAGTACCAAAATGTATCGTGATCTACGACATACATTTTGGTGGAATAATATGAAGAGAGAGATTGCAAAGTTTATCTCGAGGTGTTTAACTTGTCAACGTGTAAAGGCGGAACATCAAGTACCAAAGGGTCCATTGCAACCACTTGAGATTCCGAAATGGAAGTGGGAACACATTACCATGGATTTCGTTACGGGTCTTCCCACGGTTTCTCAAGGCATTAATGCTATTTGGGTTATTGTTGATAGATTAACCAAGTCTGCTCATTTCTTGCCGATACGGGAGACTTATTCCCTTGAACGTCTTGCTCGTATATACGTAGATGAGATTGTGAGACTGCATGGCATGCCAGTATCCATAGTTTCGGATCGTGACCCAAGATTCACTTCAAGATTTTGGGTTAGCTTGCAAAAAGCTATGGGCACAGATTTACGATTTAGTTCGGCATACCATCCTCAGACGGACGGACAATCAGAGAGGACTATTCAAACTCTTGAAGATCTATTAAGACTTTGTGTCCTAGATTTCAAAGGGAGTTGGGATAAGTACCTACCATTGGTGGAATTCTCTTACAATAACAGTTATCAGGCAAGTATAGGTGTGGCCCCATTTGAAGCATTATATGGACGAAAGTGTCGCTCTCCAATATGCTGGGACGAGGTGGGTGAAGCAACATTGTTGGGACCAGAGTTGGTACGCATGACTACAGAGAAGATCCAAACGATTCGACAACGTATACAAACGGCACAGGATCGACAAAAGAGTTATGCGGATCTTCATCGGAAGGACGTGGAATTTGACATTGGGGATCATGTATTGTTGCGTGTGGCTCCATGGAAAGGAGTTACAAGATTTGGGAAGAGAGGAAAGCTCAATCCACGATTTATTGGTCCATTTCAGATTCTTGACCGAGTAGGAAATGTGGCCTATAGACTTGCGTTACCTCCAAGTATGTCTCGTGTTCATAATGTTTTTCATATATCTGTGTTACGTAAATATGTGAAAGACCCAGACCACGTTATTGAGTTAGAACCGGACGAGATAGCTGAAGACTTAACGTACGAAGAGGTATCTGTCAAGATCTTGGATAGAAAGGAGCATGTCCTACGCACGAAGGTCATACCACAAGTTAAAGTTTTGTGGAGAAACCATGCTATCGAGGAAATGACCTGGGAGTTGGAAACGGAAATGAAAGCGAGGTATCCTCATCTTTTCGAAATACCAGGTACGTACGTCAATTTCGAGGACGAAATTTCATAAGGAGGGGAGGTTGTAAGACCCCAAATTATTAATAAATGAAATTTAAATTCCCTCTATTTATTATTTTGAAATAGTAAGTGTTAAATTGATTAATGAGGTTAGTTATGGGTAAAATGCGTAAATATTTTAAATAAGCAAGTGGTTATAAAATATTCATTGTTGTCGGGGAATATTCGTTTGGTCGTGGAATATTCTTCCTGTCGGGGAATATTCGTACGACGGCGCAGTCTTTTGTGGGCCCCATAACGGAAAGCGATTGGATGAAGAAAACGACAAGTATATGTTTTTTATTAATAACGGCGTAGTTGTTACCGTTAATACTGTTGGAATACCCGGTGGTTAAAACACAGTAATACGCGTTGTTACACAGTAGCACACTGTATTGCACCAATTATTGATTCTTACGTAAGAAGGCACTACTCAATAATGGTTACAGTAATTACTGTTCAGTATTTTATTTTATTGATTCAATAATTGCTGCGTTGATATTTTATATTACTGTTGTTTCAATAATTGTCACTACACAGTATTTCCCATTATCAGATCAATAATTCATATTATTTGAATAATATTATTAGATAACATTATTGGCAATGTCTAGAAAGTTCTGTCTAAGGAGAGGTTTGGTCATCTAATTGCGCGCCAGTAAGGAGAAATCCTTATTGGAAAGCCCCCTCTTTCCTGGGAACGGCCTGGTTGTCATAAATGTGATTCTGTAATATTATTTGTAAATAATTAATTATTGATTCATATGATAAGGAAATATTTATTTTTGTGGATATAAATGAGGGATATATTTTTGTGGTTAAAAATGAAGGAGTTAATGTTGAGGTTTTTATCAGTATTTTTGTCGGAATGGAGGTATTAAAAATCAGGGTTTTTGAGATATTTTGCGGGAGTTATAATTTTTAATCCGACCGTTGGATCGTGGTAATTTTTGGATATGTTATACATATATAAGTTGAGTATATGTCCACAAATTTTGAACCGTTAAAAATGAACGTATGATTTATTATGAATTTTACGAGATGACTGGTTCAGAAATTGTTGAATTTTCGGAGTTAATCATTTTGGTAGAAAATTCTAGAATTGGTGGGCCCCACTCTTGGTTGGTGAAGAAATGTGCTGAGATTTTTATTCAAATGTGGTGGGTGGGAATAGTAGCAGGTAAAGCCATCAGGTTGCAGGTTAAGTCTGCTTCGGCGTGCTAACATTTTCCTATAAATAGAGGGCTAAGTTAGAATTGAAAATCACACCAGAAACAAGTTTTCTCTCTTTCTCTCTCTAGATTATTGAGTGTATTTTGTGAGTATTTAGATACTTTGAGAGTTTCTATTCATCAGAGCAAGTGTCTTTCAGCCTTATACCGGTATTCCGACCAGAAGTACTGTCTGTACGAGGTAAGAGATGTTATTTTATTCAAAAATGATATTATTTCTTCAATATCATTATGCCGAAATATTGGTTGGAAATTTTTATCAAATTTGGAACTTTTCACGTCGGGGTTACTATTCATGAGTTACTATTCACGAGTTACTATTCACCGAAAAATAAAATTTCTTCTTTTCGTCCAAAATATCTATTCTGGGTACTAGCTTTGATTGTATCCATGTTTTGATCATTCTTGAATTCTACTTCACTATGAATAATTATAAGGTATTTTTGGACATGGATAAATCGAAATACGAATCCTTAATATTTGTTATTTTGTTTCACTGGATTCGTTTTCTTTAATATATTTTTCATCATCCTCAGTCCTAAATGATGATAGTACTGAATATCTTTGGCCGTAGTGCAAAGATGAATGATTAACTGATGAATATCTTTGGCCCGTAGTGCAAAGATGAACAGGTGTTGAGATGAACATGACCGACTGGTGATACAAATGAATATCTTTGGCCTGTAGTGCAAAGATGAATATTTGATTAAAGATGGTTATTGATTGTTGTTACAGGGATAAAATATTGATGATGGACTTTTAAATCTTAGAAGATAGTAGAACTCATTCTCTACTTGACTCTTCTAATGGTTTGCTGTTTCCGCTGCAGTTATTGATTTAAAACTTGTTGTCTATTGTATTCTATTAGATTTTTCCCTGTTGAAGACTAACGATAATTTGTTCTGTATTATCTTAGTCATAATGTTCTTTACTGGGCTAGTTGAGCTCACCCTTTTCCTTTTTGTTCCATTTTTCTCAGGAGGCGAGAATGTAGCGAGTACTAGTCGGGGTATGGAATGATGGTTCTAGAAGTTACTTTAGTAGTCCTCACTATTTTTGTGAAATAATGTATCAATAATTGTAATGAGGGCTTATTTGAGTGTGGATATTGTCTAAATGACAATATTTGTATTTAAACTCACAGTTCTTGTGTTGTAATAATAAAGATGTAGTTGTTTCTGTACCATGTATTTTGGCGACTCAGAATGGGTGTTGTATACCTATTTTGGGGGCGTCACACTAATTATATTTTTGTTATATTAATTTCTATTTTACAAACCCTAATTGTAATTTAGAAAAATTATTTTTCTAATTAAAATCCTAATTCGTGGGTTATAAACCCTAATGATCATTTTGACCCTAATTGCTAAATTAAGAAATTTTAATTAGGAATATTAATCCTAATTAGCAAGATTGAATTTTATGATTAGGAAATATTAATATAATTGTCGAATCCTAATTCTAATTTGGAATTATTAATTTTCTATTTTGGAAACCGAAATTTGAAAATTTTGGAAATTAAATTGCAAATCTAAAGGGTTTAAACCCTAAAGGGTCCAAATCCTAAACCCAAACCCAAACCCTAAACCCTAAGAGTTTGTACAAATTCCAAGTTTGCCATTAAATTTATTTTACAAGTGACCAAAATACCCTTTTTACATTTTAAATGAGCTAACTTGTAAAGATGGTTAAAGCTTTAGTGGTTCACCAACTCAATTGACTTTGTGGCATTGAAATCTCAGCAAAACAACCCTAATGTGACAGCAAGATCTGATCATGCATGAATCAAAGTAATATAAATAGATTTGGAGAGAGTAAGTTCACAAAAACAATTGCAAAATTGCATCCAAGCTCTCACCTACTCTCTCTCTCACCAAGGCCTTCGAAATTCTTTAGTGAATCAGTCACATAATCAGCCTTAGATCAACCAATAACAAATTTGGAGAGCAAGAATCAAAGATTGTTCAAGAAAGGTATAAAACCTACTTTTATTGTTGATCTTTGTTGCTAAGAAAAATTTTCTGTTTAAGTGTTTAAATTAGTGCTAGAGGATGTTATATGATGATCTATGTTGATATAACATAGATCCATAGCATCAAAATGCTTTAAAATTGCGTTTTTCAAAATCTGTCCAAGAAAAGATTTTGTGCTCTAACGAGCAAATGTCAGACGGCTCAGATCTCTGTCTGTTAATGTTCTGTTATGTTTTATGTGTTTAATCTATAGCCTGATAGGTGTTCTTTATTTGGAAAGTGAAATCAGGGTTGCTAAATTCTTAGATTTCAAGTTATACTCGGTCAAAGTCAGTTGACCGACCATGACCGAGTACATTCTGGGCAACCCAGAATGCAGTTTCTAGAGTCTGACAACGTGTTTGCAAGGCCCGGATCTGGAAGGTTTTATGTTGTGTTGATTCTGTGTTCGTATTTAGATTATAGTATGATATGTGGACTATCGATCCATGGTTTTAGATCTTACAATACGTCAATATATTAAGTGTAATAAGTGGTCAAAGTAGACCATTTGATCACGGATGAAGTTTCTGGAATTTCCAGAAACTGTTGGCACAAGTTGTCTGACAAGGTTTGACCAGAGTAGATCCGGTGATTGTTTTATAGTTTGACTGTGATCATGTTATGTCGTTTTTCTTTGTCATAAGGACTACCTGATTAGACCAAGAACATACTTATTTGATTACCGGAGCATGCGAATAATTGAATGGAAAATGGTAGCTATGAACTGCCTGGGTTTCTGGGTTACCCAGAAAACCCAGGTGTTGTCTGACAGGTAGTTTGAATGGCCAGATCTTGCTAGATAGTTATGTTATAGCTCTGTTGATGATTCATAATTGTGGTATTACATGTATACTATAAGATCCGTGCACAAAATATCCTAGAAACATACTGGATTAAACTTTATGAACGGTCAAACAATGACCCTTGCTCTGTCGGCTGTCAGTGTTCTTGACCTCAAGAACACCAACAACGATGCTTTATGTCGCTAAAGGCCTACAGCGACTGTTTTAATTATTTTAATTTCTGAATTTCTGGAAAATGAATAAAAAATAGAAATAAATTCTAAAAATTACCAAAAATGATTTTAAAAATTATTTTAAATTATGAAAAATAATTTCTGACCAATTGGAATATTTTTCTTTAATATTTATAATTATTTAAATATTAAAGGCATTTAATTTATTTACTTAGTGTACTAAATAAATTAGAGAAAAATAATTTAATATAATGAAAAATTATTTTAAATAAGAATAATGTATTTAAAAATATTTTGAGTTATAAAATGTGAATTTTAATATTTTTAGAGAATTTTCATTAATAATTTAATATTAACGATATTAGATTTATTTAATTATTAAATTTAATAAATAAGTTAAAAATGATTTTAATAATTTAAAAATCATTTTAAAGAAGAATAAAGTGTTAGAAAATATTTTAAATTATAAAATATAATTTTTAATATTTTTGGAGAATTCTCATTAATAAATTAATATTAATGATATTAAATTTATTTAATTATGATATAAAATAAATGAATTAAAAATGATGTTATTGATTTAAAAATCATTTAAAAGTGAGAAAAATATTTTAAAAATATTTTAAGTTATAATTAATGACTTTTAATATTTTGATAATAATTACATTAATATTTAAATAATAATGGTGATGATTTAAAAATGATTTAAATTACTTTAAAAATCATTTACGTAGAATATTGATGATTTAAAAATATTTTAAGTTATTAACAATAACTTTAATATTTTGACAAATATAACATTAATATTTTTATATTATTAAATATTAATGATAATAAGATTATTTGATAATTAAATCATTTAAAAAAATGATTCAAGTGTTTGAAAAATTATTATAAATTATAATAATTGTTTAAAGCTTCCGAAAATATTAAAAACGATATTTGACTTATCTAAAATAATATTGAAGCTTAGAGACCAAGTTTAATTGACAATCAATGTGTTAATTATCGGATATGGTGACCAGAACACCGAAAATGGACCGAAGTCCACCAGGTCGAACTAGTTAGACTTATTAAGTGTTTATATAGGTTATAAACACTAATGTGGCTATGTGGTATTGTGTCTAGGAGAAGTTTGACTGTAAAATACAGTGTTACGTGTTATAAATGGTTGTGCTAATTGTGATACCGACATTATTGATTATAGGTCTTACGAACGCAGTTAATTATATTGTGTAGCTGTAATCAACGCGAAAGGCAAGTTTCTTAACTCAACCTTGAGTTATATTCATTCAATTATTTTAATGGTTAATTATTGATAATTATACCATGTCCAGGGAATTTATTGTTGATTATTCGCAGTTAGTGCATGATAAAAATTCAAATTGAATTATTGATTCGAAAAATATATATTCATAGAATTACTGTTGTTGGATATTTATATTTGCAGAAACTAATATTGACAGTACAGATAATTCCTGTTTATTGTCATATTATAATGAGAAATATCTTAGCTAATTATTCTGGCTAGACAAACATTTGTTAGAACTTGATGAATACGAGAAGAGAAATCAATTGTTATTGATAGATCGATGCCAATTGTTTCGGCTAGATCGATAAGTAGATAGAATTTGAAATCACAGTATTTCGTTGTTAAATCAAAATCTTGATTCTGAAACTGAGAAGAACAACCTTTTATATAAAGGAAACATTTTGGGTCGTATATTCGACCATTGTGCGCTGTTAAGTATTATGCATAATATAGGGTACAAGGAGTTGGCCGTTTCTAAGTACTTGCAGAGGGGTATGATTTAATCTTTATGGTTATTTGATACGCCTGCGTATGTATCAAAGTAAATCTTTGGTAGATACCCGAGAAAATAAGTTCTAAGATCTGGTGGGATCACTCAGCATAAATCTGGAAATTATTCCACTTTGTTAATGCTTAGAATTGATTCTTGATTATTCAATAGAATATCGTAGAAACTTTGAAAGCGTTGTACCCTTTCATTATCAAATTATTGTGTTGCCTAGAATACAAGAAGAATTGTTATTGATTAACGATTTGTTCAGCTATTTCAAAGTTCCCCGAACTTTAGTTTCATTCTATCAAAATAGATAGTCTGTTCTTGTTGATTCATATACCTTTATTGTATGTCTTAACTTGCGGGGCAAACTTGTTGCTCACCCTTGCTATAAATAAAATATTTCAGCTAGGAACGAAGAGGCCAGCGGGTCAAAGAAGATCAAAGACAAAGGCAAGATGTTGGAGTAGTTATAATGAACAATATTATTATGTTATATTGTATTGTAAACTCTTTTTGTATATCTAAAGGGGTATTTCTGTAATGTTAAGGTTAGTGAACCTGGGACTTATGTATTAACAATATATGTTAATGACTTATGTAATCCTATTTATATATGAATGGGTAGTTAAATGGTATTATATTGTGGATCGTGAATACCAAACTCGGGGGTCAGGTAACCCAGATTTAGGGGTGTCACAGGTTGGTATCAGAGCTGTACTGACCAAGGTGTCACCAGTTGGTAGAAGAGCTGTAGGTTATAAACTTTAAGTGAGGTTGGGGAAAACCCTAGGATTATAACCATATGTGTGATAGAGAAAACTCATTTAGAGTTCTAAGTGAGAGTTTGCCAAAGTATATCAATAGTGAGATAAGTGGTCACATAGTGTGAGAATTTTGTATTGGTGAAGTACTAATCAAGTTATTTAAACTGATTGTAGGATGTCTGGAGAAGATCAAAAGAGTACGGAGATGCTAGCAGCTGTTGCACCGGTGCCAAAAGCCGAGGTGCCAGTGCAAAGTGAATCAGTGGAGAAGGTGGGAGAAGATGAACCAATGGTCAATATGGGGAGCGATCATGATGATTATCCCGAGATGTATCTGAGTGGAGATGAGGAGGCAGAGTCTGAGCCAGCTAAGGTGGAGTTAAAAAATAAGACCAAAGTTGGAGAACAAGATCACGAATCTACAGAGGTTCAAGAACTCTGGAGCAAAGTGTTTCTCTTGGAGGAATTATGGAAGACGGAGTGAGCATTATGCGAAATGACTGAAGAACGGAATGAGCTCAAGGCGCAGGTGGACAGAATGAAGGCTGAAGGTGGTGGATCATCTGAAGGAACCAGCAAGAAGGACAAAAAGAAGAGAAAGAAGGAAAAAGACAGCCCTAAATCTGAAAAATCAAGCCCGAAGAAGAAGCAAGCATGTATCAAGTGTGGGAAGACTCACGCGGGAGAATGCATGATGTGGAAGAACGTGTGCTTCAACTGCAAGCAGGAAGGATATATTTCTCTGCATTGTCCTAAGCCGAATTTGAGGAAGTGTTTTTCATGTGGGCAGACGGGTCACGGATTCAGCAAGTGTACCATCAAGAAGAAGATTGGTGAAGGGAGTGGTCGGTAGATAACTTAGATATATGGAATAGTATCTTTTGGGTAGAAGTCTATGATATTAAGTGTTGTAATATCGAGAATGATGTTTAAGCATATGTAAATATATATATATATATGTTTTAAATTATTCCGCATATTTATATAACATCGAATGTGATGCGATACAGGAATAGTAAATGACCAAGTTGTGAAACTTATAAAAGTTTAGGGTCATTGTGCAGATCCTGAAAATGGAATGAATTTATATTCTAAATTATAATAAGTAAAGTTTATTCATTAAGTTATGAATGAAAAATATAAATAGTTTGACAATAGTAGTATCGTGGCGAACCGAATCCGAGGTTCGAAGGGACTTGGATTTGGGGGCATCACAAATAATACCCTTGGCATTGCAGCCTATGATTACCAATCCGCAGTTCTCGTCATGCACCTGATGAAAGACTCTATTTTCTTCCTGCTGGCCTCCCCAAGCATCGTGTCAATACACCATATGCTTCTTTATGATACAAGACACCTTTGATGATGTTGTACTTCTATAGCTCCATGATTGGTATTGTTCCTTCCTTTGTTTACAATTAATGGGAGATGTCATGTCTCCAATCATCTATTATGTCTTTGGGGAACAAGTCTAGCACCGTGGTTGGGAGGGTTATCTTTATTACCTTCACATCCAAGTCCTCTCCTTAGACATAGACTCGAGACACTACTATTGCTAGTGCATCAGGTTGTTTATTTTGTCCTCTTAGCACATTCAATCACCACCTTCTTGAAAGCCTTTATCACCTTTTGTGCTACAATTCGATATAACGCCAAGATAGGTTCCTTCACTCCGAATTGGCTTCTTATTTGCTGCACTATGAGGTTTGAATCTCCCTTTACTTTAAGACGTTTGACTCCCAATTCTTAAGCCGCCAACAATCCTAGTATGAACGCATTATATTCTGCTTCATTGTTTGTGCATGGAAAATCCAATTTGTATGACAAGGCCACTTCATTTCCTTCTTTGGTGGTCAACACCACTCCTACTCCGCCTTTACCTTCTACAGATGATCCATCAAAAGCCAAACTCCACCATTCCGGGTCCTCATCCATCAAGTCGATTGATTCTTCTTCTCCACTCGGGAGATCCTCATAAGGGGGTTCATATTCTCCATTTGAAAATTGAGCTAGCAGGTTTGCCAAGGCTTGACATCAAATCACCTTCGGTGTTAAACACTTGATATCATATTCTGAAAGAATCATCATCCATCTGGCAGGTCTTCCTACTAATGTTGGCCTAGTAAATTGATATCTGATTGGATCAGTTCTTATTTTCTACGCAATGAACACCAACGCTAGGCAATGCCTCTCACCTGTGAATACCTGGTTTCCAGTCCTCTGATTATTCTCTTCTTTATCCACATCCTGCGTGATCAATCCATCCACCTATAGACTTCTTGGTAGATGTGATGTACAACTACAACAACATTCCTCTTTGTGGCACTACCATCGTTTGCGCAGAAGCCAAAATTCTTTTCACCTTCTCAAAGGCCCGTTGTTGGTCTTGCCCCCAGTCCCATTGTGCCTTTCCTTTTAGCAATTTGTGAAAGGTTTTGTAACTTCGGCTAATGTTGCCATGAATCTTCTCATGTACGAAACTTTCCCTAGAAAACTCTTCAACTGTTTTTATGTCTTTGGTGGGGGCATCTCCATAATTTCTTTCGCCTTGCTTGGGTCTACCTCTAAACCTCTGTTGTACACCAAGAAGCCCAAGAATTTTCCAGCCGTCATTCCAAAGGCGCACTTCTTCGGATTCATCCTTAATTTGTACATTCGGCATCACTCAAACACTTTTCTCAAGTCCTCCACATGAGTCATCGCCTTCTTGGATTTCACTACTATTACATTAATATTTAAATAATAATGGTGATGATTTAAAAATGATTTTAATTACTTTAAAAATCATTTACGTAGAATATTGATGATTTAAAATATTTTAAGTTATTAACAATAACTTTAATATTTTGACAAATATAACATTAATATTTTTATATTATTAAATATTAATGATAATAAGATTATTTGATAATTAAATCATTTAAAAAAATGATTCAAGTGTTTGAAAAATTATTATAAATTATAATAATTGTTTAAAGCTTCCGAAAATATTATAAACGATATTTGACTTATCTAAAATAATATTGAAGCTTAGAGACCAAGTTTAATTGACAATCAATGTGTTAATTGTCGGATATGGTGACCAGAACACCGAAAATGGACCGAAGTCCACCCAGGTCAAACTAGTTAGACTTATTAAGTGTTTATATAGGTTATAAACACTAATGTGGCTATGTGGTATTGTGTCTAGGAGAAGTTTGACTGTAAAATACAGTGTTACGTGTTATAAATGGTTGTGCTAATTGTGATACCGACATTGTTGATTATAGGTCTTACGAACGCAGTTAATTATATTGTGTAGCTGTAATCAACGCGAAAGGCAAGTTTCTTAACTCAACCTTGAGTTATATTCATTCAATTATTTTAATGGTTAATTATTGATAATTATACCATGTCCAGGGAATTTATTGTTGATTATTCGCAGTTAGTGCATGATAAAAATTCAAATTGAATTATTGATTCGAAAAATATATATTCATAGAATTACTGTTGTTGGATATTTATATTTACAGAAACTAATATTGACAGTACAGATAATTCCTGTTTATTGTCATATTATAATGAGAAATATCTTAGCTAATTATTCTGGCTAGACAAATATTTGTTAGAACTTGATGAATACGAGAAGAGAAATCAATTGTTATTGATAGATCGATGCCAATTGTTTCGGCTAGATCGATAAGTAGATAGAATTTGAAATCACAGTATTTCGTTGTTAAATCAAAATCTTGATTCTGAAACTGAGAAGAACAACCTTTTATATAAAGGGAACATTTTGGGTCGTATATTCGACCATTGTGCGCTGTTAAGTATTATGCATAATATAGGGTACAAGGAGTTGGCCGTTTCTAAGTACTTGCAGAGGTATGATTTAATCTTTATGGTTATTTGATACGCCTGCGTATGTATCAAAGTAAATCTTTGGTAGATACCCGAGAAAATAAGTTCTAAGATCTGGTGGGATCACTCAGCATAAATCTGGAAATTATTCCACTTTGTTAATGCTTAGAATTGATTCTTGATTATTCAATAGAATATCGTAGAAACTTTGAAAGCGTTGTACCCTTTCATTATCAAATTATTGTGTTGCCTAGAATACAAGAAGAATTTTTATTGATTAACGATTTGTTCAGCTATTTCAAAGTTCCCCGAACTTTAGTTTCATTCTATCAAAATAGATAGTCTGTTCTTGTTGATTCATATACCTTTATTGTATGTCTTAACTTGCGGGGCAAACTTGTTGCTCACCCTTGCTATAAATAAAATATTTCAGCTAGGAATGAAGAGGCCAGCGGGTCAAAGAAGATCAAAGGCAAAGGCAAGATGTTGGAGTAGTTATAATGAACAATATTATTATGTTATATTGTATTGTAAACCCTTTTTGTATATCTAAAGGGGTATTTCTGTAATGTTAAGGTTAGTGGACCTGGGACTTATGTATTAACAATATATGTTAATGACTTATGTAATCCTATTTATATATGAATGGGTAGTTAAATGGTATTATATTGTGGATCGTGAACACCAAACTCAGGGGTCAGGTAACCTAGATTTGGGGGTGTCACAAAAGATATGAATATGTACGAGCATATATAGTACATATTATGTGACCTCTTTATGAGAACATAAGGCTAATTAGTTCACCTAGTGATTTCATAACCCTATTTGGTTTTGGATTCGTGAAAATCCTAAACTAAAGTCCCTAACATATAAGGTTGAACTTGAAGTGATCATACAAGTATGTAAAGACCTTTAGCGTGTATGCATGTTAAGTGTATGTGTTAAGTGTATTAAAGTATGGACTAAAAACAGGAAGTGTAAAACTCAGTCTTTGTCTGGCCAAGGGACAGCGCAACCGCGCCGTCCCTAAGCCTGGACAGGGCGCAGCTGCACCATGTTGCAGTCAGTTGTGTGATCTATTTTTGATATGATGTTTGAAGCATGCTTATATGATTACTTTAACTTGTAATATATGACCAATATGCTATGTAAGGTGTTAAGAAGCATGCTATGTGTTAGAGATGAATGTTAATTATGATTTTCAAAAGTTTAGTCCAAAGGAATACTTTCAAGATATTAAGCAATGATATATTGTTTGAAGTTATGAGGTCTTACAATCTAATTTGTGCTATATAGATAATGTTGTATAAAGTTACAACTAAGTTAGACGTTTGTGTGTACGGTTGAACTTAACTATATGAGTTTTAAATATGTCGAACACATAGCGAGTCAAGTGTATATGAATGTAGATGTCATGTACGGGTGACTAAGGTATACTATACATACCTAGCTACTCTAAGCGTGTGATGAGAAAGTGAAGTGTAGGTTTTACGAACCTAGTTAGGAAACAATGTAATATTGTTATTACAGTGAGAATGCATGAAATATGTTACTGATGGATATGAATCTATGATTATATAACTGTGTAGGAATACATGAAGTGCAGATAAGCTTTAAGCAGTTAAGTCGTAGTTGATAAACTACGAATTAGGCAAGTCTTTCAGTTCCTATTTGATATATGAATTCGATAACTGCTAGTTAAGCTATATTATGTTATGCGAATGTTGATGTATATACATGAAATGCATATGAGATATGTATGAAATTAAAAGTTGATCTTTGATGATATGTTTGTGATATAAATATTTATGCCTGTTATATGTGAATTAACATGCGTAGTAAATATTAATTGATTATGAATGCATGAATCGAATATGCTATTATATGCTATGTGCTGCATGAAAACTGTTAGAACTGCTGGGCTGTCGAGCACACCCTTACAAATAACCACTTTTGTAGGTTAAGGACACACGGTAAAGGATACATACTACTTGATTGATATAGTTCAATCACATCAAAGGAGATTGATTTGTTTAATTAAATATATGCTCTTGAACCATGTTTAGGTTCTAGTAGATATATTTGATAGTAATTTGGAATGTGTAAAATATGTTAACTTGTAAAGTTGTAATAGGCAGTACATAGAGAAATTCGAATCGATATGTAAAAATTTATACAGTAATTCGAATAGAATGAATCATAACATAATTTGATTCAAGGCTTTGTAATTGATTCAAGTTAAGATCAATAAAAGATTATTTTTCAAAGGAGATTGAAAAAGTTTAAATTATTCCGCATATTTATATAACATCGAATGTGATGCGATACAGGAATAGTAAATGACCAAGTTGTGAAACTTATAAAAGTTTAGGGTCATTGTGCAGATCCTGAAAATGGAATGAATTTATATTCTAAATTATAATAAGTAAAGTTTATTCATTAAGTTATGAATGAAAAATATAAATAGTTTGACAATAGTAGTATCGTGGCGAACCGAATCCGAGGTTCGAAGGGACTTGGATTTGGAGGCATCACAAATAATACCCTTGGCATTGCAGCCTATGATTACCAATCCGCAGTTCTCGTCATGCACCTGATGAAAGACTCTATTTTCTTCCTGCTGGCCTCCCCAAGCATCGTGTCAATACACCATATGCTTCTTTATGATACAAGACACCTTTGATGATGTTGTACTTCTATAGCTCCATGATTGGTATTGTTCCTTCCTTTGTTTACAATTAATGGGAGATGTCATGTCTCCAATCATCTATTATGTCTTTGGGGAACAAGTCTAGCACCGTGGTTGGGAGGGTTATCTTTATTACCTTCACATCCAAGTCCTCTCCTTAGACATAGACTCGAGACACTACTATTGCTAGTGCATCAGGTTGTTTATTTTGTCCTCTTAGCACATTCAATCACCACCTTCTTGAAAGCCTTTATCACCTTTTGTGCTACAATTCGATATAACGCCAAGATAGGTTCCTTCACTCCGAATTGGCTTCTTATTTGCTGCACTATGAGGTTTGAATCTCCCTTTACTTTAAGACGTTTGACTCCCAATTCTTAAGCCGCCAACAATCCTAGTATGAACGCCTTATATTCTGCTTCATTGTTTGTGCATGGAAAATCCAATTTGTATGACAAGGCCACTTCATTTCCTTCTTTGGTGGTCAACACCACTCCTACTCCGCCTTTACCTTCTACAGATGATCCATCAAAAGCCAAACTCCACCATTCCGGGTCCTCATCCATCAAGTCGATTGATTCTTCTTCTCCACCCGGGAGATCCTCATAAGGGGGTTCATATTCTCCATTTGAAAATTGAGCTAGCAGGTTTGCCAAGGCTTGACATCAAATCACCTTCGGTGTTAAACACTTGATATCATATTCTGAAAGAATCATCATCCATCTGGCAGGTCTTCCTACTAATGTTGGCCTAGTAAATTGATATCTGATTGGATCAGTTCTTATTTTCTACGCAATGAACACCAACGCTAGGCAATGCCTCTCACCTGTGAATACCTGGTTTCCAGTCCTCTGATTATTCTCTTCTTTATCCACATCCTGCGTGATCAATCCATCCACCTATAGACTTCTTGGTAGATGTGATGTACAACTACAACAACATTCCTCTTTGTGGCACTACCATCGTTTGCGCAGAAGCCAAAATTCTTTTCACCTTCTCAAAGGCCCGTTGTTGGTCTTGCCCCCAGTCCCATTGTGCCTTTCCTTTTAGCAATTTGTGAAAGGTTTTGTAACTTCGGCTAATGTTGCCATGAATCTTCTCATGTACGAAACTTTCCCTAGAAAACTCTTCAACTGTTTTTATGTCTTTGGTGGGGGCATCTCCATAATTTCTTTCGCCTTGCTTGGGTCTACCTCTAAACCTCTGTTGTACACCAAGAAGCCCAAGAATTTTCCAGCCGTCATTCCAAAGGCGCACTTCTTCGGATTCATCCTTAATTTGTACATTCGACATCACTCAAACACTTTTCTCAAGTCCTCCACATGAGTCATCGCCTTCTTGGATTTCACTACTATTACATTAATATTTAAATAATAATGGTGATGATTTAAAAATGATTTTAATTACTTTAAAAATCATTTACGTAGAATATTGATGATTTAAAATATTTTAAGTTATTAACAATAACTTTAATATTTTGACAAATATAACATTAATATTTTTATATTATTAAATATTAATGATAATAAGATTATTTGATAATTAAATCATTTAAAAAAATGATTCAAGTGTTTGAAAAATTATTATAAATTATAATAATTGTTTAAAGCTTCCGAAAATATTATAAACGATATTTGACTTATCTAAAATAACATTGAAGCTTAGAGACCAAGTTTAATTGACAATCAATGTGTTAATTGTCGGATATGGTGACCAGAACACCGAAAATGGACCGAAGTCCACCCAGGTCGAACTAGTTAGACTTATTAAGTGTTTATATAGGTTATAAACACTAATGTGGCTATGTGGTATTGTGTCTAGGAGAAGTTTGACTGTAAAATACAGTGTTACGTGTTATAAATGGTTGTGCTAATTGTGATACCGACATTGTTGATTATAGGTCTTACGAACGCAGTTAATTATATTGTGTAGCTGTAATCAACGCGAAAGGCAAGTTTCTTAACTCAACCTTGAGTTATATTCATTCAATTATTTTAATGGTTAATTATTGATAATTATACCATGTCCAGGGAATTTATTGTTGATTATTCGCAGTTAGTGCATGATAAAAATTCAAATTGAATTATTGATTCGAAAAATATATATTCATAGAATTACTGTTGTTGGATATTTATATTTGCAAAAACTAATATTGACAGTACAGATAATTCCTGTTTATTGTCAAATTATAATGAGAAATATCTTAGCTAATTATTCTGGCTAGACAAACATTTGTTAGAACTTGATGAATACGAGAAGAGAAATCAATTGTTATTGATAGATCGATGCCAATTGTTTCGGCTAGATCGATAAGTAGATAGAATTTGAAATCACAGTATTTCGTTGTTAAATCAAAATCTTGATTCTGAAACTGAGAAGAACAACCTTTTATATAAAGGGAACATTTTGGGTCGTATATTCGACCATTGTGCGCTGTTAAGTATTATGCATAATATAGGGTACAAGGAGTTGGCCGTTTCTAAGTACTTGCAGAGGGGTATGATTTAATCTTTATGGTTATTTGATACGCCTGCGTATGTATCAAAGTAAATCTTTGGTAGATACCCGAGAAAATAAGTTCTAAGATCTGGTGGGATCACTCAGCATAAATCTGGAAATTATTCCACTTTGTTAATGCTTAGAATTGATTCTTGATTATTCAATAGAATATCGTAGAAACTTTGAAAGCGTTGTACCCTTTCATTATCAAATTATTGTGTTGCCTAGAATACAAGAAGAATTGTTATTGATTAACGATTTGTTCAGCTATTTCAAAGTTCCCCGAACTTTAGTTTCATTCTATCAAAATAGATAGTCTGTTCTTGTTGATTCATATACCTTTATTGTATGTCTTAACTTGCGGGGCAAACTTGTTGCTCACCCTTGCTATAAATAAAACATTTCAGCTAGGAATGAAGAGGCCAGCGGGTCAAAGAAGATCAAAGGCAAAGGCAAGATGTTGGAGTAGTTATAATGAACAATATTATTATGTTATATTGTATTGTAAACCCTTTTTGTATATCTAAAGGGGTATTTCTGTAATGTTAAGGTTAGTGGACCTGGGACTTATGTATTAACAATATATGTTAATGACTTATGTAATCCTATTTATATATGAATGGGTAGTTAAATGGTATTATATTGTGGATCGTGAACACCAAACTCAGGGGTCAGGTAACCTGGATTTGGGGGTGTCACAAAAGATATGAATATGTACGAGCATATATAGTACATATTATGTGACCTCTTTATGAGAACATAAGGCTAATTAGTTCACCTAGTGATTTCATAACCCTATTTGGTTTTGGATTCGTGAAAATCCTAAACTAAAGTCCCTAACATATAAGGTTGAACTTGAAGTGATCATACAAGTATGTAAAGACCTTTAGCGTGTATGCATGTTAAGTGTATGTATTAAGTGTATTAAAGTATGGACTAAAAACAGGAAGTGTAAAGCTCAGTCTTTGTCTGGCCAAGGGACAGCGCAACCGCGCCGTCCCTAAGCCTGGACAGGGCGCAGCTGCACCATGTTGCATTCAGTTGTGTGATCTATTTTTGATATGATGTTTGAAGCATGCTTATATGATTACTTTAACTTGTAATATATGACCAATATGCTATGTAAGGTGTTAAGAAGCATGCTATGTGTTAGAGATGAATGTTAATTATGATTTTCAAAAGTTTAGTCCAAAGGAATACTTTCAAGATATTAAGCAATGATATATTGTTTGAAGTTATGAGGTCTTACAATCTAATTTGTGCTATATAGATAATGTTGTATAAAGTTACAACTAAGTTAGACGTTTGTGTGTACGGTTGAACTTAACTATATGAGTTTTAAATATGTCGAACACATAGCGAGTCAAGTGTATATGAATGTAGATGTCATGTACGGGTGACTAAGGTATACTATACATACCTAGCTACTCTAAGCGTGTGATGAGAAAGTGAAGTGTAGGTTTTACGAACCTAGTTAGGAAACAATGTAATATTGTTATTACAGTGAGAATGCATGAAATATGTTACTGATGGATATGAATCTATGATTATATAACTGTGTAGGAATACATGAAGTGCAGATAAGCTTTAAGCAGTTAAGTCGTAGTTGATAAACTACGAATTAGGCAAGTCTTTCAGTTCCTATTTGATATATGAATTCGATAACTGCTAGTTAAGCTATATTATGTTATGCGAATGTTGATGTATATACATGAAATGCATATGAGATATGTATGAAATTAAAAGTTGATCTTTGATGATATGTTTGTGATATAAATATTTATGCCTGTTATATGTGAATTAACATGCGTAGTAAATATTAATTGATTATGAATGCATGAATCGAATATGCTATTATATGCTATGTGCTGCATGAAAACTGTTAGAACTGCTGGGCTGTCGAGCACACCCTTACAAATAACCACTTTTGTAGGTTAAGGACACACGGTAAAGGATACATACTACTTGATTGATATAGTTCAATCACATCAAAGGAGATTGATTTGTTTAATTAAATATATGCTCTTGAACCATGTTTAGGTTCTAGTAGATATATTTGATAGTAATTTGCAATGTGTAAAATATGTTAACTTGTAAAGTTGTAATAGGCAGTACATAGAGAAATTCGAATCGATATGTAAAAATTTATACAGTAATTCGAATAGAATGAATCATAACATAATTTGATTCAAGGCTTTGTAATTGATTCAAGTTAAGATCAATAAAAGATTATTTTTCAAAGGAGATTGAAAAAGTTTAAATTATTCCGCATATTTATATAACATCGAATGTGATGCGATACAGGAATAGTAAATGACCAAGTTGTGAAACTTATAAAAGTTTAGGGTCATTGTGCAGATCCTGAAAATGGAATGAATTTATATTCTAAATTATAATAAGTAAAGTTTATTCATTAAGTTATGAATGAAAAATATAAATAGTTTGACAATAGTAGTATCGTGGCGAACCGAATCCGAGGTTCGAAGGGACTTGGATTTGGGGGCATCACAAATAATACCCTTGGCATTGCAGCCTATGATTACCAATCCGCAGTTCTCGTCATGCACCTGATGAAAGACTCTATTTTCTTCCTGCTGGCCTCCCCAAGCATCGTGTCAATACACCATATGCTTCTTTATGATACAAGACACCTTTGATGATGTTGTACTTCTATAGCTCCATGATTGGTATTGTTCCTTCCTTTGTTTACAATTAATGGGAGATGTCATGTCTCCAATCATCTATTATGTCTTTGGGGAACAAGTCTAGCACCGTGGTTGGGAGGGTTATCTTTATTACCTTCACATCCAAGTCCTCTCCTTAGACATAGACTCGAGACACTACTATTGCTAGTGTATCAGGTTGTTTATTTTGTCCTCTTAGCACATTCAATCACCACCTTCTTGAAAGCCTTTATCACCTTTTGTGCTACAATTCGATATAACGCCAAGATAGGTTCCTTCACTCCGAATTGGCTTCTTATTTGCTGCACTATGAGGTTTGAATCTCCCTTTACTTTAAGACGTTTGACTCCCAATTCTTAAGCCGCCAACAATCCTAGTATGAACGCCTTATATTCTGCTTCATTGTTTGTGCATGGAAAATCCAATTTGTATGACAAGGCCACTTCATTTCCTTCTTTGGTGGTCAACACCACTCCTACTCCGCCTTTACCTTCTACAGATGATCCATCAAAAGCCAAACTCCACCATTCCGGGTCCTCATCCATCAAGTCGATTGATTCTTCTTCTCCACCCGGGAGATCCTCATAAGGGGGTTCATATTCTCCATTTGAAAATTGAGCTAGTTTGCTAAGGCTTGACATCAAATCACCTTCGGTGTTAAACACTTGATATCATATTCTGAAAGAATCATCATCCATCTGGCAGGTCTTCCTACTAATGTTGGCCTAGTAAATTGATATCTGATTGGATCAGTTCTTATTTTCTACGCAATGAACACCAACGCTAGGCAATGCCTCTCACCTGTGAATACCTGGTTTCCAGTCCTCTGATTATTCTCTTCTTTATCCACATCCTGCGTGATCAATCCATCCACCTATAGACTTCTTGGTAGATGTGATGTACAACTACAACAACATTCCTCTTTGTGGCACTACCATCGTTTGCGCAGAAGCCAAAATTCTTTTCACCTTCTCAAAGGCCCGTTGTTGGTCTTGCCCCCAGTCCCATTGTGCCTTTCCTTTTAGCAATTTGTGAAAGGTTTTGTAACTTCGGCTAATGTTGCCATGAATCTTCTCATGTACGAAACTTTCCCTAGAAAACTCTTCAACTGTTTTTATGTCTTTGGTGGGGGCATCTCCATAATTTCTTTCGCCTTGCTTGGGTCTACCTCTAAACCTCTGTTGTACACCAAGAAGCCCAAGAATTTTCCAGCCGTCATTCCAAAGGCGCACTTCTTCGGATTCATCCTTAATTTGTACATTCGGCATCGCTCAAACACTTTTCTCAAGTCCTCCACATGAGTCATCGCCTTCTTGGATTTCACTACTATTACATTAATATTTAAATAATAATGGTGATGATTTAAAAATGATTTAAATTACTTTAAAAATCATTTACGTAGAATATTGATGATTTAAAAATATTTTAAGTTATTAAAAATAACTTTAATATTTTGACAAATATAACATTAATATTTTTATATTATTAAATATTAATGATAATAAGATTATTTGATAATTAAATCATTTAAAAAAATGATTCAAGTGTTTGAAAAATTATTATAAATTATAATAATTGTTTAAAGCTTCCGAAAATATTATAAACGATATTTGACTTATCTAAAATAATATTGAAGCTTAGAGACCAAGTTTAATTGACAATCAATGTGTTAATTGTCGGATATGGTGACCAGAACACCGAAAATGGACCGAAGTCCACCCAGGTCGAACTAGTTAGACTTATTAAGTGTTTATATAGGTTATAAACACTAATGTGGCTATGTGGTATTGTGTCTAGGAGAAGTTTGACTGTAAAATACAGTGTTACGTGTTATAAATGGTTGTGCTAATTGTGATACCGACATTGTTGATTATAGGTCTTACGAACGCAGTTAATTATATTGTGTAGCTGTAATCAACGCGAAAGGCAAGTTTCTTAACTCAACCTTGAGTTATATTCATTCAATTATTTTAATGGTTAATTATTGATAATTATACCATGTCCAGGGAATTTATTGTTGATTATTCGCAGTTAGTGCATGATAAAAATTCAAATTGAATTATTGATTCGAAAAATATATATTCATAGAATTACTGTTGTTGGATATTTATATTTGCAGAAACTAATATTGACAGTATAGATAATTACTGTTTATTGTCAAATTATAATGAGAAATATCTTAGCTAATTATTCTGGCTAGACAAACATTTGTTAGAACTTGATGAATACGAGAAGAGAAATCAATTGTTATTGATAGATCGATGCCAATTGTTTCGGCTAGATCGATAAGTAGATAGAATTTGAAATCACAGTATTTCGTTGTTAAATCAAAATCTTGATTCTGAAACTGAGAAGAACAACCTTTTATATAAAGGGAACATTTTGGGTCGTATATTCGACCATTGTGCGCTGTTAAGTATTATGCATAATATAGGGTACAAGGAGTTGGCCGTTTCTAAGTACTTGCAGAGGGGTATGATTTAATCTTTATGGTTATTTGATACGCCTGCGTATGTATCAAAGTAAATCTTTGGTAGATACCCGAGAAAATAAGTTCTAAGATCTGGTGGGATCACTCAGCATAAATCTGGAAATTATTCCACTTTGTTAATGCTTAGAATTGATTCTTGATTATTCAATAGAATATCGTAGAAACTTTGAAAGCGTTGTACCCTTTCATTATCAAATTATTGTGTTGCCTAGAATACAAGAAGAATTGTTATTGATTAACGATTTGTTCAGCTATTTCAAAGTTCCCCGAACTTTAGTTTCATTCTATCAAAATAGATAGTCTGTTCTTGTTGATTCATATACCTTTATTGTATGTCTTAACTTGCGGGGCAAACTTGTTGCTCACCCTTGCTATAAATAAAACATTTCAGCTAGGAATGAAGAGGCCAGCGGGTCAAAGAAGATCAAAGGCAAAGGCAAGATGTTGGAGTAGTTATAATGAACAATATTATTATGTTATATTGTATTGTAAACCCTTTTTGTATATCTAAAGGGGTATTTCTGTAATGTTAAGGTTAGTGGACCTGGGACTTATGTATTAACAATATATGTTAATGACTTATGTAATCCTATTTATATATGAATGGGTAGTTAAATGGTATTATATTGTGGATCGTGAACACCAAACTCAGGGGTCAGGTAACCTGGATTTGGGGGTGTCACAAAAGATATGAATATGTACGAGCATATATAGTACATATTATGTGACCTCTTTATGAGAACATAAGGCTAATTAGTTCACCTAGTGATTTCATAACCCTATTTGGTTTTGGATTCGTGAAAATCCTAAACTAAAGTCCCTAACATATAAGGTTGAACTTGAAGTGATCATACAAGTATGTAAAGACCTTTAGCGTGTATGCATGTTAAGTGTATGTGTTAAGTGTATTAAAGTATGGACTAAAAACAGGAAGTGTAAAGCTCAGTCTTTGTCTGGCCAAGGGACAGCGCAACCGCGTCGTCCCTAAGCCTGGACAGGGCGCAGCTGCACCATGTTGCAGTCAGTTGTGTGATCTATTTTTGATATGATGTTTGAAGCATGCTTATATGATTACTTTAACTTGTAATATATGACCAATATGCTATGTAAGGTGTTAAGAAGCATGCTATGTGTTAGAGATGAATGTTAATTATGATTTTCAAAAGTTTAGTCCAAAGGAATACTTTCAAGATATTAAGCAATGATATATTGTTTGAAGTTATGAGGTCTTACAATCTAATTTGTGCTATATAGATAATGTTGTATAAAGTTACAACTAAGTTAGACGTTTGTGTGTACGGTTGAACTTAACTATATGAGTTTTAAATATGTCGAACACATAGCGAGTCAAGTGTATATGAATGTAGATGTCATGTACGGGTGACTAAGGTATACTATACATACCTAGCTACTCTAAGCGTGTGATGAGAAAGTGAAGTGTAGGTTTTACGAACCTAGTTAGGAAACAATGTAATATTGTTATTACAGTGAGAATGCATGAAATATGTTACTGATGGATATGAATCTATGATTATATAACTGTGTAGGAATACATGAAGTGCAGATAAGCTTTAAGCAGTTAAGTCGTAGTTGATAAACTACGAATTAGGCAAGTCTTTCAGTTCCTATTTGATATATGAATTCGATAACTGCTAGTTAAGCTATATTATGTTATGCGAATGTTGATGTATATACATGAAATGCATATGAGATATGTATGAAATTAAAAGTTGATCTTTGATGATATGTTTGTGATATAAATATTTATGCCTGTTATATGTGAATTAACATGCGTAGTAAATATTAATTGATTATGAATGCATGAATCGAATATGCTATTATATGCTATGTGCTGCATGAAAACTGTTAGAACTGCTGGGCTGTCGAGCACACCCTTACAAATAACCACTTTTGTAGGTTAAGGACACACGGTAAAGGATACATACTACTTGATTGATATAGTTCAATCACATCAAAGGAGATTGATTTGTTTAATTAAATATATGCTCTTGAACCATGTTTAGGTTCTAGTAGATATATTTGATAGTAATTTGGAATGTGTAAAATATGTTAACTTGTAAAGTTGTAATAGGCAGTACATAGAGAAATTCGAATCGATATGTAAAAATTTATACAGTAATTCGAATAGAATGAATCATAACATAATTTGATTCAAGGCTTTGTAATTGATTCAAGTTAAGATCAATAAAAGATTATTTTTCAAAGGAGATTGAAAAAGTTTAAATTATTCCGCATATTTATATAACATCGAATGTGATGCGATACAGGAATAGTAAATGACCAAGTTGTGAAACTTATAAAAGTTTAGGGTCATTGTGCAGATCCTGAAAATGGAATGAATTTATATTCTAAATTATAATAAGTAAAGTTTATTCATTAAGTTATGAATGAAAAATATAAATAGTTTGACAATAGTAGTATCGTGGCGAACCGAATCCGAGGTTCGAAGGGACTTGGATTTGGGGGCATCACAAATAATACCCTTGGCATTGCAGCCTATGATTACCAATCCGCAGTTCTCGTCATGCACCTGATGAAAGACTCTATTTTCTTCCTGCTGGCCTCCCCAAGCATCGTGTCAATACACCATATGCTTCTTTATGATACAAGACACCTTTGATGATGTTGTACTTCTATAGCTCCATGATTGGTATTGTTCCTTCCTTTGTTTACAATTAATGGGAGATGTCATGTCTCCAATCATCTATTATGTCTTTGGGGAACAAGTCTAGCACCGTGGTTGGGAGGGTTATCTTTATTACCTTCACATCCAAGTCCTCTCCTTAGACATAGACTCGAGACACTACTATTGCTAGTGCATCAGGTTGTTTATTTTGTCCTCTTAGCACATTCAATCACCACCTTCTTGAAAGCCTTTATCACCTTTTGTGCTACAATTCGATATAACGCCAAGATAGGTTCCTTCACTCCGAATTGGCTTCTTATTTGCTGCACTATGAGGTTTGAATCTCCCTTTACTTTAAGACGTTTGACTCCCAATTCTTAAGCCGCCAACAATCCTAGTATGAACGCCTTATATTCTGCTTCATTGTTTGTGCATGGAAAATCCAATTTGTATGACAAGGCCACTTCATTTCCTTCTTTGGTGGTCAACACCACTCCTACTCCGCCTTTACCTTCTACAGATGATCCATCAAAAGCCAAACTCCACCATTCCGGGTCCTCATCCATCAAGTCGATTGATTCTTCTTCTCCACCCGGGAGATCCTCATAAGGGGGTTCATATTCTCCATTTGAAAATTGAGCTAGCAGGTTTGCCAAGGCTTGACATCAAATCACCTTCGGTGTTAAACACTTGATATCATATTCTGAAAGAATCATCATCCATCTGGCAGGTCTTCCTACTAATGTTGGCCTAGTAAATTGATATCTGATTGGATCAGTTCTTATTTTCTACGCAATGAACACCAACGCTAGGCAATGCCTCTCACCTGTGAATACCTGGTTTCCAGTCCTCTGATTATTCTCTTCTTTATCCACATCCTGCGTGATCAATCCATCCACCTATAGACTTCTTGGTAGATGTGATGTACAACTACAACAACATTCCTCTTTGTGGCACTACCATCGTTTGCGCAGAAGCCAAAATTCTTTTCACCTTCTCAAAGGCCCGTTGTTGGTCTTGCCCCCAGTCCCATTGTGCCTTTCCTTTTAGCAATTTGTGAAAGGTTTTGTAACTTCGGCTAATGTTGCCATGAATCTTCTCATGTACGAAACTTTCCCTAGAAAACTCTTCAACTGTTTTTATGTCTTTGGTGGGGGCATCTCCATAATTTCTTTCGCCTTGCTTGGGTCTACCTCTAAACCTCTGTTGTACACCAAGAAGCCCAAGAATTTTCCAGCCGTCATTCCAAAGGCGCACTTCTTCGGATTCATCCTTAATTTGTACATTCGGCATCGCTCAAACACTTTTCTCAAGTCCTCCACATGAGTCATCGCCTTCTTGGATTTCACTACTATTATATTAATATTTAAATAATAATGGTGATGATTTAAAAATGATTTTAATTACTTTAAAAATCATTTACGTAGAATATTGATGATTTAAAATATTTTGAGTTATTAACAATAACTTTAATATTTTGACAAATATAACATTAATATTTTTATATTATTAAATATTAATGATAATAAGATTATTTGATAATTAAATCATTTAAAAAAATGATTCAAGTGTTTGAAAAATTATTATAAATTATAATAATTGTTTAAAGCTTCCGAAAATATTATAAACGATATTTGACTTATCTAAAATAATATTGAAGCTTAGAGACCAAGTTTAATTGACAATCAATGTGTTAATTGTCGGATATGGTGACCAGAACACCGAAAATGGACCGAAGTCCACCCAGGTCGAACTAGTTAGACTTATTAAGTGTTTATATAGGTTATAAACACTAATGTGGCTATGTGGTATTGTGTCTAGGAGAAGTTTGACTGTAAAATACAGTGTTACGTGTTATAAGTGGTTGTGCTAATTGTGATACCGACATTGTTGATTATAGGTCTTACGAACGCAGTTAATTATATTGTGTAGCTGTAATCAACGCGAAAGGCAAGTTTCTTAACTCAACCTTGAGTTATATTCATTCAATTATTTTAATGGTTAATTATTGATAATTATACCATGTCCAGGGAATTTATTGTTGATTATTCGCAGTTAGTGCATGATAAAAATTCAAATTGAATTATTGATTCGAAAAATATATATTCATAGAATTACTGTTGTTGGATATTTATATTTGCAAAAACTAATATTGACAGTACAGATAATTCCTGTTTATTGTCAAATTATAATGAGAAATATCTTAGCTAATTATTCTGGCTAGACAAACATTTGTTAGAACTTGATGAATACGAGAAGAGAAATCAATTGTTATTGATAGATCGATGCCAATTGTTTCGGCTAGATCGATAAGTAGATAGAATTTGAAATCACAGTATTTCGTTGTTAAATCAAAATCTTGATTCTGAAACTGAGAAGAACAACCTTTTATATAAAGGGAACATTTTGGGTCGTATATTCGACCATTGTGCGCTGTTAAGTATTATGCATAATATAGGGTACAAGGAGTTGGCCGTTTCTAAGTACTTGCAGAGGGGTATGATTTAATCTTTATGGTTATTTGATACGCCTGCGTATGTATCAAAGTAAATCTTTGGTAGATACCCGAGAAAATAAGTTCTAAGATCTGGTGGGATCACTCAGCATAAATCTGGAAATTATTCCACTTTGTTAATGCTTAGAATTGATTCTTGATTATTCAATAGAATATCGTAGAAACTTTGAAAGCGTTGTACCCTTTCATTATCAAATTATTGTGTTGCCTAGAATACAAGAAGAATTGTTATTGATTAACGATTTGTTCAGCTATTTCAAAGTTCCCCGAACTTTAGTTTCATTCTATCAAAATAGATAGTCTGTTCTTGTTTATTCATATACCTTTATTGTATGTCTTAACTTGCGGGGCAAACTTGTTGCTCACCCTTGCTATAAATAAAACATTTCAGCTAGGAACGAAGAGGCCAGCGGGTCAAAGAAGATCAAAGACAAAGGCAAGATGTTGGAGTAGTTATAATGAACAATATTATTATGTTATATTGTATTGTAAACTCTTTTTGTATATCTAAAGGGGTATTTCTGTAATGTTAAGGTTAGTGAACCTGGGACTTATGTATTAACAATATATGTTAATGACTTATGTAATCCTATTTATATATGAATGGGTAGTTAAATGGTATTATATTGTGGATCGTGAATACCAAACTCGGGGGTCAGGTAACCCGAATTTAGGGGTGTCACAGGTTGGTATCAGAGCTGTACTGACCAAGGTGTCACCAGTTGGTAGAAGAGCTGTAGGTTATAAACTTTAAGTGAGGTGGGGGAAAACCCTAGGATTATAACCATATGTGTGATAGAGAAAACTCATTTAGAGTTCTAAGTGAGAGTTTGCCAAAGTATATCAATAGTGAGATAAGTGGTCACATAGTGTGAGAATTTTGTATTGGTGAAGTACTAATCAAGTTATTTAAACTGATTGTAGGATGTCTGGAGAAGATCAAAAGAGTACGGAGATGCTAGCAGCTGTTGCACCGGTGCCAAAAGCCGAGGTGCCAGTGCAAAGTGAATCAGTGGAGAAGGTGGGAGAAGATGAACCAATGGTCAATATGGGGAGCGATCATGATGATTATCCCGAGATGTATCTGAGTGGAGATGAGGAGGCAGAGTCTGAGCTAGCTAAGGTGGAGTTAAAAAATAAGACCAAAGTTGGAGAACAAGATCACGAATCTGCAGAGGTTCAAGAACTCTGGAGCAAAGTGTTTCTCTTGGAGGAATTATGGAAGACGGAGTGAGCATTATGCGAAATGACTGAAGAACGGAATGAGCTCAAGGCGCAGGTGGACAGAATGAAGGCTGAAGGTGGTGGATCATCTGAAGGAACCAGCAAGAAGGACAAAAAGAAGAGAAAGAAGGAAAAAGACAGCCCTAAATCTGAAAAATCAAGCCCGAAAAAGAAGCAAGCCTGTATCAAGTGTGGGAAGACTCACGCGGGAGAATGCATGATGTGGAAGAACGTGTGCTTCAACTGCAAGCAGGAAGGATATATTTCTCTGCATTGTCCTAAGCCGAATTTGAGGAAGTATTTTTCATGTGGGCAGACGGGTCACGGATTCAGCAAGTGTACCATCAAGAAGAAGATTGGTGAAGGGAGTGGTCGGTAGATAACTTAGATATATGGAATAGTATCTTTTGGGTAGAAGTCTATGATATTAAGTGTTGTAATATCGAGAATGATGTTTAAGCATATGTAAATATATATATATATATATATATATATATATATATATATATGTTTTATGAATGAAATCTTTATTTTCTATATGAATATAAGATTAATATTAATTTGTTTGTTCTTAAAACTCATACTTATGATAAGTTAATAACTCATAATTATATGAAATATTTTGAACCCCTCAGCGAATGGACGCCAAAGGTCTGACTAGGATAAGTTCATACACTCATATAATTATGGCAAGTTCCTGAACTCATAAGTGTGGTAAGTTTGACGAACTGGTAATAACTGTGTGTAAATGAAGAATTGTAACTTTTTGTGTAAAGTTGTGTCGTTAATCCTGATATGATTTAAAAAGGGATAGTAATATGTGGTAAGTATTGTGCTATTTGAATGAATATGCAATTATATGAGAATTATGTGTTGAATTCTTATTGTGTTAAGAATTTGTGTAAAGAAAGAGAATTAATATAAGATTTTTTATTTAAATCAGATCATGCCGCCTAGACGACAGAATCGAAAACAACGAGAAGAACAGTCGGTGAATAATGAAGGATGTCAAGTTGACCCGATGTAAAACTTTGCAAATATGATAGCCGAAGCTATAGAGAATAGAGCTCCCGCAGGAAGAGGAAGAGTGAGGAATCAGCCAGCTGATAGATTGGCTAATTTCAAGAATTTTAAAGCAGTGGGACCGCCTAAGTTCAAAGGGACCACAGATCCTATTGAAGCCCAAACTTGGGTGAAGGAGATGGAGAAAGCATTCGTCATTGCACGAGTGGCAGAAGAGCAAAAGACGAATTTTACAACTTATCTGATGAAGGGAGAAGCTAATTACTGGTGGGAGACGAACCAAGCGAGAGCTGGTACAGAGGTGGTGTTATGGACAAGATTTAAGGAACTGTTCTTTGAGAACTATTTCTCGCCGAGTATGCAATCCAGAATGGAAGTTAAATTTCTAGAACTTAAGCAGGAGAATATGTCTGTTTCAGAATACGCTGCCAAATGCAACGAGTTGGCAAGATTTGCACCTCATCAGGTGGACACAGAAGCGAGGAAGGTGAGAAGATTTGAGAACGGACTGAAGCCGGGAATATTCAACAAGGTAGCAGTATTACAGATCAACACGTTCGCGGCTTTGATGGAGAAAGCGTTAATTGCTGAAGGAGGGAGCGAAGCTGCATCTCGATTCCATCAGGAAAAGAAGAAGAAGACCAATGACGGAGGAAGCAGTGGTGGTAGTAATCCTAATAAGAGGAAATGGAGTGAGAATACCCAGTCGAGTAATAAAACAGAAGATAATAGGAAAGGAAGGGAGCCATGTGCGAATTGTGGGAAGAACCATGCTGGAGTTTGCCTGAAGAAGAAAGGAGTTTGCTATAACTACGGACAAGAGGGGCATATGTCACCCAATTGCCCCAGTCCGAAGAAAATTCAAGGTTGCTTTGGATGCGGATCGACTGATCATATCGTTCGGAACTGTCCGAAGAAGAATGCAGAGAAAGAAAGTGGCAACAAGGGACCCAGTGGCGGAACCTTGGCAACTCGAGGACCTGCACAACTAGGAAGACCAACTGCCTGTACGTTCAACATGACGGCGCAGGACACTGTGGCTACTCAGGAGGCGGCAGTAGGTAATGATTTCGTTTAGAATTTAATTACGCGAGTAATATGAGTTAGATAATTTATGTGGACTGTTTTCTTTTATAGATTCAAGTCACAGGTTAGAATTTGAGACACAAATTAATATTGGGTAGATAAAAATGAATTGATGATACAACTTTAAAAGATTGTAGAGAATAAGAAAGCGGTGATTCCGAGGACGTAATCCTTTTAAGGAGGGGTGAATGTGATAACCCGAGATTTCGAATAATCAAAAATTTGCGAATAAATTTTTTTTTATTTAATATTAATATTAATTATTAATTTTGTGATAAGTATCGGTGATACGAGTCTCGAGAAAGTTAATTTGTGCATTGACTAATAAAATTAGAGTAGAGTTGTGCTTAACAGCTTTAGAAACCCTAACCCTAATTTCTGGATAGGGATTCGGTAGAAAATATAATTAAAAAAATTATATTGACGAGTACGTGTTTGTACTGTATAGAATTTTTGATCGGATAATGTTTGAAATTAATAAAATACTAATAAGAGATTAGAAACCCTAATCTCAGGATTAGAAACCATAACGTACCGTTAAAAACCCTAATCGAAAGCCGAGAAACCTTAATTTCATATTCGGGAATTCTAAACCCTAAATTAGGAAACCCTAATTATATTTTTGTTATATTAATTTCTATTTTACAAACCCTAATTGTAATTTAGAAAAATTAGTTTTCTAATTAAAACCCTAATTTGTGGGTTATAAACTCTAATGATCATTTTGACCCTAATTGCTAAATTAAACAATTTTAATTAGGAATATTAATCCTAATTAGCAAGATTGAATTTTATGATTAGGAAATATTAATATAATTATCGAATCCTAATTGTAATTTAGAATTATTAATTTTCTATTTTAGAAACCGAAATTTAAAAATTTTGGAAATTAAATTGCAAATCTAAAGGGTTTAAACCCTAAACCTTAAAGGGTCCAAATCCTAAACCCAAACCCAAACCCTAAACCCTAAGGGTTTGTACAAATTCCAAGTTTGCCATTAAATTTATTTTACAAGTGACCAAAATACCCTTTTTACATTTTAAATGAGCTAACTTGTAAAGATGGTTAAAGCTTTAGTGGTTCACCAACTCAATTGACTTTGTGGCATTGAAATCTCAGCAAAACAACCCTAATGTGACAGCAAGATCTGATCATGCATGAATCAAAGTAATATAAATAGATTTGGAGAGAGAAAGTTCACAAAAAAAATTACAAAATTGCATCCAAGCTCTCACCTACTCTCTCTCTCACCAAGGCCTTCGAAATTCTTTAGTGAATCAGTCACATAATCAACCTTAGATCAACCAATAACAAATTTGGAGAGCAAGAATCAAAGATTATTCAAGAAAGGTATAAAGCCTACTTTTATTTTTGATCTTTGTTGCTAAGAAAAATTTTCTGTTTAAGTGTTTAAATTAGTGCTAGAGGATGTTATATGATGATCTATGTTGATATAACATAGATCCATAGCATCAAAATGCTTTAAAATCGCGTTTTTCAAAATCTGTCCAAGAAAAGATTTTGTGCTCTGACGAGCAAATGTCAGACGGCTCAGATCTCTGTCTGTTAATGTTTTGTTATGTTTTATGTGTTTAATCTATAGCCTGATAGGTGTTCTTTATTTGGAAAGTGAAATCAGGGTTGTTAAATTCTTAGATTTCAAGTTATACTCGGTCAAAGTCAGTTGACCGACCATGACCGAGTACATTCTGGGCAACCCAGAATGCAGTTTCTAGAGTCTGACAACGTGTTTGCAAGGCCCGGATCTGGCAGGTTTTATGTTGTGTTGATTCTGTGTTCGTATCTAGATTATAGTATGATATGTGGACTATCAATCCATGGTTTTAGATCTTACAATACGTCAATATATTAAGTGTAATAAGTGGTCAAAGTAGACCATTTGATCACGGATGAAGTTTCTGGAATTTCCAGAAACTGTTGGCACAAGTTGTCTGACAAGGTTTGACCAGAGTAGATCTGGTGATTGTGTTATAGTTTGACTGTGATCATGTTATGTCGTTGTTCTTTGTCATAAGGACTACCTGATTAGACCAAGAACATACTTATTTGATTACCGGAGCATGCGAATAATTGAATGGAAAATGGTAGCTATGAACTGCCTGGGTTTCTGGGTTACCCAGAAAACCCAGGTGATGTCTGACAGGTAGCTTGAATGGCCAGATCTTGCTAGATAGTTATGTTATAGCTCTGTTGATGATTCATAATTGTAGTATTACATGTATACTATAAGATCCGTGCACAAAATATCCCAGAAACACACTGAATTAAACTTTATGAACGGTCAAACAATGACCCTTGCTCTGTCGGCTGTCAGTGTTCTTGACCTCAAGAACACCAACAGCGACGCTTTATGTCGCTAAAGGCCTACAGCGACGGTTTTAATTATTTTAATTTCTGAATTTTCAGAAAATGAATAAAAAATAGAAATAAATTCTAAAAATTACCAAAAATGATTTTAAAAATTATTTTAAATTATGAAAAAAAATTTCTGACCAATTGGAATATTTTTTTTTAATATTTATAATTATTTAAATATTAAAGGTATTTAATTTATTTACTTAGTGTACTAAATAAATTAGAGAAAAATGATTTAATATTATGAAAAATCATTTTAAATAAGAATAATGTATTTAAAAATATTTTGAGTTATAAAATGTGACTTTTAATATTTTTAGAGAATTTTTATTAATAATTTAATATTATTGATATTAGATTTATTTAATTATTAAATTAAATAAATAAGTTAAAATTAATTTTAATGATTTAAAAATCATTTTAAATAAGAATAAAGTGTTAGAAAATATTTTAAATTATAAAATATAATTTTTAATATTTTTAGAGAATTCTCATTAATAAATTAATATTAATAATATTAAATTTATTTAATTATGATATTAAATAAATGAATTAAAAATGATGTTATTGATTTAAAAATCATTTAAAAGTGAGAAAAATATTTTTAAAATATTTTAAGTTATAATTAATGACTTTTAATATTTTGATAATAATTATATTAATATTTAAATATTAATGGTGATGATTTAAAAATAATTTTAATTACTTTAAAAATCTTTTAAGTAGAATATTAATGATTTAAAAATATTTTAAGTTATTAACAATAACTTTAATATTTTGACAAATATAACATTAATATTTTTATATTATTAAATATTAATGATAATAAGATTATTTGATAATTAAATCATTTAAAAAAATGATTCAAGTGTTTAAAAAATTATTATAAATTATAATAATTGTTTAAAGCTTCTAAAAAATATTATAAACGATATTTGACTTATCTAAAATAATATTGAAGCTTAGAGACCAAGTTTAATTGACAATCAATGTGTTAATTGTCGGATATAGTGACCAGAACACCGAAAATGGACCGAAGTCCACCCAGGCCGAACTAGTTAGACTTATTAAGTGTTTATATAGGTTATAAACACTAATGTGGCTATGTGATAATGTGTCTAGGAGAAGTTTGACTGTAAAATACAGTGTTACGTGTTATAAATGGTTGTGCTAATTGTGAGACCGACATTATTGATTATAGGTCTTACGAACGCAGTTAATTATATTGTGTAGCTGTAATCAACGCGAAAGGCAAGTTTCCTAACTCAACCTTGAGTTATATTCATTCAATTATTTTAATGGTTAATTATTGATAATTATACTATGTCCCGGGAATTTATTGTTGATTATTCGCAGTTAGTGCATGATAAAAATTCAAACTGAATTATTGATTTGAAAAATATATATTCATAGAATTACTGTTGTTGGATATTTATATTTGCAGAAACTAATATTGACAGTACAGATAATTCATGTTTATTGTCAAATTATAATGAGAAATGTCTTAGCTAATTATTCTGGCTAGACAAACATTTGTTAGAACTTGATGAATACGAGAAGAGAAATCAATTGTTATTGATAGATCGATGCCAACTATTTCGGCTAGATCGATAAGTAGATAGAATTTGAAATCACAGTATTTCGTTGTTAAATCAAAATCTTGATTCTGAAACTGAGAAGAACAACCTTTTATATAAAGGGAACATTTTGGGTCGTATATTCGACCATTGTGCGCTGTTAAGTATTATGCATAATATAGGGTACAAGGAGTTGGTCGTTTCTAAGTACTTGCAGAGGTATGATTTAATCTTTATGGTTATTTGATACGCCTGCGTATGTATCAAAGTAAATCTTTGGTAGATACCCGAGAAAATAAGTTCTAAGATCTGGTGGGATCACTCAGCATAAATCTGGAAATTATTCCACTTTGTTAATGCTTAGAATTGATTCTTGATTATTCAATAGAATATCGTAGAAACTTTGAAAGCGTTGTACCCTTTCATTATCAAATTATTGTGTTGCCTAGAATACAAGAAGAATTGTTATTGATTAACGATTTGTTCAGCTATTTCAAAGTTCCCCAAACTTTAGTTTCATTCTATCAAAATAGATGGTCTGTTCTTGTTGATTCATATACCTTTATTGTATGTCTTAACTTGCGGGGCAAACTTGTTGCTCACCCTTGCTATAAATAAAACATTTCAGCTAGGAATGAAGAGGCCAGCGGGTCAAAGAAGATCAAAGGCAAAGGCAAGATGTTGGAGTAGTTATAATGAACAATATTATTATGTTATATTGTATTGTAAACCCTTTTTGTATATCTAAAGGGGTATTTCTGTAATGTTAAGGTTAGTGGACCTGGGACTTATGTATTAACAATATATGTTAATGACTTATGTAATCCTATTTATATATGAATGGGTAGTTAAATGGTATTATATTGTGGATCGTGAACACCAAACTCAGGGGTCAGGTAACCTGGATTTGGGGGTGTCACAAAAGATATGAATATGTACGAGCATATATAGTACATATTATGTGACCTCTTTATGAGAACATAAGGCTAATTAGTTCACCTAGTGATTTCATAACCCTATTTGGTTTTGGATTCGTGAAAATCCTAAACTAAAGTCCCTAACATATAAGGTTGAACTTGAAGTGATCATACAAGTATGTAAAGACCTTTAGCGTGTATGCATGTTAAGTGTATGTATTAAGTGTATTAAAGTATGGACTAAAAACAGGAAGTGTAAAGCTCAGTCTTTGTCTGGCCAAGGGACAGCGCAACCGCGCCGTCCCTAAGCCTGGACAGGGCGCAGCTGCACCATGTTGCAGTCAGTTGTGTGATCTATTTTTGATATGATGTTTGAAGCATGCTTATATGATTACTTTAACTTGTAATATATGACCAATATGCTATGTAAGGTGTTAAGAAGCATGCTATGTGTTAGAGATGAATGTTAATTATGATTTTCAAAAGTTTAGTCCAAAGGAATACTTTCAAGATATTAAGCAATGATATATTGTTTGAAGTTATGAGGTCTTACAATCTAATTTGTGCTATATAGATAATGTTGTATAAAGTTACAACTAAGTTAGACGTTTGTGTGTACGGTTGAACTTAACTATATGAGTTTTAAATATGTCGAACACATAGCGAGTCAAGTGTATATGAATGTAGATGTCATGTACGGGTGACTAAGGTATACTATACATACCTAGCTACTCTAAGCGTGTGATGAGAAAGTGAAGTGTAGGTTTTACGAACCTAGTTAGGAAACAATGTAATATTGTTATTACAGTGAGAATGCATGAAATATGTTACTGATGGATATGAATCTATGATTATATAACTGTGTAGGAATACATGAAGTGCAGATAAGCTTTAAGCAGTTAAGTCGTAGTTGATAAACTACGAATTAGGCAAGTCTTTCAGTTCCTATTTGATATATGAATTCGATAACTGCTAGTTAAGCTATATTATGTTATGCGAATGTTGATGTATATACATGAAATGCATATGAGATATGCATGAAATTAAAAGTTGATCTTTGATGATATGTTTGTGATATAAATATTTATGCCTGTTATATGTGAATTAACATGCGTAGTAAATATTAATTGATTATGAATGCATGAATCGAATATGCTATTATATGCTATGTGCTGCATGAAAACTGTTAGAACTGCTGGGCTGTCGAGCACACCCTTACAAATAACCACTTTTGTAGGTTAAGGACACACGGTAAAGGATACATACTACTTGATTGATATAGTTCAATCACATCAAAGGAGATTGATTTGTTTAATTAAATATATGCTCTTGAACCATGTTTAGGTTCTAGTAGATATATTTGATAGTAATTTGCAATGTGTAAAATATGTTAACTTGTAAAGTTGTAATAGGCAGTACATAGAGAAATTCGAATCGATATGTAAAAATTTATACAGTAATTCGAATAGAATGAATCATAACATAATTTGATTCAAGGCTTTGTAATTGATTCAAGTTAAGATCAATAAAAGATTATTTTTCAAAGGAGATTGAAAAAGTTTAAATTATTCCGCATATTTATATAACATCGAATGTGATGCGATACAGGAATAGTAAATGACCAAGTTGTGAAACTTATAAAAGTTTAGGGTCATTGTGCAGATCCTGAAAATGGAATGAATTTATATTCTAAATTATAATAAGTAAAGTTTATTCATTAAGTTATGAATGAAAAATATAAATAGTTTGACAATAGTAGTATCGTGGCGAACCGAATCCGAGGTTCGAAGGGACTTGGATTTGGGGGCATCACAAATAATACCCTTGGCATTGCAGCCTATGATTACCAATCCGCAGTTCTCGTCATGCACCTGATGAAAGACTCTATTTTCTTCCTGCTGGCCTCCCCAAGCATCGTGTCAATACACCATATGCTTCTTTATGATACAAGACACCTTTGATGATGTTGTACTTCTATAGCTCCATGATTGGTATTGTTCCTTCCTTTGTTTACAATTAATGGGAGATGTCATGTCTCCAATCATCTATTATGTCTTTGGGGAACAAGTCTAGCACCGTGGTTGGGAGGGTTATCTTTATTACCTTCACATCCAAGTCCTCTCCTTAGACATAGACTCGAGACACTACTATTGCTAGTGTATCAGGTTGTTTATTTTGTCCTCTTAGCACATTCAATCACCACCTTCTTGAAAGCCTTTATCACCTTTTGTGCTACAATTCGATATAACGCCAAGATAGGTTCCTTCACTCCGAATTGGCTTCTTATTTGCTGCACTATGAGGTTTGAATCTCCCTTTACTTTAAGACGTTTGACTCCCAATTCTTAAGCCGCCAACAATCCTAGTATGAACGCCTTATATTCTGCTTCATTGTTTGTGCATGGAAAATCCAATTTGTATGACAAGGCCACTTCATTTCCTTCTTTGGTGGTCAACACCACTCCTACTCCGCCTTTACCTTCTACAGATGATCCATCAAAAGCCAAACTCCACCATTCCGGGTCCTCATCCATCAAGTCGATTGATTCTTCTTCTCCACCCGGGAGATCCTCATAAGGGGGTTCATATTCTCCATTTGAAAATTGAGCTAGTTTGCTAAGGCTTGACATCAAATCACCTTCGGTGTTAAACACTTGATATCATATTCTGAAAGAATCATCATCCATCTGGCAGGTCTTCCTACTAATGTTGGCCTAGTAAATTGATATCTGATTGGATCAGTTCTTATTTTCTACGCAATGAACACCAACGCTAGGCAATGCCTCTCACCTGTGAATACCTGGTTTCCAGTCCTCTGATTATTCTCTTCTTTATCCACATCCTGCGTGATCAATCCATCCACCTATAGACTTCTTGGTAGATGTGATGTACAACTACAACAACATTCCTCTTTGTGGCACTACCATCGTTTGCGCAGAAGCCAAAATTCTTTTCACCTTCTCAAAGGCCCGTTGTTGGTCTTGCCCCCAGTCCCATTGTGCCTTTCCTTTTAGCAATTTGTGAAAGGTTTTGTAACTTCGGCTAATGTTGCCATGAATCTTCTCATGTACGAAACTTTCCCTAGAAAACTCTTCAACTGTTTTTATGTCTTTGGTGGGGGCATCTCCATAATTTCTTTCGCCTTGCTTGGGTCTACCTCTAAACCTCTGTTGTACACCAAGAAGCCCAAGAATTTTCCAGCCGTCATTCCAAAGGCGCACTTCTTCGGATTCATCCTTAATTTGTACATTCGGCATCGCTCAAACACTTTTCTCAAGTCCTCCACATGAGTCATCGCCTTCTTGGATTTCACTACTATTACATTAATATTTAAATAATAATGGTGATGATTTAAAAATGATTTAAATTACTTTAAAAATCATTTACGTAGAATATTGATGATTTAAAAATATTTTAAGTTATTAAAAATAACTTTAATATTTTGACAAATATAACATTAATATTTTTATATTATTAAATATTAATGATAATAAGATTATTTGATAATTAAATCATTTAAAAAAATGATTCAAGTGTTTGAAAAATTATTATAAATTATAATAATTGTTTAAAGCTTCCGAAAATATTATAAACGATATTTGACTTATCTAAAATAATATTGAAGCTTAGAGACCAAGTTTAATTGACAATCAATGTGTTAATTGTCGGATATGGTGACCAGAACACCGAAAATGGACCGAAGTCCACCCAGGTCGAACTAGTTAGACTTATTAAGTGTTTATATAGGTTATAAACACTAATGTGGCTATGTGGTATTGTGTCTAGGAGAAGTTTGACTGTAAAATACAGTGTTACGTGTTATAAATGGTTGTGCTAATTGTGATACCGACATTGTTGATTATAGGTCTTACGAACGCAGTTAATTATATTGTGTAGCTGTAATCAACGCGAAAGGCAAGTTTCTTAACTCAACCTTGAGTTATATTCATTCAATTATTTTAATGGTTAATTATTGATAATTATACCATGTCCAGGGAATTTATTGTTGATTATTCGCAGTTAGTGCATGATAAAAATTCAAATTGAATTATTGATTCGAAAAATATATATTCATAGAATTACTGTTGTTGGATATTTATATTTGCAAAAACTAATATTGACAGTACAGATAATTCCTGTTTATTGTCAAATTATAATGAGAAATATCTTAGCTAATTATTCTGGCTAGACAAACATTTGTTAGAACTTGATGAATACGAGAAGAGAAATCAATTGTTATTGATAGATCGATGCCAATTGTTTCGGCTAGATCGATAAGTAGATAGAATTTGAAATCACAGTATTTCGTTGTTAAATCAAAATCTTGATTCTGAAACTGAGAAGAACAACCTTTTATATAAAGGGAACATTTTGGGTCGTATATTCGACCATTGTGCGCTGTTAAGTATTATGCATAATATAGGGTACAAGGAGTTGGCCGTTTCTAAGTACTTGCAGAGGGGTATGATTTAATCTTTATGGTTATTTGATACGCCTGCGTATGTATCAAAGTAAATCTTTGGTAGATACCCGAGAAAATAAGTTCTAAGATCTGGTGGGATCACTCAGCATAAATCTGGAAATTATTCCACTTTGTTAATGCTTAGAATTGATTCTTGATTATTCAATAGAATATCGTAGAAACTTTGAAAGCGTTGTACCCTTTCATTATCAAATTATTGTGTTGCCTAGAATACAAGAAGAATTGTTATTGATTAACGATTTGTTCAGCTATTTCAAAGTTCCCCGAACTTTAGTTTCATTCTATCAAAATAGATAGTCTGTTCTTGTTGATTCATATACCTTTATTGTATGTCTTAACTTGCGGGGCAAACTTGTTGCTCACCCTTGCTATAAATAAAACATTTCAGCTAGGAACGAAGAGGCCAGCGGGTCAAAGAAGATCAAAGACAAAGGCAAGATGTTGGAGTAGTTATAATGAACAATATTATTATGTTATATTGTATTGTAAACTCTTTTTGTATATCTAAAGGGGTATTTCTGTAATGTTAAGGTTAGTGAACCTGGGACTTATGTATTAACAATATATGTTAATGACTTATGTAATCCTATTTATATATGAATGGGTAGTTAAATGGTATTATATTGTGGATCGTGAATACCAAACTCGGGGGTCAGGTAACCCAGATTTAGGGGTGTCACAGGTTGGTATCAGAGCTGTACTGACCAAGGTGTCACCAGTTGGTAGAAGAGCTGTAGGTTATAAACTTTAAGTGAGGTGGGGGAAAACCCTAGGATTATAACCATATGTGTGATAGAGAAAACTCATTTAGAGTTCTAAGTGAGAGTTTGCCAAAGTATATCAATAGTGAGATAAGTGGTCACATAGTGTGAGAATTTTGTATTGGTGAAGTACTAATCAAGTTATTTAAACTGATTGTAGGATGTCTGGAGAAGATCAAAAGAGTACGGAGATGCTAGCAGCTGTTGCACCGGTGCCAAAAGCCGAGGTGCCAGTGCAAAGTGAATCAGTGGAGAAGGTGGGAGAAGATGAACCAATGGTCAATATGGGGAGCGATCATGATGATTATCCCGAGATGTATCTGAGTGGAGATGAGGAGGCAGAGTCTGAGCCAGCTAAGGTGGAGTTAAAAAATAAGACCAAAGTTGGAGAACAAGATCACGAATCTGCAGAGGTTCAAGAACTCTGGAGCAAAGTGTTTCTCTTGGAGGAATTATGGAAGACGGAGTGAGCATTATGCGAAATGACTGAAGAACGGAATGAGCTCAAGGCGCAGGTGGACAGAATGAAGGCTGAAGGTGGTGGATCATCTGAAGGAACCAGCAAGAAGGACAAAAAGAAGAGAAAGAAGGAAAAAGACACCCCTAAATCTGAAAAATCAAGCCCGAAGAAGAAGCAAGCCTGTATCAAGTGTGGGAAGACTCACGCGGGAGAATGCATGATGTGGAAGAACGTGTGCTTCAACTGCAAGCAGGAAGGATATATTTCTCTGCATTGTCCTAAGCCGAATTTGAGGAAGTGTTTTTCATGTGGGCAGACGGGTCACGGATTCAGCAAGTGTACCATCAAGAAGAAGATTGGTGAAGGGAGTGGTCGGTAGATAACTTAGATATATGGAATAGTATCTTTTGGGTAGAAGTCTATGATATTAAGTGTTGTAATATCGAGAATGATGTTTAAGCATATGTAAATATATATATATATATATATATATATATATATATATATATATATATATATATATGTTTTATGAATGAAATCTTTATTTTCTATATGAATATAAGATTAATATTAATTTGTTTGTTCTTAAAACTCATACTTATGATAAGTTAATGACTCATAATTATATGAAATATTTTGAACCCCCCAGCGAATGGACGCCAAAGGTCTGACTAGGATAAGTTCATACACTCATATAATTATGGCAAGTTCCTGAACTCATAAGTGTGGTAAGTTTGACGAACTGGTAATAACTGTGTGTAAATGAAGAATTGTAACTTTTTGTGTAAAGTTGTGTCGTTAATCCTGATATGATTTAAAAAGGGATAGTAATATGTGGTAAGTACTGTGCTATTTGAATGAATATGCAATTATATGAGAATTATGTATTGAATTCTTATTGTGTTAAGAATTTGTGTAAAGAAAGAGAATTAATATAAGATTTTTTATTTAAATCAGATCATGCCGCCTAGACGACAGAATCGAAAACAACGAGAAGAACAGTCGGTGAATAATGAAGGATGTCAAGTTGACCCGATGCAAAACTTTGCAAATATGATAGCCGAAGCTATAGAGAATAGAGCTCCCGCAGGAAGAGGAAGAGTGAGGAATCAGCCAGCTGATAGATTGGCTAATTTCAAGAATTTTAAAGCAGTGGGACCGCCTAAGTTCAAAGGGACCACAGATCCTATTGAAGCCCAAACTTGGGTGAAGGAGATGGAGAAAGCATTCGTCATTGCACGAGTGGCAGAAGAGCAAAAGACGAATTTTGCAACTTATCTGATGAAGGGAGAAGCTAATTACTGGTGGGAGACGAACCAAGCGAGAGCTGGTACAGAGGTGGTGTTATGGACAAGATTTAAGGAACTGTTCTTTGAGAACTATTTCTCGCCGAGTATGCAATCCAGAATGGAAGTTAAATTTCTAGAACTTAAGCAGGAGAATATGTCTGTTTCAGAATACGCTGCCAAATGCAACGAGTTGGCAAGATTTGCACCTCATCAGGTGGACACAGAAGCGAGGAAGGTGAGAAGATTTGAGAACGGACTGAAGCCGGGAATATTCAACAAGGTAGCAGTATTACAGATCAACACGTTCGCGGCTTTGATGGAGAAAGCGTTAATTGCTGAAGGAGGGAGCGAAGCTGCGTCTCGATTCCATCAGGAAAAGAAGAAGAAGACCAATGACGAAGGAAGCAGTGGTGGTAGTAATCCTAATAAGAGGAAATGGAGTGAGAATACCCAGTCGAGTAATAAAACAGAAGATAATAGGAAAGGAAGGGAGCCATGTGCGAATTGTGGGAAGAACCATGCTGGAGTTTGCCTGAAGAAAAAAGGAGTTTGCTATAACTACGGACAAGAGGGGCATATGTCACCCAATTGCCCCAGTCCGAAGAAAATTCAAGGTTGCTTTGGATGCGGATCGACTGATCATATCGTTCGGAACTGTCCGAAGAAGAATGCAGAGAAAGAAAGTGGCAACAAGGGACCCAGTGGCGGAACCTTGGCAACTCAAGGACCTGCACAACTAGGAAGACCAACTGCCCGTACGTTCAACATGACGGCGCAGGACACTGTGGCTACTCAGGAGGCGGCAGTAGGTAATGATTTCGTTTAGAATTTAATTACGCGAGTAATATGAGTTAGATAATTTATGTGGACTGTTTTCTTTTATAGATTCAAGTCACAGGTTAGAATTTGAGACACAAATTAATATTGGGTAGATAAAAATGAATTGATGATACAACTTTAAAAGATTGTAGAGAATAAGAAAGCGGTGATTCCGAGGACGTAATCCTTTTAAGGAGGGGTGAATGTGATAACCCGAGATTTCGAATAATCAAAAATTTGCGAATAAATTTTTTTTTATTTAATATTAATATTAATTATTAATTTTGTGATAAGTATCGGTGATACGAGTCTCGAGAAAGTTAATTTGTGCATTGACTAATAAAATTAGAGTAGAGTTGTGCTTAACAGCTTTAGAAACCCTAACCCTAATTTCTGGATAGGGATTCGGTAGAAAATATAATTAAAAAAATTATATTGACGAGTACGTGTTTGTACTGTATAGAATTTTTGATCGGATAATGTTTGAAATTAATAAAATACTAATAAGAGATTAGAAACCCTAATCTCAGGATTAGAAACCATAACGTACCGTTAAAAACCCTAATCGAAAGCCGAGAAACCTTAATTTCATATTCGGGAATTCTAAACCCTAAATTAGGAAACCCTAATTATATTTTTGTTATATTAATTTCTATTTTACAAACCCTAATTGTAATTTAGAAAAATTATTTTTCTAATTAAAACCCTAATTTGTGGGTTATAAACTCTAATGATCATTTTGACCCTAATTGCTAAATTAAACAATTTTAATTAGGAATATTAATCCTAATTAGCAAGATTGAATTTTATGATTAGGAAATATTAATATAATTATCGAATCCTAATTGTAATTTAGAATTATTAATTTTCTATTTTAGAAACCGAAATTTAAAAATTTTGGAAATTAAATTGCAAATCTAAAGGGTTTAAACCCTAAACCTTAAAGGGTCCAAATCCTAAACCCAAACCCTAAACCCTAAGGGTTTGTACAAATTCCAAGTTTGCCATTAAATTTATTTTACAAGTGACCAAAATACCCTTTTTACATTTTAAATGAGCTAACTTGTAAAGATGGTTAAAGCTTTAGTGGTTCACCAACTCAATTGACTTTGTGGCATTGAAATCTCAGCAAAACAACCCTAATGTGACAGCAAGATCTGATCATGCATGAATCAAAGTAATATAAATAGATTTGGAGAGAGAAAGTTCACAAAAAAAATTACAAAATTGCATCCAAGCTCTCACCTACTCTCTCTCTCACCAAGGCCTTCGAAATTCTTTAGTGAATCAGTCACATAATCAACCTTAGATCAACCAATAACAAATTTGGAGAGCAAGAATCAAAGATTATTCAAGAAAGGTATAAAGCCTACTTTTATTTTTGATCTTTGTTGCTAAGAAAAATTTTCTGTTTAAGTGTTTAAATTAGTGCTAGAGGATGTTATATGATGATCTATGTTGATATAACATAGATCCATAGCATCAAAATGCTTTAAAATCGCGTTTTTCAAAATCTGTCCAAGAAAAGATTTTGTGCTCTGACGAGCAAATGTCAGACGGCTCAGATCTCTGTCTGTTAATGTTTTGTTATGTTTTATGTGTTTAATCTATAGCCTGATAGGTGTTCTTTATTTGGAAAGTGAAATCAGGGTTGTTAAATTCTTAGATTTCAAGTTATACTCGGTCAAAGTCAGTTGACCGACCATGACCGAGTACATTCTGGGCAACCCAGAATGCAGTTTCTAGAGTCTGACAACGTGTTTGCAAGGCCCGGATCTGGCAGGTTTTATGTTGTGTTGATTCTGTGTTCGTATCTAGATTATAGTATGATATGTGGACTATCAATCCATGGTTTTAGATCTTACAATACGTCAATATATTAAGTGTAATAAGTGGTCAAAGTAGACCATTTGATCACGGATGAAGTTTCTGGAATTTCCAGAAACTGTTGGCACAAGTTGTCTGACAAGGTTTGACCAGAGTAGATCTGGTGATTGTGTTATAGTTTGACTGTGATCATGTTATGTCGTTGTTCTTTGTCATAAGGACTACCTGATTAGACCAAGAACATACTTATTTGATTACCGGAGCATGCGAATAATTGAATGGAAAATGGTAGCTATGAACTGCCTGGGTTTCTGGGTTACCCAGAAAACCCAGGTGATGTCTGACAGGTAGCTTGAATGGCCAGATCTTGCTAGATAGTTATGTTATAGCTCTGTTGATGATTCATAATTGTAGTATTACATGTATACTATAAGATCCGTGCACAAAATATCCCAGAAACACACTGAATTAAACTTTATGAACGGTCAAACAATGACCCTTGCTCTGTCGGCTGTCAGTGTTCTTGACCTCAAGAACACCAACAGCGACGCTTTATGTCGCTAAAGGCCTACAGCGACGGTTTTAATTATTTTAATTTCTGAATTTTCAGAAAATGAATAAAAAATAGAAATAAATTCTAAAAATTACCAAAAATGATTTTAAAAATTATTTTAAATTATGAAAAATAATTTCTGACCAATTGAAATATTTTTTTTTAATATTTATAATTATTTAAATATTAAAGGTATTTAATTTATTTACTTAGTGTACTAAATAAATTAGAGAAAAATGATTTAATATTATGAAAAATCATTTTAAATAAGAATAATGTATTTAAAAATATTTTGAGTTATAAAATGTGACTTTTAATATTTTTAGAGAATTTTCATTAATAATTTAATATTATTGATATTAGATTTATTTAATTATTAAATTAAATAAATAAGTTAAAATTAATTTTAATGATTTAAAAATCATTTTAAATAAGAATAAAGTGTTAGAAAATATTTTAAATTATAAAATATAATTTTTAATATTTTTAGAGAATTCTCATTAATAAATTAATATTAATAATATTAAATTTATTTAATTATGATATTAAATAAATGAATTAAAAATGATGTTATTGATTTAAAAATCATTTAAAAGTGAGAAAAATATTTTAAAAATATTTTAAGTTATAATTAATGACTTTTAATATTTTGATAATAATTATATTAATATTTAAATATTAATGGTGATGATTTAAAAATAATTTTAATTACTTTAAAAATCTTTTAAGTAGAATATTAATGATTTAAAAATATTTTAAGTTATTAACAATAACTTTAATATTTTGACAAATATAACATTAATATTTTTATATTATTAAATATTAATGATAATAAGATTATTTGATAATTAAATCATTTAAAAAAATGATTCAAGTGTTTAAAAAATTATTATAAATTATAATAATTGTTTAAAGCTTCTAAAAAATATTATAAACGATATTTGACTTATCTAAAATAATATTGAAGCTTAGAGACCAAGTTTAATTGACAATCAATGTGTTAATTGTCGGATATAGTGACCAGAACACCGAAAATGGACCGAAGTCCACCCAGGCCGAACTAGTTAGACTTATTAAGTGTTTATATAGGTTATAAACACTAATGTGGCTATGTGATAATGTGTCTAGGAGAAGTTTGACTGTAAAATACAGTGTCACGTGTTATAAATGGTTGTGCTAATTGTGAGACCGACATTATTGATTATAGGTCTTACGAACGCAGTTAATTATATTGTGTAGCTGTAATCAACGCGAAAGGCAAGTTTCCTAACTCAACCTTGAGTTATATTCATTCAATTATTTTAATGGTTAATTATTGATAATTATACTATGTCCCGGGAATTTATTGTTGATTATTCGCAGTTAGTACATGATAAAAATTCAAATTGAATTATTGATTTGAAAAATATATATTCATAGAATTACTGTTGTTGGATATTTATATTTGCAGAAACTAATATTGACAGTACAGATAATTCCTGTTTATTGTCAAATTATAATGAGAAATGTCTTAGCTAATTATTCTGGCTAGACAAACATTTGTTAGAACTTGATGAATACGAGAAGAGAAATCAATTGTTATTGATAGATCGATGCCAATTATTTCGGCTAGATCGATAAGTAGATAGAATTTGAAATCACAGTATTTCGTTGTTAAATCAAAATCTTGATTCTGAAACTGAGAAGAACAACCTTTTATATAAAGGGAACATTTTGGGTCGTATATTCGACCATTGTGCGCTGTTAAGTATTATGCATAATATAGGGTACAAGGAGTTGGCCGTTTCTAAGTACTTGCAGAGGTATGATTTAATCTTTATGGTTATTTGATACGCCTGCGTATGTATCAAAGTAAATCTTTGGTAGATACCCGAGAAAATAAGTTCTAAGATCTGGTGGGATCACTCAGCATAAATCTGGAAATTATTCCACTTTGTTAATGCTTAGAATTGATTCTTGATTATTCAATAGAATATCGTAGAAACTTTGAAAGCGTTGTACCCTTTCATTATCAAATTATTGTGTTGCCTAGAATACAAGAAGAATTGTTATTGATTAACGATTTGTTCAGCTATTTCAAAGTTCCCCGAACTTTAGTTTCATTCTATCAAAATAGATAGTCTGTTCTTGTTGATTCATATACCTTTATTGTATGTCTTAACTTGCGGGGCAAACTTGTTGCTCACCCTTGCTATAAATAAAACATTTCAGCTAGGAATGAAGAGGCAAGCGGGTCAAAGAAGATCAAAGGCAAAGGCAAGATGTTGGAGTAGTTATAATGAACAATATTATTATGTTATATTGTATTGTAAACCCTTTTTGTATATCTAAAGGGGTATTTCTGTAATGTTAAGGTTAGTGGACCTGGGACTTATGTATTAACAATATATGTTAATGACTTATGTAATCCTATTTATATATGAATGGGTAGTTAAATGGTATTATATTGTGGATCGTGAACACCAAACTCAGGGGTCAGGTAACCTGGATTTGGGGGTGTCACAAAAGATATGAATATGTACGAGCATATATAGTACATATTATGTGACCTCTTTATGAGAACATAAGGCTAATTAGTTCACCTAGTGATTTCATAACCCTATTTGGTTTTGGATTCGTGAAAATCCTAAACTAAAGTCCCTAACATATAAGGTTGAACTTGAAGTGATCATACAAGTATGTAAAGACCTTTAGCGTGTATGCATGTTAAGTGTATGTATTAAGTGTATTAAAGTATGGACTAAAAACAGGAAGTGTAAAGCTCAGTCTTTGTCTGGCCAAGGGACAGCGCAACCGCGCCGTCCCTAAGCCTGGACAGGGCGCAGCTGCACCATGTTGCAGTCAGTTGTGTGATCTATTTTTGATATGATGTTTGAAGCATGCTTATATGATTACTTTAACTTGTAATATATGACCAATATGCTATGTAAGGTGTTAAGAAGCATGCTATGTGTTAGAGATGAATGTTAATTATGATTTTCAAAAGTATAGTCCAAAGGAATACTTTCAAGATATTAAGCAATGATATATTGTTTGAAGTTATGAGGTCTTACAATCTAATTTGTGCTATATAGATAATGTTGTATAAAGTTACAACTAAGTTAGACGTTTGTGTGTACGGTTGAACTTAACTATATGAGTTTTAAATATGTCGAACACATAGCGAGTCAAGTGTATATGAATGTAGATGTCATGTACGGGTGACTAAGGTATACTATACATACCTAGCTACTCTAAGCGTGTGATGAGAAAGTGAAGTGTAGGTTTTACGAACCTAGTTAGGAAACAATGTAATATTGTTATTACAGTGAGAATGCATGAAATATGTTACTGATGGATATGAATCTATGATTATATAACTGTGTAGGAATACATGAAGTGCAGATAAGCTTTAAGCAGTTAAGTCGTAGTTGATAAACTACGAATTAGGCAAGTCTTTCAGTTCCTATTTGATATATGAATTCGATAACTGCTAGTTAAGCTATATTATGTTATGCGAATGTTGATGTATATACATGAAATGCATATGAGATATGCATGAAATTAAAAGTTGATCTTTGATGATATGTTTGTGATATAAATATTTATGCCTGTTATATGTGAATTAACATGCGTAGTAAATATTAATTGATTATGAATGCATGAATCGAATATGCTATTATATGCTATGTGCTGCATGAAAACTGTTAGAACTGCTGGGCTGTCGAGCACACCCTTACAAATAACCACTTTTGTAGGTTAAGGACACACGGTAAAGGATACATACTACTTGATTGATATAGTTCAATCACATCAAAGGAGATTGATTTGTTTAATTAAATATATGCTCTTGAACCATGTTTAGGTTCTAGTAGATATATTTGATAGTAATTTGCAATGTGTAAAATATGTTAACTTGTAAAGTTGTAATAGGCAGTACATAGAGAAATTCGAATCGATATGTAAAAATTTATACAGTAATTCGAATAGAATGAATCATAACATAATTTGATTCAAGGCTTTGTAATTGATTCAAGTTAAGATCAATAAAAGATTATTTTTCAAAGGAGATTGAAAAAGTTTAAATTATTCCGCATATTTATATAACATCGAATGTGATGCGATACAGGAATAGTAAATGACCAAGTTGTGAAACTTATAAAAGTTTAGGGTCATTGTGCAGATCCTGAAAATGGAATGAATTTATATTCTAAATTATAATAAGTAAAGTTTATTCATTAAGTTATGAATGAAAAATATAAATAGTTTGACAATAGTAGTATCGTGGCGAACCGAATCCGAGGTTCGAAGGGACTTGGATTTGGGGGCATCACAAATAATACCCTTGGCATTGCAGCCTATGATTACCAATCCGCAGTTCTCGTCATGCACCTGATGAAAGACTCTATTTTCTTCCTGCTGGCCTCCCCAAGCATCGTGTCAATACACCATATGCTTCTTTATGATACAAGACACCTTTGATGATGTTGTACTTCTATAGCTCCATGATTGGTATTGTTCCTTCCTTTGTTTACAATTAATGGGAGATGTCATGTCTCCAATCATCTATTATGTCTTTGGGGAACAAGTCTAGCACCGTGGTTGGGAGGGTTATCTTTATTACCTTCACATCCAAGTCCTCTCCTTAGACATAGACTCGAGACACTACTATTGCTAGTGCATCAGGTTGTTTATTTTGTCCTCTTAGCACATTCAATCACCACCTTCTTGAAAGCCTTTATCACCTTTTGTGCTACAATTCGATATAACGCCAAGATAGGTTCCTTCACTCCGAATTGGCTTCTTATTTGCTGCACTATGAGGTTTGAATCTCCCTTTACTTTAAGACGTTTGACTCCCAATTCTTAAGCCGCCAACAATCCTAGTATGAACGCCTTATATTCTGCTTCATTGTTTGTGCATGGAAAATCCAATTTGTATGACAAGGCCACTTCATTTCCTTCTTTGGTGGTCAACACCACTCCTACTCCGCCTTTACCTTCTACAGATGATCCATCAAAAGCCAAACTCCACCATTCCGGGTCCTCATCCATCAAGTTGATTGATTCTTCTTCTCCACCCGGGAGATCCTCATAAGGGGGTTCATATTCTCCATTTGAAAATTGAGCTAGTTTGCCAAGGCTTGACATCAAATCACCTTCGGTGTTAAACACTTGATATCATATTCTGAAAGAATCATCATCCATCTGGCAGGTCTTCCTACTAATGTTGGCCTAGTAAATTGATATCTGATTGGATCAGTTCTTATTTTCTACGCAATGAACACCAACGCTAGGCAATGCCTCTCACCTGTGAATACCTGGTTTCCAGTCCTCTGATTATTCTCTTCTTTATCCACATCCTGCGTGATCAATCCATCCACCTATAGACTTCTTGGTAGATGTGATGTACAACTACAACAACATTCCTCTTTGTGGCACTACCATCGTTTGCGCAGAAGCCAAAATTCTTTTCACCTTCTCAAAGGCCCGTTGTTGGTCTTGCCCCCAGTCCCATTGTGCCTTTCCTTTTAGCAATTTGTGAAAGGTTTTGTAACTTCGGCTAATGTTGCCATGAATCTTCTCATGTACGAAACTTTCCCTAGAAAACTCTTCAACTGTTTTTATGTCTTTGGTGGGGGCATCTCCATAATTTCTTTCGCCTTGCTTGGGTCTACCTCTAAACCTCTGTTGTACACCAAGAAGCCCAAGAATTTTCCAGCCGTCATTCCAAAGGCGCACTTCTTCGGATTCATCCTTAATTTGTACATTCGGCATCGCTCAAACACTTTTCTCAAGTCCTCCACATGAGTCATCGCCTTCTTGGATTTCACTACTATATCATCCACGTAGTCCTCCACTATATCATGAATCATGTCATGAAATATAGCGTGCATTGCCCTTTGATAAGTTGCTCCCACATTCTTTAACCCGAATGGCATTACTACATAGTAAAAATTCCCAAACGGGGTACGAAAGGCCGTCAACTCTGCATCTTCTACGGACATCTTTATCTAATTGTAACCCACAAACCCATCCATGAATGACATCATATCTTGATTAGTCGTTGCATCTACCAAAGTATCTATGTTGGGTAATGGGTACATGTCCTTCGGGCATGCCTTAATCAAGTCTCTGAAATCCACACATATTCGTAGCTGTCCATTTGATTTCTTTACCAGTACAATACTGGATAAACATATTGGATGTTGGATTAGCTTAATGAACCCTACTTCCAACAACTTCTTGACCTCTTCCTTTATTTGAGTTTCGACTTCGGGTGCATAGTTACGACCTGCTTGCTTCACTGGCTTCATTCTCGGGCTTATGTTTAGATTATGCTCTATAAAATCCTTGTCAATTCTGGGCATCTCATCGTAATTCCAAGCAAAGACATCCCTATACTCTCGCAATAATTGCACAAGCTCCTCTTTCTAGTTAGCATCCAGCTTCTCGTTTAAATAAGTCGGCCTTGGTGTTCCTCCATCTGTTGCCAAATCAACTTCTTCTAATTCATTTTGTTGAGGTTTTGGCCTATCCTCAAAGCATTCTGGAGCTGGTCCTACCTCATGTTGCACAACTTCTCCTTCTTCATTATTACTGGAGTGGGGGACACCTCCTGAGCCGTTGGTTTCGCACGCTTCCTTGGGCTCTTCCCCCTTGCATCGTCACAATCGGAACACCACCTTTTCATCGAGTTTAACAACCCTCTCCCATTTCGTCTTTTGGCCATCCTCAGACTGCGCTATTCGCTTCGCATTTATTATGTTTCTGGCATCTTCAAGATCTGCTGGCCTTTTCTTTTCTCCTCTTCCTTCCTTCTCCAGGTTTACTACCACTGGCTTCTTGTTTTTGGAACATTCTCCTTATTTCGAGGTTTTCTTCTTCTCTTTTTCTGCAGGCACGAACTTATCTTCTTGCACTTCCTTCTAGCTTTCTAGTCTTAGGGAATCAGGCCTTACAATCTAGTTCTCTCCCTCTTCAGCGACATCATCAGAAAAAGTTACTTTGGTGATGTGTGCCTCCTCTGGTCCAAAGGGATTCCGAGTTGCTGGTACCTTCACTTCTCTCCCTTTTCCAAATAGCTTTCAGGGATTGATGAAAGACCGAGGGAGCCACCCCGTAGTCATTTTGTCAAGCCCTTCCTAGCAAGACATGATATGTTGCATCCACCTCTACAACATGGAGCACTACATACCCTCGAATCTTCATAACTTGCATGTCCACCTTGATGTGTCCCAAGGTTCTTACACTCTGGTTGGCGAATCTTATAATGTTTGTTTATTCCTTCATAATCTTCTTCTCTGGCAGGCCTAACCGTTTAAACACGGTGTATGGCATAATATTTATAAACGCTCCATTGTCAATGAATGCCCTCCACACTTCTATGCCATTGATTACTGTTGTCACATACAACGACCTGTTGTGCGGGTATCTTACCTCTCTGTCAGCTTTAGAGAAAGATATCTTATTTTCTTCTTCTTCCATTGTCTTCACAAAATCCTTTGCTTATGGCCATGCAAGTTTCTTGCGTTTCGGCAGCCTTAATGATTGCCTTGGTGGCCTCTATCCTTGCTTCCTTGGCCAATCCTATCTGATCAAAAAAATTTCTGAACTTGGCCCCATTCATTAAGACTGTCACCTGCAGGCCTGTATCATACTCCTCCCTTTCTACTATCATCATCACCACTTATGGGGTTGTACTGTGGATAACAGTGTTGCATATTTTTTCCCCTTGTGGTTTGGTAGTGGCTTGTCATGAACACTGTTTTCCTTTCCCAGTTCAATTTCCCCATTTACCAGCTTCTCATGGTATATCCTCCGTAGGCTGTAACAGTCCATAGTTGAGTGTCCCGCGTATTGGTGGTATACAAAGAAGTCTGGTCTTCTTTTCATCTCTTCCGTCACTACAAATCTAGGCCTTGGGGGTTTCACCACCCCATGTTCAACCCATTATTCGTATAGACCTCTGAATGCCTTCTCACTGCATGTAATAGCCTCCGAGACTGACTTTCTTGCATATTTGTCCCCAGACCTTCCTCTGCTTCGTTCAAAATTCTTCTCATGTTTCTCCCTCTTTCCCTCTTGTGGTTTTGACTGAGAGTCAGCCAAAGCAACAGTTGTTGTCCTCTTGCCCTTCCATGTAACCGTCGCATGACTAGTGTGCAATGTCATGATTCCTCCCAAGTCATGTGCAAAAGACAAGAGTGTCGCAAATGAATCACATGCCTTTGTAATGAGATGGGGCTTGAAGGCATCTAAGGCACCATTGTTGCAAATGCTGACCAAGTTCTTTTCTTCAATCAGCTCTGCGCACTTCTATGCCTGGGCCCTGAACCTGTCAACATAATCTAGCAGCTCCTCATTCGGCTTCTACTTGAATCGCATGAGCTCTACAATGGTTACCTGTTTCTGCACATAGAAAAATTATAATTTTAGGTCATCCCAATCATGGACTGACCCCTTCTCCAAATTGTAGTACCAACTGAAGGCACTATCCATCAAAGTCTTGTTGAATTCCCGCATCAACAAGTTGTGGTTGTTTACTTCATCATACCCTAGCCACGAAGACATCGACACTACAAACCTGGCAATATGTTCCCTGTCATTTCCTTTCTCCCCGTTGTATTTTGAAAATTGTGGGGGATGCTCAATATACTCTGTCGGGTAAGGTTGCCTCCGAATGTGTGCCGGGTAAGGTGGAGTAAAGTCTAACTCCGAGGGTCAGGATGTCTGCCTGCGAAGTTGATTGATCACATCGATTATATCATCCTTCGTCACGTATTAGCTCGTGGCGTGAACTCTTTAGGGTGTTGTCACATACTGCTGAATCGGTGGTGTGTATGGTAAAGGGATTGGTTGATGCACACTTGCATCGTGCAAAGTTGGCATTGGTGGTAGTTGTTGGCTCACTCGCCGGACATGACTTGGGATGGTTGGCATATGCACTTGTGAAAATGCTAGGATAGCAGTTGGGATGATGTTTGTCTGAGGTTGGCTTGCTTCCAACCTGGGTTTTGGCGCATCACCACTATTTTGGGGCTCCAAGTTGATGATTGAAACCGACTGATTCTCCGTCGATGGAGGTACAATCTAGTTCTCTTTGTTGTTGCTGTCATTATTGTTGTTGTCTTCCACTCCTGCTTGTTCTCCCTGCAAACTGTCTGGGAACATGGCCTTGAAGGTGGGGATCTGCATCAACTGCTGGCGGAAATTCCTCATTTCCTCTTGCTTCCTCTGCATCTCTAGCATCATGGTCATCATCATCCCTTGCCCTTCTCGTGCTTCCTTCAACACCTTGAGCATCTTCAGTTGCACAGCATTTGCTTGCTCTCCGCTTGCATCTCGCCTTGCCTTCCTGTGTTTGTTTGTTGTTGATTGGCCATATATGGTGATGTTGAACTCCCTTCCGGAGCGTCTTTAATAATTGGTTGGTCAAGATCCAAGTTTGCTCCTTGGAAAGCTTGATTTGCTTGCCTTGGAACTTGATCCGGTGAGGTAATGTTATTTGTTGCTCATTTAATGAGGTCGTGGAACCCTAACTATGCATTTAATTCAATTAGGTCATGTGAACCCTAATTTTGCACTTGAGCTCACATTGTATAAAATAATTATTTATTTGGGGTTGTTATATACTTATATTTTGATTGATTTAGACATTCATGATATGTGGTCAAAATTCAAATGTTCCAAAAATAAATCATTGTGTTAAAATCCGCTCTTGTTGGAAAAAAATTTGGATCAGCCCCTAACTAGTATGATGGTTGGAACTTAATTTGAAGTTCAAGAGAAATGAAAGAAAAGGAAAAGACGTAGGACAATATCAGAAAAATCACAACAGAACATTAATTATACCTGATGTTAGCTCTCATTTTTTAGGTTTTAAAGTTATATATCTTCAACTTGGTGTTTAAAATTAATTGAGTCCAACTCTGTTGGCGTTTCATTATATGGTTTTTTTTCCTTCTCGAAGCGGTTTATATATAATTTTCAAAAGTAAAAGATTTACATTGTAGTAGATATACATCACTAGAAAACATGTTGAATGCAATAAATTATAATAAATAAAACATACAATTAATTAATTAGTTGGAGGATAATTACATGAAAATTGAAGAATCATATAACTTGTCATTTTGTTTCAAAAAGATCTTTGATCAGATTTTCATAACACCTCAAATATTCATAGGAGTTATCTATAAATATTAAACACAAAAGAATACGCAAGTAAAACAATATATAAGGTTCATTTACGTCGTTCACAGAGGGTATCTGACGCCGGCTCGGGATAACAATTATCCTGCGGGTTGGTAAACAAATGAATTCACAAATAAAGAAATAAGAGATTTATCGAGAAATACAAAAAAAAATTCTTTAATGTGTAAATTTATATTTATCAAAATCAAAGTTATGAAATTCAACCCACAAGCCGGGTTTATATAACTTAACAAAACTTTCTCTCCAAGATATATCATTCTGCCCGAGTTGCCCGAGTTGCCCAAGTTGCACAAGTCATAACAGAATTGTTAAAGATATGGGAACAAATCTTCCTAGAAATACGGAAATAAAATCCTAACAAATAACAATTTATTATTAAAAGATTTACTTCCAAATAAAATATTATTACTATAAAAGAACTAAATAGAAATAATAATAATAATAATAATAATAATAATAATAATAATAATAATAATAATAATAATAATAATAATAATAATAAAATCAGTCCATCGACTTCCGAAATCATGACGCCATTCCAGAAGAAGTTCGTCACACCTGAAATCATGACACCATCTGAAGTCGAACTCCGACTCCGAAGACATGAACCGAACGTCTGATCCCCGAAGTCAATTAATACCGTTGCACTGATCTCTTAACTTTTAGTCATTTAACATTATTATCGTACTGTCCGACCATTCAAGATCTTCGGTCTGAAATCCTCCTGCACCAATATCCCAACATTATGACATTCTTTTCCTTTCTTTATTTCATTATTTACCCAATTGACAACTATCTTAGATCAACTTTCACCTCACTTTAATTTCTTCATGTTCAGGTGACTATAAAATTTGTAGCCACTACCCTTCGGTTGTGACTTTTTTTAATTTTAACAATCCACTTACAAAAATTTTGGATTGTTACAAGATGCATGCAATATTCCACTTATACCACATAAGTTAATAGTAAATTATATTTGAATGGTCCAAAAGGATATAACTGTTTTCATGTAAAGCATTAATTATTATGGTAATTCGAGTTTTATTAGTCGTTTGATAAATGGTAATTATTTTATTAGTTTTATTAGTCATAAACTAAGTAAATTTTATTGATCATTTTATTAGTTTTTAGTTTCATCTCTCTCTTCTTCTTTTTTAACTATATATATATATATATATATATATATATATATATATATATATATATATATATATATATATATATATATATATATATATATATATATATATATTATAGTTTGTTGTAACAATAGAGCATATAATTATATACATATTAACATAGTGTTTAAAATAACATCAAAACTTTGTTGTTTCGTTGGGCCTTTTTTTGTTTTTGGGTACTAAAGTACAAAATTGTCCTCTCATTCAATTTGTTCACTTATGACATCTTGTTCATAATTTTAGGTACGAGTCAAAACTCTTTCTCAAAGTACAACCTTTTGGGTCAAATTTTTACACTACTAATTATGTCTTAAAAGATATAATTTTACACTAACTAATAATTCTACTTTGAAATAAGATATTTTAATTAGCCAAACTCGAAAACCAAAATTAATTACAGACACAAACACTAGACATGCAATTTTACAATTTAATTGATCCTTCCCTTTTAATTGTTGGATAAACTTACATTTATATGAAATACTTGGTACACAATTAAAATAAAGTAAAAGAACTTTGAGCGAAATATTGAAACACATCCAAATCATAAGGATCGATACATTCCAAATCATACATACAGAATATATATAGATACTGGATTTATTGTACACACAAAAGAAAAGAGAGAGTGTTGAAACTCATGGGCCAAGAACTTCTTTTCATCACTAGTCGAGAGAAAAGGGTTCTACCAGTAACAAGATCAAATTGTCCTTTGTCCAAAGGTCTGGAATTCCATGTCCATCTCCATATTGATACATGCATTGAGTCATTCTAGCAAGATTTGGACTGGCAGTCAACAATGGTTCCGAAAAAGGATAATTTCCGAGCATGTCTTTGTTTAAAGTTTTCCATGTCTCATGGACTAAACTGTCAATATATTCTCTAGTCACTTCTTCAGTTGCACCCGTATCATTCATGTAGCACTGGATTGCCTTCAGATTATCACCTCGCACCAACTCATACTGTACAGAATTCAAAATTTAATTTAATACATATTATTGTCGATTATTAGGTACTATATATATATAAAATTTCATTTAATTTGATATTAAATTTTATAAATATGTACCTACCGAAGATGTTCCCAGATCATTAGTGAGACGAACAATTATGGAGGCGCACCGGATGATACTGGGATGCTTTTCTATGTAATTTATTGCCTCCAGTGTTATTTTCTCTGAATTTGGAAAGTAACTACAGAATAACATGATTGGTGCTGAAATTGAAACTACTGCATTTTCAAGATATTCATCCCACGATGGCTTATATCCTCCATGAAACCACTTTGGTTCTGTAAAGTATGCTTTACATAGATATGCCCACTGTAGCATTAATTAAAACAATCAAAATATATCATTTGTAAAACAAGACAGATAACTAAAATGCACGATATTTGGCTTACATGTTTACTTAAATAAGGAATGATGTTAAAGTTTCGCTCTTTCAGTGTCCAATAGCCTATATCATTTGTTGTGTTGAAAAGTGCAAGAAAAACTGTCCTTATATTGTATGGGAGCTTATCAACCTCAGTAATATCCCATCTGAAAATGATGTATTAATACAGAAGGCAAAATTTTGGGAATTGTGAGCAATTCTTCAAGCATAAAACTATCAATTAATATCTCAATACAAAGCTGTCAACAAAATCTGTGAAGAGCTCTAGCTCTTCGACCGAACCGTAGACGTCGTAAAAATCATCAATGATTGTTATTATGGAAGTTACTTTGGTAATGACATTTCGGGAAGCTCCATATTGTGGTTCAGAAACCATTCCGTTGGACAGAAGTAGTGTTCCACCAATCTATCTCTTGCAAAGCTCTTGTCTAAGTCCAGATCCACCCACCAACTGAAATATTATTATGTTACACTTAGCGGAGGATGAGAATGCAGTGTTTTGATTTACTTTCACGGGTGAAAGCCAAAAACGTATAAACATTGTTGGTAACTATTTTTATTGTTTTGATACGTCCTTGTTAGTGTTTCATTTACTTTCACTATTCAAAGCCAAAAACTAAGAATGTGTCTGTTCTGTTTCTAAAAGACTAAAACTACTTCAAAATGTGTGTGCGCGCGTATATATGTGTGTGTGTGAGAGAGAGAGAGTGAGAGAGAGGTCATTATTTAAATTTCAAAACATGCACTTGAACAAGGTTGAAATTAAACCTCGAAAAAAAAATTCAAATTTCTGGTCATACCTTGCTAGCTTGCTGACTTCTTTCTGATAAATTGATTGCACAATGTTGTAGTCCAACTTAGCCAACTTAAGCAAATTAGGGTTCATGTTTGGCTCTTGCTCATAAGTATCAATGAACCATCTAGCCTCCAGCTTTGGCAGTTTCCAATGCAGTGGCATATCTAAAGCATGGTGCACTTTTCTTACCATGCTCGGAGATAAGTTCCCTTTCATATTCTTCAAATGTGTTGTTGTGAAGGCCTTGGCCTGATGAATGATGTCTTCACCATGAAAACCGAAGAAAGATGCTTCATACAAACTGAGCAGGCCCTTCACATCCTCGCATAGGCATGTCTTGAAGTTTCCCATCTCGTCCCTGAACCTTTCAAACACATCTGCCTCACAAAATCGAAAAGCAAAAATGAATTAAACTTTATGTGCAATAAACCATATATAGTTACAACTCATATATATATATATATATATATATATATATATATATATATATATATATATATATATATATGTGTGTGTGTGTGTGTGTGTGTGTGTGTGTGTGTGTGTGTGTGTGTGTGTGTGTGTGTTTAATAGTATGATTAAGCCTTTTTTTATTCTAATTCGTGTAATGATCAAATAGTGTGGCTTCTTAATTCATTGACATTTCAACACGAGTAATTCGTCTAAATGTACTTGTTGTGATGTTAACCAAACAAAATGATGTTAGTACTCTTATTAGAACTTTGACTACTATTTTGGCTGGGACATCCATTTGGGTTTAGAATATCTTTTTTATCGACAAAAAGAAATTATATTAAAATCCAAAGTCATGCATAAAAATATGACAAATCCAAAAAATATAAACAGTGATGTGGGATGATCGTGTTCAATTTCACTATAAATGGTATCAGAACTCATGGTTCGATGAGCCCAACTATCAATTTCAGGGTGCGAGGGGAGTGCGAGGATATATTCGCAGGCCTCGTGGGTGAAGATAGAGTCCAAGTATTAACTCCAGGGTGCGAGTGGAGTGTGAGGGTGCATTCGTAGGCCTCGTGGGTAAAACAAATAGAGTCCAAGTATCAACTCCAGGGTGAGAGGGGAGGGCGAGGGTGCATTCGCAGGCCTCATGGGTGGAGCAAATAGAATTGAATCAGGTGGAGCACAAGATAATTTGAGTCGGGTAGAGCGGGCTCAGGATGACTCTGGAAAAAGTTTACTCAGACACGTTTGTCTCGGGTGTGGTGGAGTAGTATATTAGAGTGGAGCAGAGCTCTTGAAGAACTCAAATGTGAAAAATATGATTTGAATCGAGTGGAGCGGGCAGGAGTCAAGGAAGGTGTGCTTAATGGTGACTATTCTAGTATGATACTTGTGATGAGTATTCAAGTGAAAGGTAAAAATTATTGGGATATGTCACATGAATTTCACATTGGATAAATTAATAGTATTGATGGGTTAATAAATAGGCGGAGGACCTAATAAGTTAACCTTTTAGGTAAGGAGGTGGTCCAATATGTTTATTGAGTCAGTCTACACAGGTATGCACTACATTGGTGATGAATTGTTCGTGTTCAATTTCGCTACAAATAGTTTCACAATTGAATTGCACACAATCATAGTTCCCGGTCTTCAGGCATTTTATGTACTCCCACTCATTGTTTAAGCAATCTTTTGATTTTGACTAAAGAAAATTGTTGCTTTATCTATATAAGGCACCAACCTTGGGGTACACCATACCCATGTTGTCGAAAGAGCCTAAATCGGAGGGCTGTTTCATAGAGATCATCATTTAGCCATGCAAGACTGCTATCACTATAAATAACATTTAGTGCTTTCTTTATCTCTTTCTCGAATTGATACTTTAGTCCTAGCCTTTGAACTGAATCAATTAATTCGAGCTTCAACAACGGGACATTCATATCTCCATTAATGAGATGTTGCACCTCATCTTTCAGCTTATCAACCTGGCTTACATATTTCTCTTCCTGCAAATAATAAGCACTAGGCGTCAACATTCACGAAAACCCTAAATTAAGAAAAATAAATAAATTAAACATTAGCATATATATATAGGTAATAAGTTTTAGTACGTACAGTATAATCACTGGTGAGTGACTTGACAAAATCATAGTCCCAAGAACTTGGTTGATAGTTTGCGGATCTTCGGTTCACTGTTTCATCAAGGTCAGTTGTGGGGGTTGCAATGCATTGAATAGATTTAGTAGTACAAATTGTTGTAAAAGGGTATTTTGGTGAAAGAAGCGAAACGCGGCGGGTTGGGGAGATCACTAGGAATGGTGAAAACAGACCTTGAAGTGCCATTTCCTAATTTCTGTCAAGAAATATTAGCTAGCTAGCTAGCAAGCAAGTTTTATGGAGCCTGAAGCATGTATACAAATTGCAGTATTTATAGATAGCTACAGGGTAGTTTAATCATCATGCAAAGGATCCACTTGAAACAAACATGTTTCATGATTGTTGATACTATACATTTGTATTTGTACGGAAGCGGTTAGCATGAAGTTCATTTTTGAGGTAAGTTGGTCAATTGGCCAACAGAGTATTTATACGCAGACGAGGCTCTATGTGTGTCAGCATTCTACTGGTCAATTAACCAACTTACTAAAAAATAAACTTCATACTAACCGGATCCCATTTGTACGGTGCAACTTTTTTTTTGTTTTTTTTTTTGCAAAATGACCGGAGCATCCGTCATACATTCTCTCATTTTCAACATGTTCTATGTATATTGCTGCATGTCAACACGTACGGCCTATCTTGTTTGGTGAGTGGTGAGTGGTGAGTGGTGACTGATGACCAAGTGTATCTTCTCATTTTGTTTCAGCACGGATGAGTACGTTATAGGAAAGGAAGTAAAAGAACTTTGATAAAATATATTTGTACTAATACCTCAAAATTCCAATTAAGTACGAGTAAATACTAAACACAAAATTAGAGTATATATGCAAATAAAACAAGATATAAAGCTTCACTTAACTTCCGTCACCTAGGGTATATAACAAAAATTACTAAATACAAAATATGTGGCTAGTACCTTTTTTACTTGGACTTATAAATCATAGGATAAGATATATAATAATCTCTCTGTTTCAAAATTAAATATACAAATTGATTTTTGAGGTCAAACGACGGCATATTAAATTTCAAATTAATATGAATGTATTTTATTTTATTTTAATACAATTAGTATAATTGTATAGTATATAACAAAAACTATTAATCACAAAATGTATTTCATTTTAAACTTTTATAAGTCGTATCAATTTTGAAATTTAATATGTCGTCGTTTGACCTCAAAAGTCAAATTGTATCTCTAATTTTAGAAGGGAGTATTACACAAATCATGAACATCAAATAAGTTCATATAAAATACAGGATTAAATGATTTTTCAGTCACTGTACTATATGTCAACTTACAGATGGATAATTGAATATTTTTTTTCTTACAGTCAGCTTACTGAACTAGACTTTTCTAACACAAAATTAAAAAAAATCGTTAAAAGTTTTGACTTTAATGAAAAATGACATCTAAGCAACTGAGTTGTCCGTTAAAAAGCTGATGTGGCGTCCTTGTGTGACGTGGCAGTGATTATGTGGATTTGGAGAAAAAATTTTATGAAGAAAATGAAAAAAATATTTTAAAGTATAATATAAATTTAAAAAGTGTGCCAAAAAATAAGAAAATAAAAAAAATAAATATATTTAATTATTTTTGTAATTAATATCAAATAAATTTTTATTTATAATTAAGCCATTTATAAAATATAAAATCCAAAAATATGCTAATTAAAATTAAGGGGAATGTGAAATATATTTAGGGGAAAATGAAAGAAAATTATAATAAAATTAGAAAATTTAGCAAAAAATACATGGTAGAAATTAAAAAATTGATTTAAGAGAGAGAAAATTGATTTTTTTAGGAAATTAATAATAAATATAATTATTTAAGAAATTAAAAAATTAATTTAATGTTCATCTTAAATAATTTTATAATTTACTGTTCATCTTAAATAATTTTATAATGTACTGTTTTAAGAGAAAGAAGATGAACAGTAATTTAAAATTATAAGCAGTAATTAATTTTAAAATTATGAACAGTAATTAATTTTAAAATTATAAACAGTAATTAATTTTAAAATTATGAACAGCAAATTTATTTTAAAATTATTGTTCCTCTTCTTTCTCTTAAAACAGTAAATTATAAAATTATTTAAGATTATGAACAGTAAATTAATTTTAATTTTAAAATTATGAACGGTAATTGATTTTAAAATTATGAACAGTTAATTAATTTTAAAATTATAAAGAGTAATACTTTTTTGAAGGGATTACAGTTTCTAGCTGGATTAGTAATTCTAAATGTTATTTTATTTTGTAAAAAAATATTTGCATGTTTTTTCTATAGGGAATTATAAATCAAATGACTCAAAATAAAGGTATTTTTATCTTAAAACCTTTGCTACTACAATATAGTCACTAAATGATATTGCAAAATAGCTCTGTGAGGTGATCAATTAATAGCACCACTTTAGAATATTATGTTATATTGGATGAAATTCTATGGGTTAAACTTTTCCAAAAATAGAATAAGGTTCAATTAAGTCTTTCCATTTTCTGTTTAAATATTGACAAAATATTAACTTTTGGGCATTAATTCAACATAGGTGGATTAGTTGCCTAGTAATTATTGCACATTTTATTCAAGTTAGGTGGGTTATTTGCTTACTAACAGGGTTCTCTAGCTTTCAATCATTTACTAAATTATATTTAAGATAGGTGGGTTGTTTGCCACTAGTTAAAGATTTCGTGGGTTAAAACACTCCATATGTTCTAAGAAAAAGTGTCATATTTAAATTTTTTAAAATATTTATGTTTTTTTCTCTTGCTTAGCTCTTTGTTAGTTTAATAAAAATTGATAGTGAAAATATTAAAATATTAAATCAACTTATATTATTATTATTTGTGAAAAGAGGGTATTTTTTTTTTTTGGAATATTGGGAAAAGGGGGAGTATACAGCACAAAGCAGCGGGAAGAGATGAGGGTTTTGCATAAAAAAATTGTTAAATTCATAACACTTTTTATTATTTTCACAACAAAAATATATAGCGACGGTGAAAACCGTCGCTATAGGATCTATAGCGACACTTTTGTTATGAAAATAAAAATTTTTTGTTGTGGATTTAACAATTTCCTTTGCATAATACTCCTTTCGTTTTAATATAGAATCAATATTAAATTTTTAAGATTCTAAATTAATGTGAATTCTTCTAATTTTAGATAATACAATTACATATGAAAATTGTAAGTAAATGTAATAATACTAATGTACTATTACTTGCAAAATTTATTATTTTCAAAACTAAGTAAAATGATCATTATTACTTTTTGAATTTAAAAATATATCGTACCGACTATAAAAAATCAAATCAAATCTTATATTTTGGGACAAAGGAAGTATATTAATATCAAATAAATATTAACAAGAGGTATTATTATGTACTTCATTTATTCAAATATATAAGATTAATATTGACTTTTTAAAGTTAATTTGAGATATTTTTAAATTTAAAATTAACATAGATTAATTTAGTTTTATAAAATACATTTATAAAAACTATTACTACTATATATCTATATAGTACTACTAATTATAAACTATATTGTTTTTAAAAATTAAATGAATCAATTTTAAATTTTAAATATTTGATGTTGATTTTGAGAATTTAAACTTGATCTTTAACAACTGAGGGAGTATTATTGCGCAAAATTAGAGGCTATTTGATTGCTTCTATGTTTTTTATCACCAAAAAAGTTATTTTATTAAAACATATAACATGATAAATGCCTAACACTCTTGGCATATCATAAACCAATTCCTCACACCATACAACCAAACTCCAGATTCAGACCAAAGAAACCAAGCCTAGTAATGACCTCAAAAACTTGGTCGGATTGAAGACTGTTTGATAAAAATTCAGAAGAGATTGAATGGGTCTTCTTAATAGGCCTCATTAGGTCAGTCAGACAAACCCAACTTTTTGGGTATGCCATACATCTGAACAGAGCCGGAACTAGGGAGTGGGGGGCATCTGACCCTGGTTGTAGCGGCGGTCCAGGCAGAATTAGGGGAGCCGGGTCGGGACTGGGGGGGGGGAGCCACTGCTCGTCTGCTCTGGGCCTTCGGCCTTCCGGCTTCAGCGACGACTCCTTCAGGCTCAGTCTTCTTCTTCGGTCTCGTCTGCAACACAAGTTTTCTTTTTCTTTTTTTTAAGTCACATGAAATGATGTCGTTTCATTAAAAAAATAAAAATAAAAATAAATTTCTATCATCTTATCAGGTAGGGAATTAGGCGATTTAGGACCTCTTCTATCATCTTATCAAGCAGTTTGCTCTTCGCCTCTTCCGTTCCGCCAACTGCTCCTGCCTCCTCTGTCGACTGTCCCGCGGCCCCCGCCGGGCGCCTCTCCGCCTGCCGGCGGTCTCTGCTCCTAGTTTCGCCTCTGCTTGCTTCTCCAATCCTGCAGCTGCTTGGTCCTTCCTTTGGAGTTTGGACTTTAGTAATTTGTAAATTCTAATTTAGGTTATATCTTTCAAATTATATTATTTTATGTTAAGAATCAAGATGATCTCTTTAATTTTTCCAATTATTGTAGTTTTAATTTATTAATTTTTCTGATTGTTGTAATTATATTATTTAATTTTTTCTTTAATTTAGGTTTGTTTTAGTTTTTTCAATTAATTATTTCAAATTAATTTTTCTTTTCTTTTACCTTTGTTTGGCTTTTGAGAATCCTAATAGAAAGAATTTTGATGAATTTTAATAATTTAATATTTACATCTTTAATCTTTTAGTAATTTAATTTTTAGAATTGTTACTGTTGGACATATTGGTACTTAAAAGAAAACCACACCAATACCAAACAATATAACAAATTAGAAATCCAAGACAACTACAATTATGCCAAGCTCTGGCGCAAACCAAAAAAAAAAAAAAAAATTATTAATGTATTTTGACAGCCTTATAAATATGTTCTGTTCCGCCTGAATGATATTTTTACTAAAATATTCCAGTACTTTCAAATTATTTGACACTTGTCAGAATCTTGAATAATAAGAATTAAGATGGATAGAAAAGCTGAACCCATACACGTGTTATTCCCCCATGTCGCCATTGCAAAAAACAGGAACACTATAACATGCATGTTTGAATGAGAATTGAATACTTTGACAATCATAATTATTATTAATATTTGTAGTATCAGGTGGAGTAAAATAAAAATAAAGAAATAATGGAGGAAAGGAGGGCAGGAGCATCATGCATGGCTGCATGAGTAATAGAGGAGTATGCGAGTTGGACTTCGATTGTAACGCCCTAAATTCGGATATACACTATTTAATTTGAGTCGTTAAAATCAATTATTATAATATTATAAAAATACGATAATACATTTATTTTAAATTTTCAGTAGTATTATTATTGTCATATTATTTTATAATATATTGAGAACTACCAGTCTACTACAATTACTTACTCGGACTATCACTTCATCCCCCTGCTCTCCCCGCTAGACCCAATTACAATCTTAATTATTTCCTAAAATGAATTATGAAACAAAAAATATTATGACTAATATAACGAAAAATAAGTTATCATTAACTTTCAATAGTGATAAATAAGATATTAAAAACATATGGTAGATAATATATATAAGTTTTCAACAAATAATTGCAACGGAATGAGTAATATATTAAAAGAGTCAAATAGATCATAATATTCTACTGTAAGACCCTAGCTTATTAATGAATAAAATCAAATTTTCTCTAAATATTATTGTGAATAATAAGGGGTTAATTTGATATAATACTTTGGTTATGGGTGAAATGTGCAAATTTTACAAAATAAGCAAGTGGTTATAAAATATTCATTTTGTCGGGGAATATTCGTTTGGTCGTGGAATATTCTTGCTGTCGGGGAATATTCGTACGACGGCGCAGCCTTGTGTGGACCCCATAACGGAAAGCGATTGGATAAAGAAAACGACAAGTATAAGTTGTTTATAAATAACGGCGTAGTTGTTACCGTTAATACTGTTAGAATACCCGGTGGTTAAAATACAGTAGCACACGGTATTGCACCAATTATTGATTCTTACGTAAGAAGGCACTACTCAATAATTGTTACAGTAGTTATTATTCAATATTTTATTTTATTGATTCAATAATTGCTGCGTTGATATTTTATATTATTGTTGTTTCAATAATTGTTGCTGCACAGTATTTTCCTTTATCAGAACAATAATTCATATTATTTGAATAATATTATTAGATAACATTATTGGCAATGTCTAGAAAGTTCTGTCTAAGGAGAGGTTTGGTCATCTAATTGCGCGCCAATAAGAAGAAATCCTTATTGGAAAGCCCTCTCTTTCCTGGGAACGGCCTGGTTGTCATAAATGTGATTCTGTAATATTATTTGTGAATAATTAATTATTGATTCATATGATAAGAAAATATTTATTTTATGTGGATAAAAATGAGGGATATATTTTTGTGGTTAAAAATGAAGGAGTTATGTTGAGGTTTTTATCAGTATTTTTGTCGGAATGGAGGTATTAAAAATCAGGGTTTTTGAGATATTTTGCGGGGGTTATAATTTTTAATCCGACCGTTGGATCGTGGTAATTTTTGAATATGTTATACATATATAAGTTGAGTATATGTCCACAAATTTTGAACCGTTAAAAATGAACGTATGATTTATTATGAATTTTACGAGATGACTGGTTCAGAAATTGTTGAATTTTCAGAGTTTATCATTCTGATGGAAAATTCTAGAATTGGTGGGCCCCACTCTTGGTTGGTGAAGAAATGTGCTGAGATTTTTATTCAAATGTGGTGGGTGAGAATAGTAACAGGTAAAGCCATCAGGTTGCAGGTTAAGTCTGCTTCGGCGTGCTAATATTTTTCTATAAATAGAGGGCTAAGTTAGAATTGAAAATCATACCAGTAACAAGTTTTCTCTTTTTCTCTCTCTAGATTATTGAGTGTATTTTGTGAGTAATTAGATACTTTGAGAGTTTCTATTCATCAGAACAAGTTTCTTTCAGCCTTATACCGGTATTCCGACCAAAAATACTGATATTTTGAGGTAAGGGATATTATTTTCTTCTTAAATGATATTATTTTCTTCAATATCATTATGCTGAAATATTAACATGAGTTTTTATCAAATTTAGAACTTTTTGTGTCGGAGTTACTATTCACGTATACGTTACTATTCACGTATACGGCGCTATTCACGAATACGACACTATTCACCGAAAAATAAAATTTTCCCTTTTTGTCCAAGATGTCTATTATGGTTACTATCTTTGATTGTATCCATGTTTTGATCTTTATTTTTGAATTCTGCTTCACAATTGATTATTATGAAGTATTATTGATCTTGGATAAACTGTTATACGAATCACTACTATTTGTCTTTCTGTCTCACTGGATTCGTTCTTTTTAAGATATTTTTCATCATCCTCAGTCCTAAATGATGATATTACTGAATATCTTTGGCCTGTAGTGCAAAGATGTATGATTACTTGATGAATATCTTTGGCCTGTAGTGCAAAGATGAACAGGTGTTGAGATGAACATGACTGACAGGTGATACAAATGAATATCTTTGGCATGTAGTGCAAAGATGAATATTTGGATAAAGATGATTATTAATTGATGTTACAGGGATAAAATATTGATGATGGACTTTTAAATCTTAGAAGATAGTAGAACTCATTCTCTACTTGACTCTTCTAATGGTTTGCTGTTTCCGCTGCAATTGTTGATCTAAAACTTGTTGTCGATTATATTCTATCAGATTTTTTTCTGTTGAATACTAATTATAATTTGTTGTATATTATCTTAGTCATAATATTCTTTACTGGGCTAGTTGAGCTCACCCTTTTCCTTTTTATTCTATTTTTCTTCTCAGGAGGTGAGAACATAGCAGGATCTAATCGGGGTATGGAGTGATGGTTCTAGAAAGATGTTTTAGCAGTCCTCACTATTTCTGTAAAATAGTATTTGAATAATTATATTGAGGACTTATTTGAGTGTGGATATTGTCTAGAAGACAATATTTGTATTTAAACTCACAGTATGTGTTGTCGTATTTTGCACGACAATTGTATTATTGAAGTTGTAGTTTGCTTTTTGTACCATGTATTTGGCGACTCAGAATGGGTGTTGTATACCTATTTTGGGGGCGTCACATCTACCATCTTCTCCAATTGAAAAATTCATCGTCAAGATTTCATCAACTGTAGCACTAAATGTCATGATCATGTCAAATAACAGTTTCTGGTCATAATTATACCAATCAACTATTACTCTTTGCATCCATGTCAAAGAGAATTTTTACCACGTGTCTTTGTCACACAAGCTAAAGACACTTGTGACGCCCCCAAAATAGATATACATCACCCATTCTGGGTCGCCAAATACATGGTACAGAATACAAATACAAACTTAAATATAAAACATGAGCTGTGAATTTTAATATAAATATTGTCTTCTAGACGGTATTCAAACTCAAAATAATTCCTCATTTATTATCACATTATTTCACAGAATAGTGAGGACTACTAATGCAAACATCTAAATCGTCACTCCGTTTCCCGACTAGTCCCAGCTATATTCTCATTTCTTGAAGAGAACAATGAAAGTAAAGGGTGAGCTCAACTAGCCTAGTAAGAAATATTATGACTAAGATAATGCAGAATAAATTATCGTTAGCCTTCAACAACGTTAAATTGATAAAAATATAATAAACATCAAGTTTAATTGCAGCAGAACAAACAATTCATTAGAAGAGTCAAGTAGAGCATGATATCTACTATCTTCTATGATTTAAAAAGTTTGTCATCAATTTTATCGCAGAGACTCAACTTAATAATTAATCCACATCATTGAATCATCCCTGCACTACGGGCCAAGGATATTCATTAGTATCACGACCACGAATTATCCATCCACTACAGGCCAAGGATATTCGTGTTTGTAACGCCCCCAAAATAGGTATACATCACCCATTCTGAGTTGCCAAATACATGGTACATAAACAAAATCAACTTTATTAATACAATTATCGTGAAAAATACGACAACACATACACTGTGAGTTTAAATACAAATATTATCAAATTGACAGTATTCAAACTTAAAAGGAGTCCTCATTACAATTATTGATACACTATTTTACAAAAGTAATGAGGACTGCTAAAACACCTTTCTAGAACCATCACTCCATACACCGGCTAGTTCCTGCTATGTTCTCACCTCCTGAGAAGAAAAATGGAACAAAAAAAAAGGGTGAGCTCAACTAGCCCAGTAAAGAATATTATGACTAAGATAATATACAACAAATTATCATTAGTCTTCAATAGGGAAAAATCTAATAGGATATAATAGACAACAAGTTTTAGATCAACAACTGCAGCGGAAACAACAATCCATTAGAAGAGTCAAGTAGAAAATGAATTCTACCATCTTCTAAGATTTAAAAGTCCATCATCAATATTTTATCCCTGTAACATCAATCAATATACATCTTGAATCAAATATTCATCTTTGCACTACAGGCCAAAGATATTCATTTGTATCACCAGTTGGTCATGTTCATCTCAACACATGTTCATCTTTGCACTACGGGCCAAAGATATTCATCAGTTAATCATTCATCTTTGCGCTACAAGTTAAAGATATTCATCAAGTATCATCATTAAGGATTGAGGATGATGAAAAATATTTTAGAGAACGAATCCAGTAAGATAAAAGGACAAAGATTAGATATTCGTACTTTAGATAATTCAAGTTTAAAAATACTCCATAATAAACCATAATAGAGTAAAATTCAAGAATGAAGATCAAAACATGGATACAATCAAAGATAGTAACCATAATAGACATCTGGGATAAAAAAGAGAAAATTCTATTTTTCAGTGAATAGTGTCGTATTTGTGAATAGTGCTGTATACGTGAATAGTAACTCCGACACAAAAAGGTAGAAATTCCACAATAAAATTCATACCAATATTTTAGCATAATAATATTGAAGAAAATAATATCATTTACGAATAAAATAACATCCCTTACCTCAAAATAACAGTATTTTTGATAGGAATATCGGTATAAAGCTGAAGAAAACTTGTACGGAATAGTAACTCTCAAAGTATCTAAATACTCACAAAATACGCTCGATAATATAGAGAGGGAGAAAAAAAAACTTATTTCTGGTGTGATTTTCAATTCTAACTTAACCACCTATTTATAGAAAAATACTTAGAACGCCAAAGGAGACTAAATAATAAAATAATATTATTTCTTTTTCTTCATTCTACGCCAACCACTTTTGAAACATCAAAGCAAGCCATCTTGAAATTTTTTTTCAGCCCACATGTTTTGAAAAACAAAAGTGGGTCCCACCCATAATTTTAATAAAAATATTTAATCTCCGAAACTTTAATAATTCATAATAAATAGCTCTTTTACCAAAAAAATTTGAATCTTATGTGCTTTTCATAGAAAATGTAATTCTCTACAACTTTGTAGAAGAAAGTTTTTCCAAATTCTAAACAGAAAATGCCCGAAATCCATATACGGACGATTTTTAATACCTCCATTTCAATAAAATACTGATAAAATATCTCAGCATTAATTCCTTCATTTTTATCCCCAAAAATAAATTTATACAACATTTATATCCACATAAAATAAATATTTTTTTATCATATAAATCAATAATTAATTATTCACAAATAATATTACAGAATCACAATTATGACAACCAGGTCGTTCCCAGAAAAAGAGAGCTTTACGATAAGGATTTCTCCTTACTGGCGCGCAATTAGGTGACCAAACCTCTCCTTAGACAGAACTTCCTTAGACATTGCCAATAATGCTATATAATAATATTATTTAAATAATATGAATTATTGATTTGATAATGGAGATACTGTGCAGTAACAATTATTAAAATAACAATAATATAAAATATCAACGTAGCAATTATTGAATCAATAAAATCTAATATTGAACAGTAATTACTGTAATAATTATTGAGTAGTGCCTTCTTACGTAAGGATCAATAATTCATCAATACTGTGCAATACCGTGTGCTACTGTGCAACCACGTGTATTACTGTATTTTAACCACCGGGTATTCCAACAGTGTTAACGGTAACAACTACGTCGTTATTTATAAAAACTCAAACTTGTCGTTTTTTTCATCCGACCGTTTTTCATTATGGGGCCCACAAATGGCTGCGCCATTGTACGAATATTCCCCGACAGCAAGAATATTCCACGATCAAACGAATATTCCCCGACAAAATGAATATTTTATAACCACTTGCTTATTTTGCAAAATTTGCACATTTCACCCATAACCAAAGTATTATATCAAATTAACTCCATATTATTCAAAATAATAATTAGAGGAAATTCGATTTTATTTATAAAAAGTTGGGGTCTTACAAACTCCCCTCCTTATGAAATTTCGTCCTCGAAATTGGCATACGTACATGGTGATTTGAAAAGGTGATGGTACCTCGCTTTCATTTCCGATTCCAACTCCCAATTCATTTCCTCAATAGCATAGTTCCTCCACAAAATCTTAACTTGTGGTATAACCTTAGTGCGTAGGACATGCTATTTTCTATCCAAGATCTTAACAGGTACCTCTTCGTACGTTAAATCTTCGGCTATTTCGTCTGGTTCTAACTCAATAATGTAGTTCGGGTCTTTCACATATTTACGAAGCATAAATATGTGAAAAATATTATGAACATGAGACATGCTTGGAGGTAATGCGAGTCTATAAGCCACATTTCCTATTCGGTCAAGAATTTCAAACGGACCAACAAATCTTGAATTGAACTTTCCTCTCTTTTCAAATCTTGTAACTCCCTTCCATGGAGCAATACGTAACAATACATGATCCCTAAAATTAAATTTCACGTCCTTTCGATGAAGATACACATAACTCTTTTGTCGATCCTGTGTCGTTTGTATACTTTGTCGGATCATTTGGATTTTCTCTGTAGTTACGCATACCAATTCCGGTCCCAACAATATTGCTACACCCACCTCGTCCCAGCATTCTAGAGAACGACATTTTCTTCCATACAACGTCTCGAATGGAGCCATGTCTATACTTGCCTGATAACTGTTGTTGTAGGAGAATTCCACCAATGGTAGGTACTTATCCCAACTCCCTTTGAAATCTAGCTAGGACACAGAGTCTTAATAGATCTTCAAGAGTTTTAATAGTCCTTTCTGATTACCCATTCGTTTGACGATGGTATGTTGAACTGAATCGTAAATCTGTGCATATAGCTTTCTGCAAGCTAACCCAAAATCGTGAAGTGAATCTTGGGTCACGATCCGAAACTATGGATATTGGCATGCCATGCAATCTCATAATCTCATTCACATACATACGAGCAAGACGTTCAAGAGAATAAGTCTCCCGAATAGGCAACAAAATGAGCAGACTTGGTTAATCTATCAATAATGACCCAAATCGCATCTATGGCTTGAGAAACCTTAGGAAAACCCGTAACGAAATCCATAGTAATGTTTCCCACTTTCATTTCGGGATCTCAAGTGGTTGCAATGGACCCTTTGGCATTTGATGCTCCTCCTTTACACGTTGACAAGTTAAACACCTCGAGATAAACTCCACGATCTCTCTCTTCATATTGCTCCACCAAAATGTATGTCGAAGATCATGATACATTTTGGTACTCCTAGGATGGATTGCAAATGGCGTGTTGTGTGCCTCCATCATGATTCTATGCTTTTATGTTAGAATCGTTAGGAACACAATGTCTGGAGTTGACTCGAAGTATTCCTTCTTCATCGATTCTTGCTTCTGGAATAGCACCTTCTTGCACTTTCTTCTTCATACGCATCAGCTCCTTGTCCGTAGCTTGAGCAGCTTTAACTTTATCGATTAAAGTCGGTTCTACTCATATATTTGATATCATCACGTGGGTACTTGGAGCCTTTAACTCTATCTTCATCCTTTGCAAGTCATACAAAATGAGCCTTTGTGTTGACAATATCGCACTCGTACCCGCATATAATCTTCTACTCAATGCGTCAGCTACTACGTTCGCTTTTCCAGGATAGTATTGGATGGTATGATCGTAATCTTGCAATAGCTCAAGCCAACGTCGTTGCCGCATGTTGAGTTCCTTTTGGGTGAAAAAATATTTAAGGTTCTTATGATCTGTATAGATCTCCACTTTCTCCCCATACAGGTAGTGTCTCCAAATCTTCAACGCGAAAACGACTGCTACCAACTCTAGATCATGAGTAGGATAATTCCTCTCATATTCTTTGAGTTGTCGCCAGGAATAGGCTATGACTTTCCCATGTTGCATGAGAACACATCCTAACCCTTTGCCTGAAGCATCACTGTAGATAACAAATCCATCCGAACCAGATGGTATTATCAGAACAGGTGTCGAAATGAGTCTCCTCTTGAGCTCTTGGAAACTCTTCTCGCATTCCTTGCTCCATACGAATTTTGTATCTTTCAGAGTCAGCTGAGTTAATGGAGTAGTGATTCTAGAAAATCCTTTCGCGAATCTCCGATAATAACCAGCTAAGCCCAGAAAGCTACGTACTTCAGTCACTGACTTTGGTTGCTCCCAACTTTGTATTGCTTCAATCTTCGCCGGGTCAACAGATACTCCATATTTTGACACCACGTGCCCCAGGAATGCTACTTTCTCAAGCTAAAACTCGCATTTCTTCAGCTTGACATATAACTTATTGTCACAAAGTCTTTGAAGTACCAGCTTCAAATGGTGCTCATGATCTTCACAGCTTTTGGAATAGATAAGGATGTCATCAATAAAGACAACAATGAACTGATCCAAATATTCCTTAAATACACGATTCATCATATCCATGAAAGCAGCAGGAGCATTAGTCAATCCAAAAGACATGACTAAGAATTTATAATGCCCGTACCGAGTTCTGAAGGCAGTCTTCGGAATATCCTCAGCTTTAATCTTCAGCTGATGATATCCAGAACGAAGATCGATCTTTGAAAAGAATTTTGCTCCTTATAACTGGTCGAACAGGTCATCAATGCGAGGTAGCGGATACCTATTCTTGATGGTTACATGGTTCAATTCCCGATAGTCGATACAAAGTCGCATACTCCCGTCTTTCTTCTTTACGAATAAAACAAGAGCACCGCAAGGAGATGTATTAGGACGAATGAAACCGATGTCTAACAACTCCTGTAATTGGACCTTTAACTCCTGAAGTTCAATAGGAGCCATTCGATATGGAGTTTTAGAAATGGGCGTTGTACCAGGTTCAAGGTCAATAAAGAATTTAACTTCACGTTCTGGGGGCAGACCGGAAAGTTCTTCAGGAAATACGTCAGGAAATTCACTAACAATAGAAATATTATTCAAATCTGACGTGTTTTTGTTCAAGTCCGTGACATGGGCTAAGAAATCTTGACATCCATTTTTTAATAAACGAATAGCTTTATGGCTTGATATGACAGTGATTGACTTTAGTGGTTTGGTTGCTTGAATTCGCATAACAGGTTGGTTAGGAATATGAAAACTAACAACCTTACGAAAACAATCAATTTTGGCATGATGAATAGTTAACCAATCAATCCCTAAAATCACATCAAATGCAAGTATTTTCAAAGAAATAAGATTGACAGGTAATGTGATGGTACCAACTTGGATCAAGCAAGATTTATAAACAGTAGATGCAATGAAGGTTTCTCCTAACGGAGTCTCGACAGATAAGTCAAAGTCTAGTTTCTCCGGAGTCAAGTTCAAACGTTGAGCACAAGCAGGAGAGATAAAAGAATGGGTAGAACCGGTATCTAATATGGTATAAACTTTGCAAGAATTTATGATTAGCTTACCCGTGATCACCTCGTTCGGGTTCCTCGCGTTTTGGCCAGTCACGACAAATGCTCTACCAGGAACCGCTGACTTTGACTTTTCTGGAATAGCCTTCAGAGTCACCATTCCCACTAGACATGGTTTCGCTACAAGACAATATCTAGCTATATGACCTTCCTTTCCACAGTTATAACACACCTTAGATTGTTGTGGGCAGTTTGGGCTGATATGTTCCTTTTTCCCGCATTTGTAACAACGACCGGTGCTCGTTCTCCTCCCCTAGAAACAGTTGATGTTTGTGCTGACGTCTTCACGTTATCATTATTGTACCTTCTCTTCTTGAAATCTCCTCCCGATTCGCTTCTTCTATTTTCAGGCCACGATTGTGACGCCCCCAAAATAGGTATACATCACCTATTCTGAGTCGCCAAATACATGGTACAGAATACAAATACAATCTTAAATATACAACATGAGCTATGAGTTTTAATACAAATATTGGAATAACCCGACTAGTCCCTGCTACGTTCTCAATTCCTGAAAAGAACAATGAAAGTAAAAGCGTGAGTTCAACTAGCCTAGTAAGAAATATTATGACTAAGATAATGTAGAATAAATTATCGTTAGCCTTCAATAGTGTTAAACTGATACAATATAACAAACATCAAGTTTAACTACAGCGGAACAAACAATCTATTAAAAGAGTCAAGTAGAGAATAAAATCTACTCTCTTTTATGATTTAAAAGGTTTTTCATCACTTTTATCGTTGGGACTCAGCTTAATAAATAATCCACATCATCCCTGCACTACGGCCAAGGATATTCATTAGTATCACAACCACAAATTATCCATGCACTACGGACCAAGGATATTCGTGTATTCATCAATGGTCATGATAATGCCAACAACTGTCCATCAATGCACTAAGGCCCAATGAGGACTTTTACCACATCATTTGTAATATTACGGTCATGATTATACCGAATAATCCCTGGTCATAATCATACCAAGTCCATCTATGCACTACAGGCCACAGATGACTTTTAACATAATATAAACATGAGGATGATGACAATGATATAAGAATTCAATAAAATAAGTTCAAGAATTAATTTATCCGTGAACCAATAACGTCCAAATTGTCAACATAATACTGCTTTATGGGGTAAAACTCAAGAATGTTTAGAAGAATATTTCCATAAAAAGATACTGGATGAAGCGCAAATATCAAGAATATTTCACTAATTTCATAGAGTATAAAAGCCAAAACATTAACCATCTGAGTACAATAAAGAATGGAATAACAAAAGAAATCACCAGGCTTGCGATAGACCGCACAGACTGGTTATTCCAACAGAATAATAAATAACGGAACATGGTCATGCGTAAACGCACAGACAGGATATTCCAACAGAATAATAAAGAATGAAATAACAACAGAATTCACCATGCATGTGATAGATCGCACAGACAGGTTATTCCAACAGTTTAATAAATAATAGAACTAGGTCATGTGTAATACGCACAGACATGATATTCCAACAGAATAATAAAAAATGGAATAACAGAAGAATTTCACCATGTATGTGGTACTTCGCATATACAGGTTATTCCAACAAAATAATAAGGAATGAAATAACAGAAGAATTTCACTATGTATGCGGTACTTCGCATATACAGGTTATTCCAATAGAATAATAAGGAATGGAAACAGAAGAATTTCACCATGTATGCGGTACTTCGCATATACAGGTTATTCCAACATAATAATAAAGAATGGAACAACAGCTCTTACGAGTATTGGAAAGAAAATAATTCTCTTTATGAATATGAAAGAATAATACCCCTTACGAGTACAAAAAATAATATCCCTTACTTTAGAAGAAACTAGATATATGAGTAGTGAAGTAGCAGAATATATTTTCTTCTTTCTCTCTATAGTTTCTCTCTCTAGAGTTTCAGTGAATTCGTAAGAAATAATGAAGTAATGAGCTTCTATTTATAGGAGAATGGACTGAACAGTAACTAATTCATGAACAGTCCAGATTGATTTACTTTTAAACGGACGGTCCATATTGATTTACTATGCAGTATTAATAAAATAAAATCTTTTAAATAAAATATAATATATTGTAAGACTCCAACTTATTATTAATGAAATTGAATTTTCTCTATTTATTATTTTGAAATAGTAAGGATTGATTTGATTAATATGGTTAGTTATGGGTAAAATGCACAAATATTTTAAATAAGCAAGTGGTTATAAAATATTCATTATTGTCGGAGAATATTCGTTTGGTCATGGAATATTCTTACTGTCGAGGAATATTCGTACGACGGCGCAGTCTTGTGTGGGCCCCATAACGAAAAGCGATTGGATGAAGAAATCGACAAGTATAAATAATGGCGTAGTTGTTACCGTTAACACTGTTAGAATACCCGGTAGTTAAAACACAGTAATACGCATTGTTGCACAGTAGCACACGGTATTGCACCAATTATTGATTCTTACGTAAGAATGCACTACTCAATAATTGTTACAGTAATTACTGTTCAATATTTTATTTTATTGATTCAATAATTGCTACGTTGATATTTTATATTATTGTTGTTTCAATAATTGTCACTACACATTATTTTTCATTATCAGATCAATAATTCATATTATTTGAATAATATTATTAGATAGCATTATTGGTAATGTCTAGAAAGTTCTGTCTAAGGAGAGGTTTGGTCATCTAATTGCGCGCCAGTAAAGAAAAATTCTTATTAGAAAGCCCCCTCTTTCCTGGGAATGACCTGGTTGTCAGTATTGTGATTCTATAATATTATTTGTGAATAATTAATTATTGATTTATATGATAAGGAAAATATTCATTTTATGTGGATATAGATGGAGAAAATTTTTAATGTGACAATGGTTGAAAATTGATATTTTATCTTGTCTGATAAAATAATTCATTTAAATATATTATTATATTATAATAATATAATAATGGTGATATTTTTATAATGAATGTGGGATATATGAATAAATGAGGAGGAAAAGTATTTTTGTTACTAAAAATATTTAAAAACATGTTTTTCATGTTTGTGGACCCCATTTCTTGACTGAAATTTGATTAAAGCATGTAAAATCGTCCGTATGCGAATTTCGGTCAATTTCTGTTTGGAATTTGGAAAAACTTAAACTTACAAAGTTGTAAAAAATTGAATTTTCTATGAAATGGACATAAGATTCGAATTTTTATGATAAAAGGGCTATTTATTATGAATTATTGAAGTTCCGGTATATTCGGTCTGAATTGATTTTCGGAGTTTTAAATATTTTTGTTTAGAAAAATATTTTTGTCATTATTGTGGGTCTCATTGGTGGCTGAATTTAGATGGTCTTGAGGTGGGCGAGAATTTTGTTTATAAATATATTATTTTATTAAATTTTATGCTTTGGTGTTCTAAGCAATTTCCTATAAATAGGGTGCTTAGGTTAGAATTGAAAATCACACCAGAAACTGAAATCTTCTCTCTCTATATTATCGAGCGTATTCTTGTAAGTATTTTGATACTTTGAGTGTTGCTATACGGTACAAGTTCCTTCAGCACTATATCCAGTATTCTAGTAAGATGTACTGTCTTTTTGGAGGTAAGGGATGTTACTTTTTTTATAAATGATATTATTTCTTTCAATATCATTATGCCGGAATATTGGTAAAATTTTTCTTATGAAATTCTTGTCTTTTAGTGTCGGGGTTACCGTAAGACCCCAACTTTTATAAATAAAGATGAATTTTCTATAAATATCATTTTTAAATATTATGGAGTTAATTTGATATAATGTTATAGTTGTGGGTAATAGTTATAAATTTTGCAAAGTACGCAAGTTGTTATATAATATTCGATTGGTCGGGGAATATTTGTTTTAACAGGAAATATTCGTACAACGGCACTGTGACGCCCCCCAAAATTAGGTATACATCACCCATCTTGGGTCGTCAGATACATAGTACAGAATACAAATACAACTTACTAATACAACTGTCGTGTACAATACGACAAAACATAAACTGTGAGTTTGAATACAAATATTATCTTCTAGAGAGTATTCATACTCAAAAGGAGTCCTCGTTACATTTATTAACACACCATTACATAGAATAGTGAGGACTACTAACTAATACTATCATTCGGACCATCACTCCGTTCCCCGACTTGCCCCAGCTACGTTCTCATTTCCTGAAGAGAACAATGAAAGAAAGGGTGAGCTCAACTAGCCCAGTAAGAAATATTATGACTAAGATAATGCAGAATAAATTATCATTAGCCTTCAACAATGTTAAACTGATAAAATACAATAGACATCAAGTTTAACTGTAGCGGAATAAGTAATCCATTAAAAGAGTCAAGTAGAAAATAAATTCTACTATCTTTTATGATTTAAAAGATTTTCCAACACTGTGATCGCTGAGACTCAGCTTAATAAAATAATTCACATCATCGAATCACCCCTGCACTACGGCCAAGGATATTCGTATATTCATTAATGGTCATGATCATGCCAACAACTGTCCATCAATGCACTACGGGCCAATGAGGACTTTTACCACATCGTTTGTAACATTACGGTCATGATTATACCGAATAATCCCTGGTCATAATCATACCAAGTCCATCTATGCACTACAGGCCACAGATGACTTTCAACAGAATATAAACATGAGGATGATGACAATGATATAAGAATTCAATAAAACAAGTTCAAGAATTAATTTATCCAAGACTTAACAACGTCCAAATTGTCAACATGATACTACTTTGTGGAGTAAAATTCAAGAATGATCAGGAGAATATTTTCATGAATAGATACTAGATGAAGCGCAAATGTCAAGGATATTCCACAAATTTCATGGAGTATAGAAGTCAAAACTTAACCAACTGAGTATAATAAAGAATGGAATAACAAAAGAAATCACCATGCATGCGATAGACCGCACAGACAGGTTATTCTTAACAGAATAATAATAATGGAACCAGGTCCGGCGTAACCGCACAGACAGGATATTCCGACAGAATAATAAATAATGGAACCAGGTCCGGCGTAAACGCACAGACAGGATATTCCGACAGAATAATAAAGAACAGTATAATAAATAATGGAACCAGGTCCGGTGTAAAACACACAGACAGGATATTCCGACAGAATAATAATAAAGACGGAACTAGGTCCGGTGTAAAACACACAGACAGAATATTCCAACAGAATAATAGAAGAATATCACCAAGTATAGGGTAGACCACGTATACAGGTTATTCCAACAGAATAATAAGAAATGGAATAACAACAGTTCTCTTCATGAATAAGAAAGAATAACACCCCTTACCGTTTTAAAGAAGAGTTGAAGTAAGGAAGCAGTTAACTAGCAGAATACTCTTCTTCTCTATAGTTTCTCTCTATAGTTTCTCTCTCTAGAGTTCAGTGAATTCGTAAGAAATAATGAAGGAATGAGCTGTTATTTATAGAAAAATAGAATGCATAGTAACTAATCCATGAACGGTCCAGATTGATTACTTTAATCTGACGGTCCATATTTAAAGAAAAATCTTTTAAATAAAATATAATATATTCTATTTATAGAATAACTTTAATAAAGTATTCTGTTTTATATAAAAAGATGTTTCTGTTTTATTACGTTAATAATACGAATAAAACAAAACGTCATTATCGCTAAATAATTCATATTATTAACTGACAATAATTGAATCAACTGAGTGACTTCTCACATAAGCATTAATAATCAATACCGTGTGCTACTATGCAACCACACGTATTACTGTACTTTTACTACCTAGTAGTTCAACAGTAACAATGGTAAAACTTCCGCCGTTATTTTTAATAAAATATTTTTGTCGTTTTCTCAATCCGACAATAATTCCGTTGTGGGGTCCACCAATGATTGTGTCGTTGTACGAATATTCCCTGTTAAAACGAATATTCCCCGACCAATCGAATATTATATAACAACTTGCGTACTTTGTAAAATTTATAAATATTACCCACAACTATAACACTATATGAAATTAACTCCATAATATTCAAAAATGATATTTATAGAAAATTCATCTTTATTTATAAAAGTTGGGGTCTTACAGGCACAATCATTGGTGGACCCCACAACGGAATTATTGTCGGATTGAGAAAACGACAAAAATATTTTATTAAAAATAACGACGGAAGTTTTACCATTGATACTGTTGAACTACTCGGTAGTAAAAGTACAGTAATACGTGTGGTTGCATAGTAGCACACGGTATTGATTATTAATGCTTATGTGAGAAGTCACTCAGTTTGATTCAATTATTGTCAGTTAATAATATGAATTATTTAGCGATAATGAATTTTTGTTTTATTCGTATTATTAACGTAATAAAACAGAAACATCTTTTTATATAAAACATAATACTTTATTAAAGTTATTCTATAAATAGAATATATTATATTTTATTTAAAATATTTTTCTTTAAATATGGACCGTCAGATTAAAGTAATCAATCTGGACCGTTCATGAATTAGTTACTATGCATTCCATTTTTCAATAAATAGCATCTCATTCCTTCATTATTTCTTACGAATTCACTGAACTCTAGAGAGAGAAACTATAGAGAGAAACTATAGAGAGAGAGAAGAAAGGTATTCTGCTACTTAACTACTTCCTTATTTCAGCTCGTCTTTAAAACGGTAAGGGGTGTTATTCTTTCTTATTCATGAAGAGAACTTCTGTTATTCCATTCTTTATTATTCTGTTGGAATAACCAGTATATGCGGTCTACCCTATACCTGGTGACATTCTTCTATTATTCTGTTGGAACATCCTGTCCGTGTGTTTTACACCGGACCTGGTTCCGTTTTTATTATTATTCTGTTGGAACATCCTGTCTGTGTGTTTTACACCGGACCTGGTTCCGTCTTTATTATTATTCTGTTGGAACATCCTATCTGTGTGTTTTACACCGGAGCTGGTTCCGACTTTATTATTATTCTGTTGAAATATCCTGTCTGTGTGTTTTACACCGAACCTGGTTCCGTCTTTGTTATTATTCTGTTGGAATACCCTGTCTGTGCGTTTTACGCCGGACCTGGTTTCATTATTTATTATTCTGTTGGAATAACTTGTCTGTGCAGTCTATCGCATGCATGGTGATTTCTTTTGTTATTCCATTCTTTATTATACTCAGTTGGTTAAGTTTTGACTTCTATACTCCATGAAATTTGTGAAATATCCTTGATAATTGCGTTTCATCCAGTATCTTTTCATGAAAATATTCTTCTAAGCATTCTTGAATTTTACTCCACAAAGCAGTATCATGTTGACAATTTGGACGTTGTTAATTCTTGGATAAATTAATTCTTGAACTTGTTTTATTGAATTCTTATATCATTGTCATCATCCTCATGTTTATAAAATGTTGAAAGTCATCTGTGGCCTGTAGTGCATAGATGGACTTGGTATGATTATGACCAGGGATTATTCGGTATAATCATGACCGTAATGTTACAAATGATGTGGTAAAATTCCTCATTGGCCCGTAGTGCATTGATGGATAGTTGTTGGCATGATCATGACCATTAATGAATGCACAAATATTCTTGGCCCGTAGTGCATGGATAATTGTGGTTGTGATACTAAAGAATATCCTTGGCCGTAGTGCAGGGGTGATTCGATGATGTGAATTTTTTTGTTAAGCTGAGTCCCAGCGATAACAGTGTTGAAAAACCTTTTAAATCATAGAAGATAGTAGATTTTATTCTCTACTTGACTCTTTTAATGGATTGCTTGTTCCGCTGCAGTTAAACTTGATGTTCGTTATATTTTATCAGTTTAACACTGTTAAAGGCTAATGATAATTTATTCTGCATTATCTTAGTCATAATATTTCTTACTGGGCTAGTTGAGCTCACCCTTTCTTTCACTGTTTTCTTCAGGAAATGAGAATATAGCTGGGATGAGTCGGGAAATGGAGTGATGGACCAGATGATAGTATTAGTAGTCCTCACTATTCTGTTAAATAGTGTGACAATAATTGTAATGAGGACTCCTTTTGAGTTTGTATAGTCTCTAGTAGACAATAATTGTATTCAAACTCACAGTTATATTTTATCGTATTGTACACGACAGTTGTATTAGTAAGTTGTATTTGTATTATGTACCATGTATCTGACGACCCAAGATGGGTGATGTATACCTAATTTTGGGGGCGTCACAGTTACTATTCACGTATACGACACTATTCACGTATACGGTACTATTCACGAATACGACACTATTCACAAAAAAATTAAATTTTAATTTTTTGGCCAAGATATCTATTATGGATACTAACTTTGATTGTATCCATGTTTTGATTTTTATTCTTGAATTTTACTCCACTATGGTTATTTATGAAGCATTTTTTAACTTGGATTGTTTAAAGTACGAATCATTAATATTTATTTTTTTGTTTCACTGGATTCGTTTTTTTTAAAATATTTTTCATTATCCTCAGTCCTAAATGATGATATAACTGAATATATTTGGCATGTAGTGCATAGATGAATGATTTTCTGATGAATATCTTTGGCCCATAGTGCAAAGATGAATAGGTGTTTAGATGAACATGACCAACTGATGAATATCTTTGGCCTGTAGTGCAAAGATGAATATTTTATTCCAGATATATATATTGATTGATGTTACAGGGATAAAATATTGACGATGAACTTTTAAATTCATATATAGAAGATAGTATATTTTATTCTCTACTTAACTCTTCTAATGAATTATTATTTTCGCTGCGAATATTGATTTAAAACTTGTTGTCTATTGTATTCTATTAGATTTTTCCCTATTAAAGACTAACAATAATTTGTTCTATATTATCTTAGTCATAATATTTTTTACTGGGCTAGTTGAGCTCACCTTTTTCATTTATGTTTTATTTTTCTTCTCAAGAGGCGAGAATATAGCGAGTACTAGTCGGGGTGTGGAATGATGGTTCTAGAAGTTATTTTAGTAGTCCTCACTATTTTGTAAAATAGTGTATTAATAATTGTAATGAGGACTTATTTGAGTGTGAATATTGTCTAGATAATAATATTTGTATTTAAACTCACAGCTTAAGTGTTGTTGTATCTTGCACGACAATTGTATTAATAAAGTTGTAGTTATTTCTGTACCATGTATTTGGCGACTCAGAATGGGTGTTGTATACCTGTTTTGGGGGCATCACAGTTGGTATCAGAGCTTAGGGATATGATCTCTGGCGGAGATCGGGGAATAGAACTAGGAGGGGAGAGACGAGTAAATTCTTCGCTAGTGTGTCCTACCTAAGCTTATTTGTTGGTTAGTCAGAGTATAAGGTTATTATGTTGCATGTCAATCTCTTTAATTAACCCTTATTTTGTGGCAGTATTTAAGAATGGCAGCTGAGAATATTAACGATGGAGTAAATGCGACCATGGAAATACCTTTAATCACCAACGCGGAGAACGTGCAACAGGCCAGCAATGTTCCTTCTGTAAACAACACCATTGAGCAGACGATGAATGATGAGATGTTTAGAAGCTTTTTGCGGTTCATGCAAAACCAGACGAGGGAGACTCCTATTTAAAATACAAGTAGAAACAATGGCAACGTACAGCTGGTCACAGCCAAACAGTTCAAAGAGTTGGAACCACCAGAATTCTGGGAAAAGCTGAATCCGATTAAGGCAGAAACGTGGGTCAAGCAAATTACCAAGATATTCAATGTCTTGGGATGCACGGAGGAACAGAAGGTTCCATTCGCCACCTTTATGTTCTGTAATGAAGCAGATTACTGGTGAGAATCTGTGAAGCGTACCCATCCAGCCGCACTCAGCATGTCTTGGGAAACGTTTCAGAAACTGTTCAATGACAAGTAATTTCCTGAAAGTATTCGTCATATGAAGGAGGTAGAGTTTATTAGACTGGAACAGAACAACATGACGGTGTCCCAGTACGAGGTGAAGTTCGCAGAGTTATCCAAGTTTGCACCTCATTTGGTGGAGAATGAGGAACGTATGACGCGGATGTTTCTGAGAGGTTTGAAACCCGACATATGTCAGTATCTCATTTCTCATAAATTTTCTCTATATTCAGATGTTGTCAACAGGGCTCAATTATTAGAGCGAGATAATGAGTACGTTCAACCGAGGGACCAAAACCAGGATCGTACCGGTGACAGCAGTCATCGGAGCAACGATAACTAGCGGGGAAAGAAGAATACGGACAAAAGCGGTAACCACTCTTGTGGTAATCGTGGCCATAAAAATAGAAGAAGCGAGTGGGAGGGAGATTTTAAAAAGAGGAAATTCAGTAATGACAATGTGAAGATATCAGCACCAGCAGTAACTGGTTCTAAGGGAGGAGAACGACCACCGGTCGTATGCTATAAATGCGGGAAAGAGGGACATATCGACCCAAATTGTCCACAACAGTTTAAGGTATGCTATAATTGTGGAAAGGAAGGACATATCGCTCGAGATTGTACTATAGCGAAACCAAGTCCAGCGGGGATGGTGACTCAAAAGGGTATCCCAGAAAAGTCAAAGTCAATGGTTCCTGGAAGAGCGTTTGTCGTGACTGGTCAAAATACGAGGAACCCAAACGAGGTGATCACGGGTAAGCTAATTATAAATTCTTGCGAAATTTATACCTTACTAGATACATGTTCTACCCATTCATTTATCTCTCTTGCTTGTGCTCAACGTTTAAACTTGACTCCGAAGAAATTAGACTTTGACTTATCTGTGGAGACTCCGTTAGGAGAAACCTTCATTACATCCACTGTTTATAAATCTTGTTTGATCCAAGTTGGCACAATCACGTTACCTGTTGACCTTATCTCTTTAAAGATACTTGCATTTGACGTGATTTTAGGGATTGATTGGTTAACTACTCATCATGCCAAAATTGATTATTTTCGTAAGGTTGTTAGTTTTCATATTCCTAACCAACCTGTTATGCGAATTCAACCAACTAACCCACTAAAATCAATCACTGTCATATCAAGCCATAAAGTCATTCGTTTATTAAAAAATGGATGTCAAGCTTTCTTAGCCCATGTTAAGGACTTGAACAAAAACAAGTCAGATTTGAATAAAATTTCTGTTGTTAGTGAATTTCCTGACGTATTTCCTGAAGAACTTCCCGGCCTATCCCAAGAACGTGAAGTTGAATTCTTTATTGACCTTGAACCTGGTACAAAGCCCATTTCTAAAACCCCATATCAAATGGCTCCTATTGAACTTCAGGAGTTAAAGGTCTAACTACAGGAGTTGTTGGACATCGGTTTCATTCGTCCTAGTACATCTCCTTGGGGTGCTCCTATTTTATTTGTAAAGAAAAAAGACGGGAGTATGCGACTTTGTATTGACTACCGAAAATTGAACCATGTCACCATCAAGAATAGGTATCCGCTACCTCGTATTGATGACCTATTTGACCAGTTGCAAGGAGCACAATTCTTTTCAAAGATCTATCTTCGTTCTGGATATCATCAGCTGAAGATTAGAATTGAGGATATTCCAAAGACTGCCTTCAAAACTCGGTACGGGCATTATGAATTCTTAGTCATGTCTTTCGAATTAACTAATGCTCTTACGGCTTTTATGGATATGATGAACCGAGTATTCAAGGAATATTTGGATCAGTTTGTTGTTGTCTTTATTGATGACATCCTCATATATTCCAAAAGTCGTGAAGATCATAAGCACCATTTGAAGTTGGTATCCAAAGGCTTCGTGAAAACAAGCTATATGCCAAGCTGAAGAAATGCGAGTTCTGGCTTGAGGAAGTAGCATTCCTTGGGCACGTGGTGTCAAAACATGGAGTATCTGTTGACCCGGCGAAGATTGAAGCAATAAAAAATTGGGAGCAACCGAAGTCGGTGACCGAAGTACGTAGCTTTTTGAGCTTAGCTAGTTATTATCAGAGATTCGTGGAAGGATTTTCTCGAATCGCTACTCCGTTAACTCAGCTGACTCGTAAAGATACAAAGTTCGTATGGAGTGAGGAATGCGGGAAGAGTTTTCAAGAGCTTAAGAGGAGACTCATTTCGGCACCTGTTCTGACAATACCTTCTTGTTCGGATAGATTTGTTATCTATAGCGATGCTTCATGCAAAGGGTTAGGATGTGTTCTTATGTAACATGGGAAAGTCATAGCTTATGCTTCGCGACAACATAAAGAATATGAGAGGAATTATCCTACTCATGATCTAGAGTTGGCAGCAGTCATTTTCGCGTTGAAAATTTGGAGGCACTATCTATATGGAGAGAAAGTGGAGATATATTCCGACCATAAAAGCCTCAAATATTTCTTCACCCAAAAGGAACTCAACATGCGGCAACGACGTTGGCTCGAGCTATTGAAAGATTATGACCACACCATTCAATACCATCTTGGAAAAGCGAACGTGGTAGCTGACGCATTGAGTAGAAGATTATATACGGGAACGAGTGCGATGTTGTCGATACAAAGGCCCATTTTGTGTGATTTACAAAAGATGAAGATAGAATTCAAGACTCCGGAGACCCATGCGATGATGTCAAGTATACACATAGAACCAACTTGAATCGATAAAGTTAAAGTTGCTCAAGCTACAGACCCAGAGCTGATGCGTATGAAGAAGAAAGTGCAAGAAGGTGCTATTCCAGAAGCAAGAATCGATGAAGAAGGAATACTTCGAGTTAAATCCAGACTTTTCAATCCTAACAATTCTGACTTGAAATATAGAATCATGATGGAAGCACACAACACACCGTTTACAATTCACCCTAGAAGTACCAAAATGTATCGTGATCTTCGACATATATTTTGGTGGAGCACTATGAAGAGAGAGATCGCGAAGTTTATCTCGAGGTGTTTAACTTGTCAACGTGTGATGGCGGAGCATCAAGTGCCAAAGGGTCCATTGTAACCACTTGAGATTCTAAAATAGAAGTGGGAACACATTACCATGGATTTCGTTACAGGTCTTCCCAAGGTTTCTCAAGGCATAGATGCGGTTTGGGTTATTGTTGATAGATTAACAAAGTCTGCTCATTTCTTGCCGATACGAGAAACTTATTGTTAGAGTTTATGCCCTAGAGGCCAATTATTTGATGTAATTGCTTAACATTTGATATTATTGTTGATTGAATAAATAAATGATTTTATTATGGTTTTAATTACTGCGTAATATAATTGTTAACATAATAAAATTCCTTAGAATAGTGATACAAATTATATAGTTTCAAGTATGTGACTTGAACATGAGATTATATAATTATAATTAGTATCATTGTTCTTAAATGTCCCTAGTCGAGTATCATTGTTGATGGGACAACAATGATGCATTGAGACTAGTATGTGGATTGACTGATGACCAAATCTCATTGGTCATAAATATATGAGATATTAAGTCAATGCATAGGTACATGTTAGAGAACAATGTACTGGACAGACCCACCATGAGAATTCTATATGGAGCATTATGCGAAGTGTCATTAGTAATTCTCATAGTGACAATGATGTAATGGTCCTCCGACCTGAAACCGCTATATTACTACACGAGAATATATGTACTTTGATATCATCAAATGTCACCTTTAATAGGGTGGACTATAAAGGTGATTATTGGGTTCATTATGAATCGTGTGAGTAATATGAGTGATCTAGATGGAATTTAACCATCCTATATTTTATAGGTGATATCCATAGGCCTCTTGATTGAGTAGGACTATGAAATGCATGGCCATGCTCAAATAGTGATTTGTTTCATATAGTCTACTCATTGATCAAGAAAACTCAGATTAAATTATGAAGAGTATGACACATTCCATGACTCGAGTTTAATCTAGGATATTAAGGTTAAAAGGATTAAATTACATTGAAACATTGGTCACGAAAAGGTTGCATCGAATCATCGATCTTATTATTACTTGGGTAGCAGTGATGCATTACTAGATGCCGCTCACTGTTTATAACTTTATAATATGATTTTAAGGTTATTGCCAACGTAATAATAACCTATAGGGTCACACACAAAGAACGTAATTAAAAGGAAATTAATTTAAATTGTAAAGATTTAAATATGTCAATATGATTGATATAATTTTAAATTACGAATTTAAATTAATAGGATAATTTATATATAGGTATATTAATTAAGTAAGACTTAATTAAGATATATATAAATTCAGATTTTAATAATATTAGGTTTTGATTAATTCCTCCTGACTGCTATATATATGATGTATATCAGACTTTAGGTTTTTACGTCAAAACAAAACCCTAGCCGCTCTTAGAGAGAGACTAGAGAAAACAGTTTCGAAAATCCTCATCCTTGGTGGCTAGTACCGCGATTCCTTCTTCTGCAGATCGTAAGACGATTCGCGGAGCGTTCGTGTGGATACCGTAGAGACGCAGTCGGTTTGTATTGCGTTGGAGATTCGAGGCGCAGTCGATTTCAGACTCTCGTTTTCATATTCGGTATAATCTCTAAACCTCTTAATTAATTAATTTTTCGCATGGATCCTGTTATAGGGTTTCGGAAATTGCTTTAAAATTTTAATTTCCGCTGTGCGTTTCTGTGCCGAAACCCTACAGTGGTATCAGAGCTACTTGCGAAACGATTAATTTAGATTACGTGTTTTACTTGTATTCGATATATATGATATATGATGATGCATGTTTACCGATATGAAATTGAATATATGATATTCCGTTGTATGTGTATTCTGGTAATATATATGATGATAATGTTAATCGTATCTTTAATCGATGGAATAACAATATAACTGTTCTAATCGGATTAGAAACATGAAGAATCGTTTTAATATGATTAATCGAAACTGGAAATATATGATAAATTCTGGGTGTACTGTTATTCGTTTTAATATGATTAAATCGAAACTGGTATTATATGATTTGTTATTATGGGTGTTTTGGTGGATTAAAATGTATGATTCTGAAACTGTTTCAGAGATTTTATGGAAAAATTCTGCAATACAGCCGGACCACCGCCAGGGGGGGAGACCCCCCCTTGGACCCCCCCGTCGTAGCGCACGATGGTCGTGTCCCCTATATGTTATATATTGTTTTCTTTAATTATATATAAATTGTTATGTGCTTATTGTGATATGCATGGTGCACAGTTATGGCCTTTTGACCCATAGGTTAGTGGTTTTTGGTTTTGAAATACGGCTTGCATGTCGTGCCTTTCTATAAATTCTGATGTAATATTCTCTTCTCATCTAAATCCCCTCGAATGTAACTCGAGGTTTCTTTATGTCATGTAATAATCTGTAATTGATGAAGATGTCAAGATGGAGAGGAGGCACATGCTTGAGGAAGATCCAAGGAGGCTATTTATTTTAAGATCTTTTACCACCTTAGATTGACCTTCAATCTTTCATTAGCTTGAAAAGATTGACAGTGGATTGGGCCATAACTGTGACACATTTAATTTTGCACTTTATTTATGCTTGTATGCGATATGATATGATAAATAATGTGCACGCTTAATAAGATTAAAATTGGTGAGATCTAAATTAATCCCTCATTAAATTATTAAGTCTAAATCAGATGCCTTCCAATGAATAACACTCATCAAGACCTTGATCAATAGATGTAGGTTTGCCAAAGCAAAGTACCCTATTTATCTAGGTAAGATGCGATAGGATAATTGTGATATCCAAACTGTTAAAATCATTGGGGCCGACTTAACTAAGTTATCTCAATAGGATTGTGGACTTAGAGGCATAGAGTTTGGTAGGTACCATTAGATGGACTAAAAACAATTGTTGTTTACCAAACTATCCAGGAGTTATATATGATATAATTGACAAAGGATTGTCTACCTAAATAATTATGTTTTAAGAGATTAGCCAAAGCTAACTTAAGTCATAATGAAATATGGATCTTGGCTCACTAGAAAGATTTAATAGAAAATACTTTCCGAATTAATGGTGAGGGCTATTAATTTGAATAAAATAGTGGGAGGTATATTTTGAATGTACTATTATCAATTACATAATATCAACTCTGCAATTTGACTTATTATTTTGGCACTTATAAATTGTAGATATCAATGGCAAACAACAACAACAACACAAGTAGTCTTTCACTACGATCAGTCCTTGAGAAGGACAAGCTGAGTGGGATTAATTTCCTTGACTGGCACAGGAACTTGAGGATTGTCCTTAAACAAGAGCGTAAGCTATATGTCCTTGATGGGCCCATTCCTGCAGCACCGGCTGTCACTGCACCACGTGCGGAGCATAATGCTTACAAGAAGCATCAAGATGATGCTCTGGACGTGAGTTGTCTCATGCTAGCAACCATGAACGCTGAGCTTCAGAAGCAACATGAGTTAATGGATGCTTATGAGATGATCGAGCATCTCAAGAAATTGTTCGAAGGGCATGCTCGACAGGAGAGGTATGATACAAGCAAAGCGTTGTATCACTGCAAGATGGGTGAACGTGATCCAGTTGGTCCACATGTGCTGAAGATGATTGGGTATATTGAGTACCTGGATAGGTTGGGTTTTCCAATCACTCCGGAAGCCCAAACTGATCTTGTTTTACAATCTTTGAACAGCAGCTACTCTCAATTTGTTATGAACTATCTTATGAATGAAATTGAGAAACCCCTTACTGAGTTGTTGAGCATGTTAAGAACTGCCGAGAACAACATGAAAAAGGCAGGACCCGCTCCCATAATGATGGTGCAAAAGGGGAATGCTAAGGGAAATTGGAAAGGCAAAAAGAAGATAGGATCTAAGTCTGTTGCCAAACCCAATTCCAAAACCAAACAGGCTTTAAAACCTAAAGGTGGGGTGGCTAAAGAAGGTGAATGTCACTTCTGTGGAAAACCTGGACACTGGAAAAGGAACTGTCATGCTTATTTGGAAGAAGTGAAGAAAAGGAAAGGAAGTACGACTTCTGATTCAGGTATATATGTTATAGAAGTCAATTTGTCTACTTCTACATCATGGGTATTGGATACTGGATGTGGTTCTCACATTTGTGTTAATGTGCAGGGACTCCGAAGGAGTAGGACTTTGGCGAAAGGAGAGGTTGACCTACGAGTTGGGAATGGAGCAAAAGTTGCTGCACTGGCCGTAGGAACTTATCATTTATCTTTGCCCACTGGGCTAGTTTTAGAATTAGAAGATTGTTATTTTGTGCCTGCTATAAACAAAAATATTATTTCTGTTTCTTGTTTGGACAAGAAAGGGTTTTCATTTATAATTAAGAACAATGGTTGTTCATTTTACTTAAATGATATTTGCTATGGTGTTGCACAATTATTTAACGGTCTTTATATTCTTGATTTAGAAATGCCTATCTATAACATAAACACAAAACGATTTAAATCAAATGATTCAAATCCGACATATCTCTGGCACTGTCGTTTGGGCCATATAAATGAGAAACGCATATCAAAACTCCATAAAGATGGATTTTTGGATTCATTTGATTTTGAATCATATGAAAAATGCGAATCTTGTTTATTAGGCAAGATGACTAAAGCCCCTTTCACTGGACACAGTGAACGGGCTAGCGATATATTGGGACTTATACATAGTGATGTATGTGGACCCATGAGTTCGTTAGCAAGAGGTAGGTTTTATTACTTCATTACATTTACTGACGACTTCAGTAGATATGGATATGTGTATCTAATGAGACACAAATCCGAATCCTTTGAAAAGTTTAAGGAATTCAAGAATGAAGTTCAAAACCAATTTGGCAAAAGCATAAAAGCCCTTCGATCCGATCGAGGAGGTGAATACTTAAGCCAAGACTTTGATGACCTTCTAAAGGAGTGTGGTATTATATCACAGCTCACTCCACCTGGAACACCACAATGGAATGGTGTGTCTGAGAGGAGGAATCGAACCTTGTTGGACATGGTACGATCAATGATGAGTCATGCAGATCTTCCAATAAGCTTCTGGGGTCATGCCCTAGAGACAGCTGCATTCACACTTAATCGTGTTCCTACAAAGACGGTTCAGAAGACACCATATGAGATGTGGACTGGGAAACGTCCTAGTATGTCGTTCATGAAGATTTGGGGATGCGAGGCGTTTGTAAAACGTCTAGATTCTGATAAGCTCGGACCCAAATCTGACAAATGTAATTTTGTGGGATACCCAAAAGAAACAAAAGGGTATTATTTCTACAAACCTTCTGAGAATAAAGTGTTTGTTGCTCGAACTGGTATTTTTCTAGAAAGAGAATTTGTCTCTAAAGGAAACAGTGGGAGGAAAGTAGAACTCGAAGAAATTCGAGAACCACAAAATATCATTGAACCTGAGTTGGAACGTGAGCAGGAACCACAAGAAATTGTGGAAAGTGAACCTGCTCAAATTACACAAGGAATTCATAGATCTGGTAGGACACGCCAAGAGCCTGAGAGATATTATGGATATCTTGTGACTCAAAACGGTGATGTGATGCTCATAGATCAGGATGAGCCTACTTCCTACCAAGAAGCTATGAATGGACCAGATTCTGAGAGATGGCTTGAAGCCATGAGATCTGAAATGGATTCCATGTATACTAACCAAGTATGGACCTTGGTTGATCCACCCGAAGGGGTAAAACCAATCGGGTGCAAGTGGGTTTTCAAGAAGAAAACCGACATGGATGGTAATGTACAAACCTATAAAGGCCGACCGGTAGCAAAAGGTTTCAAACAAATTCAAGGTGTTGACTATGATGAAACATTTTCTCCAGTGGCAATGGTTAAATCCATCAGGATCTTACTTGCTATTGCAGCTTTTTATGATTACGAAATCTGGCAGATGGATGTCAAAACTGCTTTCCTTAACGGAAATCTACTTGAGGATGTGTATATGACACAACCTGAGGGTTTTGTCATTCCAAAGGATGCTGGAAAGGTATGTAAGCTGCAGCGATCCATTTATGGATTAAAGCAAGCCTCTCGGAGTTGGAATCTTCGATTTGATGAAGCAGTCAAAGAATTTGGCTTTATTAAAAATGAAGATGAACCTTGTGTATATAAGAAGGTTAGTGGGAGTCACATTGTATTCCTAGTATTATATGTTGATGACATATTAATTATTGGGAATGACATTCCTTCCTTACAGGCTGTAAAAACATGGTTAGGAAAATGTTTCTCCATGAAAGATTTGGGCGATGCTGCCTATATTTTAGGTATCAAAATCTATAGAGATAGATCGAGAAAAATGCTCGGCCTAAGTCAAAGTACATATATTGATAAAGTGTTGAAACGGTTCAACATGCAAGAGGCGAAAAGAGGAAATTTACCCGTGACTCATGGTATAAAGATCTCTAAGGCCCAATGTCCTAAATCACAAGATGATGAGGAGCGTATGAGAAAGATCCCTTATGCTTCGGCAATTGGATCTATCATGTATGCAATGATATGTACTCGTCCGGATGTCTCGTATGCTTTGAGCATGACGAGCAGATACCAGTCGAATCCAGGTGAAGGTCACTTGACAGCAGTCAAGAATATCCTCAAGTACCTGAAAAGGACTAAGGATTCATTCTTGGTATATGGATGTGAAGACGAACTGGCAGTAAAGGGTTACACAGATGCTAGTTTCCAAACTGACAATGATGACTATAAGTCTCAGTCAGGTTTTGTGTTTTGCCTTAATGGTGGTGCTGTTAGCTGGAAAAGTTCAAAGCAAGAGACAGTCGCTGATTCTACAACAGAGGCTGAGTATATTGCTGCTTCTAGTGCAGCCAAGGAGGCTGTATGGATTAAAAAGTTCATCACTGAACTTGGTGTTGTTCCAACCATTGTTGATCCGGTTGCTCTATACTGTGATAATAATGGAGCCATTGCACAGGCTAAGGAACCCAGATCTCACCAACGATCCAAGCATATACTTAGGCGGTACCATCTCATCCGTGAAATCATTGACAGAGGAGATGTACATATAGGAAGAGTGCCAACAGATGATAATGTTGCAGATCCACTGACCAAGGCTTTGTCGCAGCAGAAGCACGACGGTCACATTAGTTCCATGGGTATTAGATACATGAGTGATTGGCTCTAGTGTAAGTGGGAGACTGTTAGAGTTTATGCCCTAGAGGCCAATTATTTGATGTAATTGCTTAACATTTGATATTATTGTTGATTGAATAAATAAATGATTTTATTATGGTTTTAATTACTGCGTAATATAATTGTTAACATAATAAAATTCCTTAGAATAGTGATACAAATTATATAGTTTCAAGTATGTGACTTGAACATGAGATTATATAATTATAATTAGTATCATTGTTCTTAAATGTCCCTAGTCGAGTATCATTATTGATGGGACAACAATGATGCATTGAGACTAGTATGTGGATTGACTGATGACCAAATCTCATTGGTCATAAATATATGAGATATTAAGTCAATGCATAGGTACATGTTAGAGAACAATGTACTGGACAGACCCACCATGAGAATTCTATATGGAGCATTATGCGAAGTGTCATTAGTAATTCTCATAGTGACAATGATGTAATGGTCCTCCGACCTGAAACCGCTATATTACTACACGAGAATATATGTACTTTGATATCATCAAATGTCACCTTTAATAGGGTGGACTATAAAGGTGATTATTGGGTTCATTATGAATCGTGTGAGTAATATGAGTGATCTAGATGGAATTTAACCATCCTATATTTTATAGGTGATATCCATAGGCCTCTTGATTGAGTAGGACTATGAAATGCATGGCCATGCTCAAATAGTGATTTGTTTCATATAGTCTACTCATTGATCAAGAAAACTCAGATTAAATTATGAAGAGTATGACACATTCCATGACTCGAGTTTAATCTAGGATATTAAGGTTAAAAGGATTAAATTACATTGAAACATTGGTCACGAAAAGGTTGCATCGAATCATCGATCTTATTATTACTTGGGTAGCAGTGATGCATTACTAGATGCCGCTCACTGTTTATAACTTTATAATATGATTTTAAGGTTATTGCCAACGTAATAATAACCTATAGGGTCACACACAAAGAACGTAATTAAAAGGAAATTAATTTAAATTGTAAAGATTTAAATATGTCAATATGATTGATATAATTTTAAATTACGAATTTAAATTAATAGGATAATTTATATATAGGTATATTAATTAAGTAAGACTTAATTAAGATATATATAAATTCGGATTTTAATAATATTAGGTTTTGATTAATTCCTCCTGACTGCTATATATATGATGTATATCAGACTTTAGGTTTTTACGTCAAAACAAAACCCTAGCCGCTCTTAGAGAGAGACTAGAGAAAACAGTTTCGAAAATCCTCATCCTTGGTGGCTAGTACCGCGATTCCTTCTTCTGCAGATCGTAAGACGATTCGCGGAGCGTTCGTGTGGATACCGTAGAGACGCAGTCGGTTTGTATTGCGTTGGAGATTCGAGGCGCAGTCGATTTCAGACTCTCGTTTTCATATTCGGTATAATCTCTAAACCTCTTAATTAATTGATTTTTCGCATGGATCCTGTTATAGGGTTTCGGAAATTGCTTTAAAATTTTAATTTCCGCTGTGCGTTTCTGTGCCGAAACCCTACACTTATTCTCTTGAACGTCTTGCTCTTATGTACGTGAATAAGATTGTGAGGTTATATGGCATGCCAGTATCCATAGTTTCAGATCGTGACCCAAGATTCACTTCACGATTTTGGATTAGCTTGCAAAAAGCTTTAGGCACGGATTTACGACTCAATTCGGCTTACCATCCTCAAACGGACGAACAATTAGAGAGGACTATTCAAACTCTCGAAGATCTATTAAGACTTTGTGTCCTAAACTTCAAAGGGAGTTGGGATAAGTATTTACCATTGGTGGAATTCTCCTACAACAACAGTTATCAGGCAAGTATAGGTGTGGCTCCATTTAAAGCATTGTATGGACGAAAGTGTCACTCTCCAGTATGTTGGGAAGAGGTGGGTGAAGCAATATTGTTGGGGCTAGAGTTGGTATGTATGACTATAAAAAAGATCCAAATGATTCGATAACATATACAAACGGCACAGGATCGACAAAAGAGTTATGCGGATCTTCATCGAAAGGACATGGAATTTAGTATTGGGGATCATGTATTGTTGCGAGTTGCTCTATGGAAGGAAGTTACAAGATTTGGGAAGAGAGGAAAGCTCAATCCACGATTTATTGGTCCATTTCAGATTCTTGACTTAGTAGGAAATGTAGCCTATAGACTTGCGTTACCTCCAAGCATGTCTCGTGTTCATAATATTTTTCACATATCTGTGTTTCGTAAATATGTGAAAGACCCAAACCACATTATTGAGTTAGAACCAGATGAGATAGCTAAAGACTTAACATACGAGGAGGTACCTATTAAGATCTTGGATAGAAAAAAAGCATGTCTTACGAACAAAGGTCATACCACAAGTCAAAATTTTGTGGAGGAACCATGCTATTGAGAAAATGACCTGGGAGTTGGAAACGAAAATGAAAGCGAGGTATCCTCACCTTTTTGAAACACCAGGTACGTACGTCAATTTTGAGGACGAAATTTCTTAAGGAGGGGAGGTTGTAAGACCCTAACTTATTATTAATGAAATTAAATTTTCTCTAGTTATTATTTTGAAATAGTAAGGATTGATTTGATTAATATGGTTAGTTATGGGTAAAATGCACAAATATTTCAAATAAGTAAGTGGTTATAAAATATTCATTATTGTTGGGGAATATTCGTTTGGTCGGAGAATATTTATACGACGGCGCAACCTTGTGTGGGCCCCATAACGAAAAGCGATTGGATGAAGAAAACGACAATTATAAATAACGGCGTAGTTGTTACCGTTAACACTGTTGGAATACCCGGTGGTAAAAACACAGTAATACGCGTTGTTGCACAGTAGCACACGGTATTGCACTAATTATTGATTCTTACGTAAGAAGGCACTACTCAATAATTGTTACAGTAATTACTGTTCAATATTTTATTTTATTGATTCAATAATTGCTACATTCATATTTTATATTATTGTTATTTTAATAATGGTCACTACACAGTATTTTCTATTATCAGATCAATAATTCATATTATTTGAATAATATTATTAGATAACATTATAGGCAATGTCTAGAAAGTTCTGTCTAAGGAGAGGTTTGGTCATCTAATTGCGCGCCAGTAAGGAAAAATCCTTATTGAAAAGTCCCCCTCTTTCCTGAGAACGACCTGGTAGTCAGTATTGTGATTTTGTAATATTATTTGTGAATAATTAATTATTGATTTATATGATAAGAAAAATATTCATTTTATGTGGATATAGATGGAGAAAATTTTTAATGTGACAATGATTGAAAATTGATATTTTATCTTGTCTGGTAAAATAATTCATTTAAATATATTATTATATTATAATAATATAATAATGGTGATATTTTTACAATGAATGTGGGATATATGAATAAATGAGGAGGAAGAGTATTTTTGTTACTAAAAATATTTAAAACATGTTTTTCATGTTTGTGGACCCCATTTCTTGACTGAAATTTAATTATAGCCTGTAAAATCGTCCGTATGTGGATTTCAGTCAATTTTTGTTTGGAATTTGGAAAAACTTAAGCTTACAAAGTTGTAGAAAATTAAATTTCTTATGGAATACACATAAGATTCGAATTTTTCTGATAAAAGGGATATTTATTATGAATTATTGAAGTTCCGGTATATTGGGTCTGAATTGATTTTTGGAGTTTTTAATATTTTTGTTTAGAAAATCATTTTTGTCATTATTGTGGGCCTCATTGGTGGCTGAATTCAGATGGTCTTGAGGTGGGCGATAATTTTGTTTATAAACATATTATTTTATTAAATTTTCTGCTTTGGTGTTCTAAGCAATTTCCTATAAATAGGGTGCTTAGGTTAGAATTAAAAATCACACCAGAAACTGAAATCTTCTCTCTCTATATTATCGAGCGTATTCTTGTGAGTATTTTGATACTTTGAGTGTTGCTATACGGTGCAAGTTCCTTCAGCATTATATCCAGTATTCTAGTCAGAGGTACTGTCTTTGTAGAGGTAAGTGATGTTATTTTTTTTATAAATGATATTATTTCTTTCAATATCATTATGCCGTAATATTGGTAAAAATTTTCTTGTGAAATTCTTATCTTTTAGTGTTGGGGTTACTATTCACGTATACGACACTATTCACGTATACGACACTATTCACAGAAAAATTAAATTTTTATTTTTTGTCTAAGATATCTATTATGGGTACTAGCTTTGATTGTATCCATATTTTGATCTTCATTCTTAAATTTTATTCCACTATGGTTATTTATGAAGTATTTTTGAACTTGGATTTTTTTAAGTACGAATCCTTAATATTTATTTTTTTGCTTCACTGGATTCGTTTTGTTTCAAATAATTTTTATCATCCTCAGTCCTAAATGATGATATAACTGAATATCTTTGGTATGTAGTGCAAAGATGAATGATTTTCTGATGAATATCTGTAGCCCGTAGTGCAAAGATGAACATGTGTTTAGATGAACATGACCAACTGATGAATATCTTTGGCCTGTAGTGCAAAGATGAACATTTGATTCCAGATATATATATTGATTGATGTTACAGGGATAAAATATTAACGATGAACTTTTAAATTCATATATAGAAGATAGTAGATTTTATTACCTACTTAACACTTCTAATGAATTATTATTTTCGCTGCGAATATTGATTTAAAACTTGTTGTCTATTGTATTTTATTAGATTTTTCCCTGTTAAAGACTAACGATAATTTGTTCTATATTATCTTAGTTATAATATTCTTTACTGGGCTAGTCGAGCTCACCCTTTTCTTTTTTGTTCTATTTTTTTTCTCAGAAGGCGAGAATGTAGCGAGTACTAGTCGGGGTGTGGAATGATGATTCTAGAAGTTATTTTAGTAGTCATCACAATTTTGTAAAATAGTGTATTAATAATTATAATGAGGACTTATTTGAGTGTGATATTGTCTAAATGACAATATTTATATTTAAACTCACAGCTTAAGTGTTGTTGTATCTTGCACGATAATTGTGTTAATAAAGTTGTAGTTGTTTCTGTACCATGTATTTGGCGACTCAGAATGGGTGTTGTATACCTGTTTTGGGGGCGTCACATATATTCTATTTATAATCTAATAAAACGAATAACTTTATAAAAGTATTCTGTTTTATATAAAAAGATTTCACTATGCAAATACTATGCAGACGCTATGCATAATAGAATATTATATATTTTATTTATAGTCTAATAAAATAAATAACTTTATAAAAGTATTCTGTTTTATATAAAAATACTATGCGTAATAAAATATTATATATTCTATTATAGTCTAATAAAATAAATAACTTTATAAAAGTATTCTGTTTTATATAAAAAGATTTTACTATGCAAATACTATGTAGACACTATACAAATACTATGCATAATAGAATATCATATGTAAGACCCCAACTTTTATAAATAAAGATGAATTTTTCTATAAATATCATTTTTTGAATATTATGGAGTTAATTTGATATAATGTTATAGTTGTGGGTAATATTTATAAATTTTGCAAAGTACGCAAGTTGTTATATATATTCGATTGGTCGGAGAATATTCGTTTTAACAGAGAATATTCGTACAACGACACAATCATTGGTGGACCCCACAACGGAATTATTGTCGGATTGAGAAAACGACAAAAATATTTTATTAAAAATAACGGCAGAAATTTTACCATTGTTACTGTTGAACTACTCGGTAGTAAAAGTACAGTAATACGTGTGGTTGCATAGTAGCAAACGGTATTGATTATTAATGCTTATGTGAGAAGTCACTCAGTTTGATTCAATTATTGTCAGTTAATAATATGAATTATTTAGCGATAATGACATTTTGTTTTATTCGTATTATTAACGTAATAAAACAGAAACATCTTTTTATATAAAACAGAATACTTTATTAAAGTTATTCTATAAATAGAATATATTATATTTTATTTAAAAGATTTTTCTTTAAATATGGACCGTCAGATTAAAGTAATCAATCTGGACCGTTCATGGATTAGTTACTATGCATTCTATTTTTCTATAAATAGCAGCTCATTCCTTCATTATTTCTTACGAATTCACTGAACTCTAGAGAGAGAAACTATAGAGAGAAACTATAGAGAGAGAGAAGAAGAGTATTCTGCTACTTAACTACTTCCTTATTTCAGCTCGTCTTTAAAACGGTAAGGGGTGTTATTCTTTCTTATTCATGAAGAGAACTTCTGTTATTCCATTCTTTATTATTCTGTTGGAATAACCAGTATATGCGGTCTACCCTATACTTGGTGACATTCTTCTATTATTCTGTTGGAACATCCTGTCTGTGTGTTTTACACCGGACCTGGTTCCGTTTTTATTATTATTCTGTTGGAACATCCTGTCTGTGTGTTTTACACCGGACCTGGTTCCGTTTTTATTATTATTCTGTTGGAACATCCTGTCTGTGTGTTTTACACCGGACCTGGTTCCATTATTTATTATTCTGTCGGAATATCCTGTCTGTGCGTTTACGCCGGACCTGGTTCCATTATTTATTATTCTGTTGGAATAACCTGTCTGTGCGGTCTATCGCATGCATGGTGATTTCTTTTGTTATTCCATTCTTTATTATACTCAGTTGGTTAAGTTTTGACTTCTATACTCCATGAAATTTGTGGAATATCCTTGATAATTGCGTTTCATCCAGTATCTTTTCATGAAAATATTCTCCTGATCATTCTTGAATTTTACTCCACAAAGCAGTATCATGTTGACAATTTGGACGTTGTTAATTCTTGGATAAATTAATTCTTGAACTTGTTTTATTGAATTCTTATATCATTGTCATCATCCTCATGTTTATAAAATGTTGAAAGTCATCTGTGGCCTGTAGTGCATAGATGGACTTGGTATGATTATGACCAGGGATTATTCGGTATAATCATGACCGTAATGTTACAAATGATGTGGTAAAAGTCCTCATTGGCCCGTAGTGCATTGATGGACAGTTGTTGGCATGATCATGACCATTAATGAATATACGAATATCCTTGGCCGTAGTGCAGGGGTGATTCGATGATGTGGATTATTTTATTAAGCTGAGTCTCAGCGATCACAGTGTTGGAAAATCTTTTAAATCATAAAAGATAGTAGAGTTTATTTTCTACTTGACTCTTTTAATGGATTGCTTGTTCCGCTACAGTTAAACTTGATGTCTATTATATTTTATCAGTTTAACATTGTTGAAGGCTAATGATAATTTATTCTGCATTATCTTAGTCATAATATTTTTTACTGGGCTAGTTGAGCTCACCCTTTCTTTCACTGTTCTCTTCAGGAAATGAGAACGTAGCTGGGGCAAGTCGGGGAACGGAGTGATGGTCCGAATGATAGTATTAGTTAGTAGTCCTCACTATTCTATGTAATGGTGTGTTAATAAATGTAATGAGGACTCCTTTTGAGTATGAATACTCTCTAGAAGATAATATTTGTATTCAAACTCACAGTTTATGTTTTGTCGTATTGTACACGACAGTTGTATTAGTAAGTTGTATTTGTATTCTGTACTTTGTATCTGACGACCCAAGATGGGTGATGTATACCTAATTTTGGGGGCGTCACAGTTGGTATCAGAGCTTAGGGATACGATCCCTGGCTAAGATGTGAGAATAGAACTAGGAGGGGAGAGACGGGGAATTTTTCGCTAGTATGACCTACCTAAGTTTATTTGCATGGTATTTAATTGGTCGGTCATAATATAAGGATAATATATGACATATCAATTAACTTTTATTTTGTGGCAGTATCTGAAAATGGCATCTGAGAATGTTGAGAATAGCAATGGAGCACAGGCGACTGTTGATTCACCACATATCAATAATCAGGATAATGTGCATCAGGAAGGTGATAATTCTCATGCAAACAACAACACTGACCAAATGATGAATGATCAAATGTTCAGAGGCTTTATGCAATTCATGCAACAACAGGTGAAAGCGGCTCCTGTCCACAACGTAGGTGGAAATACTGGAAACTCTCAGGCGGTCACCGCTAAACAGTTTAAGGAGCTGGGACCACCGGAGTTTAAGGGAGAACCCAAACCACTTGTAGCTGAAACATGGATAAAGCAGATCACCAAGATATTTGATGTCTTGGGTTGCTCCGAGGAGCAAAAGGTTCCCTTTGCCGCCTTTATGTTGCGAGGAGAGGCAGATTACTGGTGGGAATCGATAAAGCGTACTCAACCTGCCGCACTGAAGATGTCTTGGGAGAAGTTCCAAGAGCTGTTTAACGACAAATACTTTCCCGAGAGTATTCGTCACATGAAGGAGGTGGAGTTCATCAAATTGGAGCAGAATAATATGACCGTGTCGCAGTACGAGGCAAAATTTGCGGAGTTATCCCGGTTTGCGTCCCACCTGGTGGATAATGAAGAAAGAATGACGCGGATGTTTTTAAGAGGTTTGAAGCCGGAGATACGTCAACATCTTGTTTCTCATAAACTGTGTTTGTATTCAGATGTTGTAAATAGGGCTCAGTTGGTGGAGCGCGATAACGAGACAACGCAACCAAAAGAGAGCAGCCGGCAAAATGATAATACCAGTGAGAGCAGTCATCGAAGCGGTGACAACAAGCGTGGAGGGAATCAACAGGCCAGAAATGGTAACCACTTCGGTGGTAATCAGGGCCAAAACAATAAGAATGGGCATTTCAAGAAGAGGAGATTCAACAATGATGGAAAGACGTCAGCACCAGCACCTGTCGTTAAGGAAGGAGAACGACCACCTATCATATGTTTCAAATGCGGAGGGGAGGGGCACATCAGTCCAAACTGCGCGATGCCGTCCAAAGCATGTTATAATTGTGGAAGAGAAGGTCATTTAGCCCGATTTTGTCGTTTACCGAAGACAAATTCAGCTAGGATGGAGGCACCAAAGGCCGTCCCAGAAAAGTCAAAATCGGTTGTGCAAGGGAGAGCGTTTGTTGTGAACTCCCAGAGAGCAAGGAACCCGAATGAGGTCATCACGGGTAAGCTTATCATAAACTCTAACGAAGTCTATACTTTATTTGATACCGGTTCTACCCATTCTTTTATTTCTCCTACTTGCGCTCATCGATTAAATTTGATTCCGGAGAAATTAGACTTTGACTTAGCTGTTGAAACTCCATTGGGAGAAACCTTCATTACATCCACGGTTTATAAGTCTTGTTTGGTTCAAGTTGGTACCCACACATTACCTGTCGATCTGATTTCATTAAAAATACTTGCATTTGACGTGATTCTAGGGATTGATTGGTTAACTACTCATCATGCAAAAATTGATTATTTTCGTAAGGTTGTTAGCTTTCATATTCCTAATCGACCTATTATGCGAATTCAAGCAACCAAACCATTAAAATCAATCGCTGTCATCTCAAGCCATAAAGCTATTCGTTTATTGAAAAACGGATGTCAAGCTTTCTTAGCTCATGTCACAGATCTAAACAAAAATACGTCAGCTTTGAATGATATTTCTGTTGTTAATAAATTTCCTGACGTATTTCCCGAAGAACTTCCTGGCCTACCCCCAGAGCGTGAAATTGAATTTTGTATCGACCTTGAACCCGGTACAAAACCCATTTCCAAAGCCCCATATCGAATGGCTCCTATTGAACTTCAGGAGTTAAAGACTCAACTGCAGGAATTGTTAGACATTGGTTTTATTCGTCCTAGTACTTCTCCTTGGGGTGCTCCTGTTCTGTTCGTGAAGAAGAAAGATGGGAGTATGCGACTTTGTATTGATTATCGGGAGTTGAATCATGTCACCATCAAAAATAGGTACCCATTGCCACGTATTGATGACCTGTTTGACCAGTTGCAAGGAGCACAATTCTTTTCAAAGATCGATCTTCGTTCTGGATATCATCAGCTGAAGGTTAGAACTGAGGATATTCCAAAGACTGCCTTCAGAACTCGGTATGGGCATTATGAATTCTTAGTTATGTCTTTTGGATTGACTAATGCTCCTGCTGCCTTCATGGATATGATGAACAGGGTATTTAAGGAATATTTGGATCACTTTGTGGTCGTCTTTATCGATGACATCCTTGTTTATTCCAAAAGCCGTGAAGATCATGAGCAACACTTGAGGTTGGTACTCCAAAAGCTTCGTGAATACAAACTTTATGCCAAGTTGAAGAAATGCGAGTTCTGGCTGGAAGAGGTAGCATTCCTTGGGCACGTAGTATCAAGTCGTGGAATATCGGTTGACCCGGCAAAGATTGAAGCTATTCAAAGCTGGGAGCAACCTAAATCAGTGACCGAAGTACGTAGCTTTCTTGGTTTAGCTGGTTATTATCGAAGATTCGTGGAAGGATTTTCTCGAATCGCTACTCCATTAACTCAGCTGACTCGAAAAGATACAAAGTTCGGTTGGAGCGAAGAATGTGAGCAGAGTTTTCAAGAACTCAAGAGGAGACTCATTTCAGCACCTGTTCTAACAATACCATCTGGCTCGAAGGAATTTGTCATCTACAGTGATGCTTCGAGCAAAGGGTTGGGATGTGTTCTCATGCAACATGGAAAAGTCATAGCCTATGCATCAAGACAACTCAAGGAATATGAGAGGAATTATCCTACTCATGATCTAGAGTTGGCAGCTGTTGTCTTTGCACTTAAAATTTGGAGGCATTACTTGTATGGGGAGAAGGTGGAGATCTTTACGGATCATAAAAGCCTCAAATATTTCTTCACTCAAAAGGAACTCAACATGCGACAACGACGTTGGCTTGAACTGTTGAAAGATTATGATCATACCATTCAATACCATCCTGGAAAAGCGAACGTGGTAGCTGACGCATTGAGTAGAAGATCATATGCAAGTACGAGTGCAATATTGTCAACACAAAGGCCCATTTTGTGTGACTTGCAAAGGATGGAGATAGAGTTAAAGACTCCAGGGACCCATGTGATGATGGCGAATATACGAGTAGAACCAACTTTAATCGATAAAGTTAAAGCTGCTCAAGCTACAGACCTGGAGCTGATGCGTATGAGGAAGAAAGTGCAAGAAGGTTCTATGCCGGAAGCAAGAATCGATGAAGAAGGAATACTTCGAGTCAACTCCAGACTTTGTGTTCCTAACAACCCTGATTTAAAGTATGAAATCATGATGGAGGCGCACAACACACCGTTTGCAATCCATCCTGGAAGTACCAAAATGTATCATGATCTTCGTCATACATTTTGGTGGAGCAATATGAAGAGAGAGATAGCGTTGTTTATCTCAAGGTGTCTAACTTGTCAACGAGTCAAAGCGGAGCATCAAGTACCAAAAGGTCCATTGCAACCACTTGAAATTCCAGAATGGAAGTGGGAGCACATTACCATGGATTTCGTTACCGGTCTTCCTAAGGTTTCTCAAGGTATAGATGCGATTTGGGTCATTGTTGATAGATTGACCAAGTCTGCTCATTTCTTACCGATACGAGAAACTTATACACTTGAACGTCTTGCTCGTATGTACATAAACGAGATTGTAAGACTGCATGGTATGCCAGTATCCATAGTTTCTGATCGAGACCCAAGATTCACTTCACGATTTTGGGTTAGTTTACAAAAAGCTATGGGCACGGAGTTACGATTTAGTTCAGCATATCATCCTCAGACGGACGGACAATCAGAGAGGACTATTCAAACTCTTGAAGATCTATTAAGACTCTGTGTCTTTGACTTCAAGGGAAGTTGGGACAAGTTCTTACCATTGGTGGAGTTTTCCTACAACAACAGTTATCAAGCAAGTATTGGCATGGCTCCATTCGAAGCATTGTATGGAAGAAAATGTCGTTCTCCAGTATGCTGGGATGAGGTGGGTGAAGCAACGTTGTTGGGACCGGAGTTGGTACGTATGACTACAGAAAAGATTCAAACGATCCGACAACGTATAAAAACCTCACAAGATCGACAAAAGAGTTATGCTGATCTTCATCGAAAGGACGTGGAATTTGATGTAGGAGATCATGTGTTCTTACGTGTTGCTCCATGGAAAGGAGTTACGAGATTTGGAAAGAGAGGAAAGCTCAATCCTCGATTCATCGGTCCATTTTTAATCCTCGATCGAGTAGGAACTGTGGCTTATAGACTCGCTTTACCGCCAAGTATGTCTCGTGTTCATAACGTTTTTCACATATCCATGTTACGCAAATATGTGGAAGACCCGAACCACATTATTGAGTTAGAACCGGACGAAATAGCGGAGGATTTGACGTATGAAGAAGTTCCTGTTCAAATCTTGGATAAGAAGGAACATATTCTACGCTCCAAGGTTATACCTCAAGTCAAAGTTTTGTGGAGAAACCACGATGTTGAGGAAATGACTTGGGAGTTAGAATCTGAAATGAAATCAAGGTATCTTTATCTCTTCGACATACCAGGTACGTACCCTAATTTCGAGGGCGAAATTTCATAAGAAGGGGAGGTTGTAAGACCCCAACTTTTATAAATAAAGATGAATTTTCTATAAATATCATTTTTGAATATTATGGAGTTAATTTGATATAATGTTATAGTTGTGGGTAATATTTATAAATTTTGCAAAGTACGCAAGTTGTTATATATATTCGATTGGTCGGAGAATATTCGTTTTAACAGGGAATATTCGTACAACGACACAATCATTGGTGGACCCCACAACGGAATTATTGTCGGATTGAGAAAACGACAAAAATATTTTATTAAAAATAACGGCAGAAATTTTACCATTGTTACTGTTGAACTACTCGGTAGTAAAAGTACAGTAATACGTGTGGTTGCATAGTAGCACACGGTATTGATTATTAATGCTTATGTGAGAAGTCACTCAGTTTGATTCAATTATTGTCAGTTAATAATATGAATTATTTAGCGATAATGACATTTTGTTTTATTCGTATTATTAACGTAATAAAACAGAAACATCTTTTTATATAAAACAGAATACTTTATTAAAGTTATTCTATAAATAGAATATATTATATTTTATTTAAAAGATTTTTCTTTAAATATGGACCGTCAGATTAAAGTAATCAATCTGGACCGTTCATGGATTAGTTACTATGCATTTATTTTTCTATAAATAGCAGCTCATTCCTTCATTATTTCTTACGAATTCACTGAACTCTAGAGAGAGAAACTATAGAGAGAAACTATAGAGAGAGAGAGAAGAAGAGTATTCTGCTACTTAACTACTTCCTTATTTCAGCTCGTCTTTAAAACGGTAAGGGGTGTTATTCTTTCTTATTCATGAAGAGAACTTCTGTTATTCCATTCTTTATTATTCTGTTGGAATAACCAGTATACGCGGTCTACCCTATACTTGGTGACATTCTTCTATTATTCTGTTGGAACATCCTGTCTGTGTGTTTTACACCGGACCTGGTTCCGTTTTTATTATTATTCTGTTGGAACATCCTGTCTGTGTGTTTTACACCGGACCTGGTTCCGTTTTTATTATTATTCTGTTGGAACATCCTGTCTGTGTGTTTTACACCGGACCTGGTTCCATTATTTATTATTCTGTCGGAATATCCTGTCTGTGCGTTTACGCCGGACCTGGTTCCATTATTTATTATTCTGTTGGAATAACCTGTCTGTGCGGTCTATCGCATGCATGGTGATTTCTTTTGTTATTCCATTCTTTATTATACTCAGTTGGTTAAGTTTTGACTTCTATACTCCATGAAATTTGTGGAATATCCTTGATAATTGCGTTTCATCCAGTATCTTTTCATGAAAATATTCTCCTGATCATTCTTGAATTTTACTCCACAAAGCAGTATCATGTTGACAATTTGGACGTTGTTAATTCTTGGATAAATTAATTCTTGAACTTGTTTTATTGAATTCTTATATCATTGTCATCATCCTCATGTTTATATTATGTTGAAAGTCATCTGTGGCCTGTAGTGCATAGATGGACTTGGTATGATTATGACCAGGGATTATTCGGTATAATCATGACCGTAATGTTACAAATGATGTGGTAAAAGTCCTCATTGGCCCGTAGTGCATTGATGGACAGTTGTTGGCATGATCATGACCATTAATGAATATACGAATATCCTTGGCCGTAGTGCAGGGGTGATTCGATGATGTGGATTATTTTATTAAGCTGAGTCTCAGCGATCACAGTGTTGGAAAATCTTTTAAATCATAAAAGATAGTAGAGTTTATTTTCTACTTGACTCTTTTAATGGATTGCTTATTCCGCTACAGTTAAACTTGATGTCTATTATATTTTATCAGTTTAACATTGTTGAAGGCTAATGATAATTTATTCTGCATTATCTTAGTCATAATATTTCTTACTGGGCTAGTTGAGCTCACCCTTTCTTTCACTGTTCTCTTCAGGAAATGAGAACGTAGCTGGGGCAAGTCGGGGAACGGAGTGATGGTCCGAATGATAGTATTAGTTAGTAGTCCTCACTATTCTATGTAATGGTGTGTTAATAAATGTAATAAGGACTCCTTTTGAGTATGAATACTCTCTAGAAGATAATATTTGTATTCAAACTCGCAGTTTATGTTTTGTCGTATTGTACACGACAGTTGTATTAGTAAGTTGTATTTGTATTCTGTACTTTGTATCTGACGACCCAAGATGGGTGATGTATACTTAATTGTGGGGGGCGTCACATCATATATTCTATTTATAGTCTAATAAAATAAATAACTTTATAAAAATATTCTATTTTATATAAAAAGTTTCCTGTTTTATTACATTTATAATAATAATAAAACAAAACTTATCACCTTTATTATAATTCATAATATTAATCGACCAAGTCGTTCCCAAGAAAGAGGGGACTTTCCAATAAGGATTTTTCCCTATTGGCGCGCAATTAGGTGACCAAACCTCTCCTTGACAGAACTTTAAGACATCGTTAATATTACAAATAATAATATGAATAACTTTGCCGTCTCAATTATTGATTTAATAACATAACATATTATACAGATGCTACTGTTACAATAATTGAATCAATAATATGAGAGATATGATGTAGCAATTACTGTAGTAATAATTGAATATAACTCAGTGACTTCTTACGTAAGTATCAATAATCAATACAATGTGCTACTATGCAACCACGCGTATTACTGTACTTTTACTACCGAGTAGTTCAACAGTTTTAACGGTAACACTATCGCCGTTATTTTTATAAAAAGATAATTCTGTCGTTTTCTTACTACGACAATACTTCCGTTGTGGGGTCCACCAATGATTGTGTCGTCGTACGGATATTCCCCGACAAAAAGAATATTCCCCGACCAAACGAATATTTTATAACTTGCATACTTTGTAAAAATTTTCACATATCACCCTTAACTTTAACCTTTAATCAATTTAACCACTTACGAAATAAAATAATAATTATAAGAAAATTGAATACTTTCATTTTATAAAATTTAGGGTCTTACAATCTCCCCTCCTTATGAAATTTTGCCCTCGAAATTTACATACGTACCTGGTATACTGAAGAGGTGAGGATACCTTGACTTCACTTAAAATTCTAACTCTTGAGGTATAACCTTTGCGTGTCGAATATAATCCTTCTTATCCAAAATTTTAACACGTATCTCCTCATACGCTAAATCTTCTGCTATCTCATCCAATTCCAATTCAATAATGTGGTTCGGGTCGTCCACATATTTACGTAACATCGATACGTGAAAAAGAACGTTATGAACACGCGACAAACTTGGCGGTAAAAAGAGTCTATAGGCCACAGTTTCTACTCAATCGAGGATTTCAAATGGGCCAATTAAATCGAGGGTTGAGATTTCCTCTCTTCGTCGATTCTTGCTTCTAGAATAAAGCCCTCTTGAACCTTCTTCTTCACATTCATCAGATTTGGGTGTGTAGCTTGAGCGACTTTAACTTTATCGATTAAAGTCGATTCTACTCGTATATTCGCCATCATCACATGGGTCCCTGAAGTCTTTAACTCTATCTCAATCCTTTGTAAGTCATACAAAATAGGTTTTTGTGTTAACAACATCGCACTCATAAACGCATACGATCTTCTACTCAACGCGTCAGCTACCACGATCGCTTTCCCACGATGGTATTGAATGGTACGATGGTAATATTTAACAGCTCGAGCCAACGTCTTTGGCGCATTATACATTCATTTTGGTTGAAGAAATATTTAAAGGTTTTAGAAATGGGTTTTATACTGGGGTCAATACAAAATTCGATTTCACGCTCTAGGGGTAGGCTAAGAAGTCTTCAAGAATACTTAGGAAATTTATTAACAATAAAAATATCATTCAAAATTTTGACTCTCATCCAAGACTTGGATAGTACGTCACATTGATACCTATCAACTTGCCATCGTCATTCACAACATCCTCTACGGAAAGTCTGGCTTCTGTGCATTCCACACAAAGAAGTCAACAACGAAAGGACCGGGGCTCTTTACTTATGGCTTGATATGACAATGATTGACTTTAGTGGTTTGGTTTCTTGAATTCGCATAACAGGTTGGTTAGGAATATGAAAGCTAACCACCTTACGAAAAGCTTGATGAGTAGTTAACCAATCGATTCCTAAAATTACATCAAAGGTAAGTATTTTCAAAGAGATAAGATCAACAGGTAACGTGAAAGTGTCGATTTGAATCAACAAGATTTATAAACAGTGAAGGTAACGAAGGCTTCTGCTAACGAAGTTTCAACCAATACGTCAAAGTCTAACTTCTTCTGAGTTAAATTTAAACGTTGAGCGCAAGCAAGAGAGATAAAAGAATGGGTAGAACTGGTATCTAATAAGGTATAGACTTCGCAATAATTTATAATTAACTAACCCGTGCTAACTTCGTTTGGGTTCCTCACTTGTTGGGAAGTCATGACAACCGTTCTCGCCTGAACTACCCGGCTTTGACTTGTCTGGGGCAGCATTTGGTGTCATCACTACCGTTGGAATTGACTTTTCTATAGGGCATATTCCTCCCTCAACTGCTTCGTCGTACTCCTGTTTCATGATCTGAATCATTAATCTTCGATCCATATCGAATTGGGGTTGACCGCAATGTACAAGGAAATTAAAAACTCGATGTTGGGTTCTCTCAATTGTTGTCCAAAAAGAGAAATACATATCATCTATTTTAGCCTTCTTAAATCGGATGTCTCTTTCCACAATATCAACGCGTCGTGCGGCTTTTACCCATGCATCACTCATTCTCACCCGTTCAGTTGTTTCTTCTTTCAGCTCAGATTCCAGCTTTATCATCTTATACTCTGCCAAAGAGTGCTTCTGTTCAAGCATCACATATCGGGTAACACAAGCTTGAATTATTGCATCCTTTTGCTCCACGACCGCCTGCCGTTCTTCAGCCTGCTCTTCTAACTCATGAATACGATTTTGCAATTCTACATTTCGATCATAAAATTCTTCTAATAAATTCTTTTCAGGTTCCTCTTCTTCCTCACTCTCAGTTGCTACCTCTGCGACTAGCTCGGGTGCAACTATTAATTCCTCTTTCACCACAAGAATATCTCTAATTCCTTCTTCGCTTGACATCCCATTATCCTGGTTGGCGATTAGAGGTGTCTCCATGGTCTCATTCACTCCATTATTAACGTTCTCTGCTGCCATTCTTAAAAGCTGTCATAAAACAAGGGTTAATTGACATATCATATATTATCCCTATACTCTGACCGACCAATTAAATGCCAAATAAACTTAGGTAGGTCATACTAGCGAAGGAATTCCCCGTCTCTCCCCTCCTAGTTCTTGTCTCACATCTTAGCCAGGGATCATATCCCTAAGCTTTGATACCAACTGTGACGCCCCCAAAATAGGTATACATCACCTATTCTGAGTCGCCAAATACATGGTACAGAATACAAATACAATCTTAAATATACAACATGAGCTGTGAGTTTTAATATAAATATTATCTTCTAGACAGTATTCAAACTCAAAATAAGTCCTCAATACATTTATTATTATACTATTTCATAGAATAGTGAGGACTACTAATGCTATCATCTGGACCGTCACTCCGTTCCCCGACTAGTCCCTGCTACGTTCTCATTTTCTGAAGAGAATAATGAAAGTAAAAGGCTGAGCTCAACTAGCCCAGTAAGAAATATTATGACTAAGATAATGCATAATAAATTATCGTTAGCCTTCAACAGTGTTAAACTGATACAATATAACAAATATCAAGTTTAACTGCAGCAAAACAAGCAATCCATTAAAAGAGTCAAGTAGAGAATAAAATCTACTATCTTTTATGATTTAAAAGGTTTTTCATCACTTTTATCGTTGGGACTCAGCTTAATAAATAATCCACATCATCCCTGCACTACGGCCAAGGATATTCATTAGTATCACAGCCATAAATTATCCATGCACTACGGGCCAAGCATATTCGTGTATTCATCAATGGTCATGATCATACCAACAATTGTCCATCAATGCACTACGGGCCAATGAGGACTTTTACCACATCATTTGTAACATTACGGTCATGATTATACCGAATAATTCCTAGTCATAATTATACCAAGTCCATCTATGCACTACAGGCCACAGATGACTTTCAACATAATATAAACATGAGGATGATGACAATGATATAAGAATTCAATAAAACAAGTTCAAGAATTAATTTATCTAGGAACCAATAACGTCCAAATTGTCAACATGATACTACTTTATGGGGTAACACTCAAGAATGCTTAGAAGAATATTTCCATGAAAAGATACTGGATGACGCGCAAATATCAAGGATATTCCACTAATTTCATAGAGTATAAAGCCAAAACTTTAACCAACTGAGTACAATAAAGAATGGAATAACAAAAGAAATCACCAGGCATGCGATAGACCACACAAACAGGTTATTCGAACAGAATAATAAATAACGGAACCAGGTCAAGCGTAAACGAACAGACAGGATAATCCAACAGAATAATAAAGAATGGAATAACAATAGAATTCACCATGCATACGATAGACCGCACAGACAGGTTATTCTAATAGAATAATAAATAATGGAACCAGGTCTTACGTAATACGCACAGACAGGATATTCTAACAGAATAATAAAGAATGGAATAACAGAAGAATTTCACCATGTATGTGGCACTTCGCATATACAGGTTATTCCAACAGAATAATAAGGAATGGAATAACATAAGAATTTCACCATGTATGCGGTACTTCGCATATACAGGTTATTCCAATATAATAATAAAGAATGGAACAACAGCTCTTACGAGTATTGGAAAGAAAATAATTTTCTTCATGAATATGAAAGAATAATACCCCTTACGAGTATAACAAATAATATCCTTTACCTTCGAAGAAACTGGATATAGGAGTAGTGAAGTAGCAGAATACTTTTTCTTCTTTCTCTCTATAGTTTCTATCTCTAGAGTTTCAGTGAATTCGTAAGAAATAATGAAGGAATGAGCTTCTATTTATAGGAGAATGGACTGAATAGTAACTAATTCATGAACGGTCCAGATTGATTTACTTTTAAACGGACGGTCCATATTGATTTACTATGTAGTATTAATAAAATATTCTAATAAAATATAATATATTCTATTTATAATCTAATAAAACGAATAACTTTATAAAAGTATTGTGTTTTATATAAAAAAAATTTACTATGCAAATACTATGCAGGCACTATGCAAATACTATGCATAATAGAATATTATATATTCTATTTATGGTCTAATAAAATAAATAACTTTATAAAAGTATTCTGTTTTATATAAAAAGATTTTACTATACAAACACTATGCAGATACTATGCAAATACTATGCATAATAGAATATCATATATTCTATTTACAGTCTAATAAAATAAATAACTTTATAAAAGTATTATGTTTTATATAAAAAGTTTTCTGTTTTATTATATTTATAATAATAATAAAACAAAACTTATCACCTTTATTATAATTCACAATATTAATCGACCAGATCATTCCCAGGAAAGAGGGGGCTTTCCAATAAGGATTTCTCCATATTGGCGCGCAATTAGGTGACCAAACCTCTCCTTGGCAGAACTTCTAGACATCGTTAATATTGCAAATAATAATATGAATAACTTTGCCGTCTCAATTATTGATTTAATAACATAACATATTATATAGATGCTACTATGACAATAATTGAATCAATAATATGAGAGATATGATGTAATAATTACTATAGTAATAATTGAGTATAACTGAGTGACTTCTTACGTAAGTATCAATAATCAATACCGTGTGCTACTATGCAACCACGCGTATTACTGTATTTTTACTGTCGAGTAGTTCAACAGTTTTAACGGTAACACTGTCGCCATTATTTTTATAAAAAGATAATTCTGTCATTTTTTTACTACGACAATACTTCCGTTGTGGGGTCCACCAATGATTGTACCGTCGTACGGATATTTCCCGACAAAAAGAATATTCCCCGACCAAACGAATATTTTATAACAACTTGCATACTTTGTAAAAAATTTCACATATCACACTTAACTTTACCCTTTTATCAATTTAATCACTTACGAAATAAAATAATAATTATAAGAAAATTAAATACTTTCATTTCATAAAATTCGGGGTCTTACAACGATTACCACCAGAGTGGTTACCGCTTTTGTCCGAATATTTTCCTCCCCGCTGGTTGTCATTGCTCCGATGACTGCTGCCCACGGTATGGCCCTGATTGTGGTCCCTCGGTTGAACATACTCATTATCTCGCTCAAATACATATGAGTATAAAAAAAATTTATGAGAGATAAGATATTGTCGAATCTCGATTTTTAGACCTCTTAGAAACATCATCGTCATACGTTCCTCGTTTTCCACCAAATAAGGTGCAAACCTGGATAACTCTACGAACTTCACCTCGTACTTAGACACAGTCATGTTATTTTATTCTAGTCTGATAAACTCTTCCTCCTTCATATGACGAATACTTTCAGGGCAGTACTTATTATTGAACAGTTTCTGAAACGTTTCCCAAGATATGTTGAGTGCGGCTGGCTGGGTACGCTTTACAGATTCTCACCAGTAATCTGCCTCACCACGGAACATAAATGTGGCGAATGGAACCTTCTGTTCCTCCGTGCATCCCAAGACATCAAATATCTTGGTAATTTATTTAACCCACGTCTCTGCCTTGATCAGATCCGGCTTTTACGCAAATTCTGGTGGTCCCAACTCTTTGAACTGCTTGGCTGTGACAAGCCACGCATTACTATCATTTCCATCTGTATTTTGTACACGAGTCTCCCTCGTCTGATTTTGCATGAACAGCAAAAAGCTTCAAAATATTCCATCATTCAGCATTTGTTCGGTAGTGATGTTTATAGGAAGAATATTGACATCCTGTTGCACGTTCCCCTGGGTGGTGATTAAAGGTGTCTCCACAATCTCATTCACTACATTGTTAACATTCTCGGCTGCCATTCTCAAATACTGCCATAAAACAAGGGTTAATTAAACAAATTAACATATCACATAATATCCCTATATTATGACCGACCAATAAATAAGCTTAGATAGGACACACTAGCGAAGAATTTACTCGTCTCTCCCCACTTAGTTCTATTTTCTGATCTCCGCCATAGACCATATCCCTAAGCTCTGATACCAACTGTGACGCCCCTAAAATAGGTATACATCACCCATTCTGAGTCGTCAAATACATGGTACAGAAACAAATACAATTTCATTAATACAATTGTCGTGCAAAATACAACAACACATACACTATGAGTTTAAATACAAATATTGTCTAATAGACAGTATTCAAACTAAAAAGGAGTCCTAATTATAATTATTGATACACTATTTTACAAAAGTAGTGAGGACTGCTAAAATAACTTTCTAGAAGCATCACTCCATATCCCGGCTAGTTCCTGCTATGTTCTCACCTCTTGAGAAGAAAAATGGAACAAAAAAAAAGGGTGAGCTCAACTAGCCCAGTAAAGAATATTATGACTAAGCTAATATACAACAAATTATCATTAGTCTTCAACAGGAAAAAATCTGATAGGATATAATAGACAACAAGTTTTAGATCAACAACTACAGCGGAAACAACAATCCATTAGAAGAGTCAAGTAGAGAATGAATTCTACAATCTTCTAAGCTTTAAAAGTCCATCATCAATATTTTATCCCTGTAACATCAATCAATATACATCTTGAATCAAATATTCATCTTTGTACTACAGACCAAAGATATTCATTTGTATCACCAGTTAGTCATGTTCATCTCAACACCTGTTCATCTTTGCACTACGGACCAAAGATATTCATCAGTTAATCATTCATCTTTGCACTACAGGCCAAATATATTCATCAAGTATCATCATTAAGGACTGAGGATGATGAAAAATATTTTAGAGAACGAATCTAGTAAGATAAAAGGACAAAGATTAGAAATTTGTACTTTAGATAATTCAAGTTTAAAAATACTCCATAATAAATTATAATGGAGTAAAATTCAAGAATGAAGATCAAAATATAGATACAATTAAAGATAGAAACCATAATAGACATATGGGATAAAGAAGAGAAAATTCTATTTTTCGATAAATAGTGTCGTATTTGTGAATAGTGTCATATACGTGAATAGTAATCTCGACACAAAAAGGTAGAAATTCTATAATAAAATTCATACCAATATTTTAGCATAATGATATTGAAAAAAATAATATCATTTACGAATAAAATAACATCCCTTACCTCAAAATTACTTCTGATCGAAATATCGGTATAAAGCTGAAGGAAACTTGTACGGAATAACAACTTTTAAAGTATCTAAATACTCACAAAATACGCTCGATAATATATATATAGAGAGAGAGAGAGACAACTTGTTTCTGGTATGATTTTCAATTCTAACTTAAGCACCTATTTATAGGAAAATACTTAGAACGCCAAAGGAGACTAAATAATTAAATAATATTATTTCTTTTTCTTCATTCTACGCCAACCTCTTTTGAAACATCAAAGCAAGCCATCTTGGAAAATTTTTTCAGCCCACATGTTTTGGAAAACAAAAGTGGGTCCCACCCATAATTTTAATAAAAATATTTAATATTCAAAACTTCAATAATTCATAATAAATAGCTCTTTTACCATAAAAATTCGAGCCTCATATGCTTTCCATAGGAAATTTAATTCTCTAATACTTTGTAGAAGAAGATTTTTTCAAATTCCAAACAGAAAATGCCCGAAATTCACATACGGACGATTTTTAATACCTCCATTCCGATAAAATACTGATAAAATACCGCAGCATTAATTCCTTCATTTATATCCACAAAAATAAATATATACAATATTTATATCCACATAAAATAAATATTTTCTTATCATATAAATCAATGATTAATTATTCAAAAATAATATTATAGAATCACAATTATGACAACCAGGTTGTTCTCAGGAAAGAGGAGCCTTTCCGATAAGGATTTCTCCTTACTGGTGCGCAATTAGGTGACCAAACTTCTCCTTAGACAAAACTTCCTTAGACATTACCAATAATGCTATCTAATAATATTATTCAAATAATATGAATTATTGATCTGATAATGGAGATATTGTGCACTGACAATTATTGAAATAACAATAATATAAAATATCAACGTAGCAATTATTGAATCAATAAAATCAAATATTGAACAGTAATTACTGTAACAATTATTGAATAGTGCCTTCTTACGTAAGGATCAATAATTCATCAATACTGTGCAATACCGTGTGCCACTGTGCAATCACGTGTATTACTGTATTTTAACCACCGGGTATTCCAACAGTGTTAACGGTAACAACTACGCCGTTATTTATAAAAACTCAAACTTGTCATTTTCTTCATCCGACCATTTTCTGTTATGGGGCCCACAAATGGCTACGCCATCGTACGAATATTCCCCGACAACAAGAATATTCCACGACCAAACAAATATTCCACGACCAAACGAATATTTTATAACCACTTACTTATTTTGCAAAATTTACACATTTCACCCACAACCAAAGTATTATATCAAACTAACTCCATATTATTCAAAATAATAATTAGAGGAAATTCGATTTTATTTATAAAAAGTTGGGGTCTTACAGTGTTTTCATCAATGGTCATGATCATACCAATAACTCTCCATCAATGCACTACGGGCCAATGAGGACTCTTACCACATCATTTGTAACATTACAGTCATGATTATACCGAATAATCCCTAGTCATAATCATACTAACTCCACCTATGCACTACGGGCTACAAATGACTTTCATCATAATATAAGCATGAGGATGATGACAATGATATAAGGATTCAATTAAAAGAAGGCAAAGGATAAATTTTTAAATATTTATAATTTATTTTATCCAGAATTCAATAATGTCCAATTTTTCAACATGATACTGTTTTGTGGAGTAAAATTCAAGATTAATACTGTATCAAAAGTGATTTGTACCGAAAAAAATTAATTTTTGTCATGAATAGTACCCCGGGTGAATAGTAATCCATGAATAGTAATTTGTGAATAGTAACTCGATAAGAAAAGTACCCCGAACCCTCTGGTGAATAATATTCGAGTGAATAGTAATCGAGTGAATAGTAACCCGTGAATAATATCCCGGGAGAAAATATTGATATTTAATAAGAAAGTTCAGATAAATATTCCAATGAAACGATACTGGATGAAGCGCAAAACTCAAGGATATTCCATTAATTTCAAGAATTATAGAAGCAATACTTACAATAGTAAGTTTAGATTTAAGAATATAAAAAGAAATAATATACGAAACAGCAAATGGATTTTCACTCGTCATGCGGTAGTCCGCGTAGACAGATCGTTTCCATAATTTAATAATAATTGAATACGAAGGGTTATTCACCAGGCATGCGGTAGTCCGCGTAGACAGATTATTTTCACAGAATAATAAAGAATGGAATAACAAAAAATTCACCATGAATGCGGTAGTCCGCGTAGACAGGTTATTCCCACAGAATAATAAAGAATGGAATAATAAAAGATTTCACCATGCATGTGGTAGTCCGCGTAGACAGGTTATTCTCATAGAATAATAAAGAATAGAATAACAAAATATTTCACTATGTATGCGGTAGTCCACGTAAACAGGTTATTTCAACAGAATAATAAAGAATGGAGTAACAACCCTTACGAGTATTGAAAGAAAATAACTCTCTTTATGAATACGAAAGAAATAATACCCCTTACGAATACAATAGATAATATCCCTTACGAATATTGAACGAAGATAATATTTCTTACGAATATAAAAATAATATCGTAAGTGAATATGAAATAAATAACACCCCTTACCTTAGTAGAAGATTGAATACTGAAGTAGGGTAATAGCAAAACACTCATCTTCTTTCTCTCTATAGTTTCTCTCTCTAGAGTTTCAGTGAATTCGTAAGAAATAATGATGGAATGAGTTTCTATTTATAGGAAAAAGAATTGAATAGTAACTAATTCATGAACAGCTCAGATTAGTTCACTTTTAAACGGACGGTCTATATTGATTTACTATTAAAACTTAAAGCAACGGGCCATACTGATTTACTATTAAAACTTTAAACCAGCGATCCATATTAATTTTCTATTATAACTTTCCACCAGCGGTCCATATTGATTTACGATTATATCTTCAACCAACGATCTATATTGATTTTGTGATGGCCCTGAATCCGAGGTCCCGAATCACCGCAGATCCAGTTCGATCATTCTATCACTATTACTATATTTGCGGAAGATATAAACATAAATTATTTATACAATACATTACACACTATTCCCCAAGGTCGAGTAACATTAACTTAATACACAATTCATAACATGTCTAACACATAACATATTATCATACTATACTATTACAATTCTAACTGCACACGTATACTAAAGTTGGAACTGTCTTTAACCTTTTCTTGTATCCGACGCATTCGTCTTAATCTGCAATGTTTATCATGATATAGCAAGGGTGAGCATAAGGATTGCCCAGCAAGCTTAAATTTATAATTTAACGATACATCATGATTGAAAGAATCTGAATAATAAGTTAGCTATAATTCAACAATATAATTGTGAATTAGCAGGAACAAACTTTTGACTGAACAAGTATTGAACATGAACAAATATATCTGGACCAACTGGTAATGAAGGTGATCAGCCTTTCATACCTGACTTATACATGCAATATGTACAGAGTACAATTCTACAATGGAAATCAACAATGATTAACCATAAGCATATCTGAATGAAACGACTCTTAGTAGAATTAAGTAAAAACAAACTTGCCTGAACTGTTGATTACTGCTACGTAATTTATAACGCTTTATCCGAAGACCTAATATTAGTAATATAGATCTCCAATATTAGAATAATATCATCACAATATAATACTATTATATATATAAATATACATAGAATAACCTAAACACATAACACATAACCATATCAGTCTATAACACATATAAGACTCGGTATCAAGTCAAATTATTACAGTCTAAGTTGAACCTGACACAAATTCGACATCCCGACGGTCTAGTAGGACTATTCACGAGTTTAAGTTCAATTAAACTCTGCCTTAATACTTAACAATTATCTCCGATAACTTTAATATCAGTCAAAATATTTTTCATAAGCTCGTAATAATTTTTAAATAATTATTACTATTTATCATGAATTTTCAATCACTTATATCGTATTTAAATGAATTAAATACCACATAATTTTATTATCATTAATATTTATTTAATATCAAATATTAATGAAATACATGACATAATATTATAATATATCAAAGTATTTTTAATACCTTAAAATCATATTTATATAATTTTTAAAGAATTTAATTCATTATCCTTTAATTGTTATTAATATTAAAATATTAATATTTTCATGACAAAATATCAAAAGTTATATTTTATAACTTAAAATATTTTTATAACACTTAAATCATTTTTATGTGATTTATAAATCATTAATTCTATTTTTTTCATAATTTATTTAATATATTTATTAAATAAACTAATTATCATTAATATTGATTAATTAATGAAATTTCTCATAAAATATTAAAAGTCACTAAAAATAACTTAAAATATTTTCTTTTATCATAATATTATTTTTCATGATTTTTTATGTATTAAAATTATTTTTAAATAATTTATTTAATATTATAATTAAATAAATTAAATACCATTTATATTCAAAAAATATTAAATATTTATGAAATATACTCAAAATAATTAAAAACTATTTTTCAGACTTTAAAATAATTTTTCAGAATTTATTTTGTATTTTTTAATAATTAAAAACCATTTTTATCTATTAATTTATTAAAAATAATTAATTTTCGTAATTAAGTATCGCTAAAGGTACTATAGGCAACAACACTGTCGCTAATGGTGTTCTTCGCGTGTTCTTGAGCTGCCCAGAAAATGCATGTCAGAGTTCGAGGGGCTAGGTTTGACCATTGATAGATTCATGGTTATAAGGTTTATAGGTTGGCTAATCGGTTAATGTTGTAGTACTACAACCCTAAATCAATTTCATGGCTAACAAACATTACATCCGCAAGATCTAAGCTATAGAAAAGTCTGACAACACTGTTCTTCATTTCTGGGTTACCCAGAAATGAAGAACACTTCGAGGGTCTACTTTCTGGGCTTTTAATCAACACGTTTCCGACTTAGTAAGGGTGACTTAAGGGTTCAGTATTGTAGTCTCGATGTCAGGGAACAAGTATAATGCATCAAACCAATCTAATAACATAACACTAACCGATTAAGGATGGTCAAAGTTCTGACAGAAAAATGGTTCATGAAGATTCTGGGTTATCCAGATTGTTCTTCAGGCAGAATGGTCAACAATAGTTTGACCGGCTACAACTTCGATTCTGTTATGGATCTAATTGATATAAAGGCTTTAACATGTAGTCCTCATGTCAAGCTACAACTACAAAACAACAACGTGACATAAAACACAATAGACAAGCAACATCAAGGCCTGCAATAACACTGTCAGACTTTCTGGGTTTGCCCAGATTTCCAGAAGTCGTGCTCGGTCAACATACTTTGACCGATCATAACTTGATTTCTAAACACTATCAAACCATGATTTCAATTTCAGAATAAAGACCACATAACATACTACAAGTTCGAATATTTAAAACACTAAACATGTTAACATACACCGATCTGTGAAGTCTGACATTTGCTTGTCAAACGACACTTAAAAAAAATTTCAAATTTTTTTAAAACATGATTTCGAGCACTTTGATGTTATGGATGCCCTATATAGCAACCCAGATCATCAAGTGACATCCTTATACACTACTTTAAACATCAAACAACAAAATCTAACATCAAATCCTAAAATTTTTATAAAGCTAGGGTTTATACCTTTATGCTTTGATTTCTAATTTCTGATTTTGTGATCTGATCCTTAGCTTGCTACAACATTATCATGGTCTAACTTCTCACTCCCTCTCACTCTAGAATTTCGAAATGGATGAGAGAGAAAAGGTTGGCAAGTATGTTAAGGAAAGTAAGACTCTTTTTTTTCTTAACTTATAAACTTAGATTTTTGATTCATTGTATCTAAGGCTTGCAAGGTGGCAATGAATTGGCTGATATAAGTCACATGCCTAGGGTTTAGGGTTGTTCACCAACTCATATAGGGCAAGACTTGCAAGCAATCTACTAAATAATGCAATAAAGGTAATTGAGTCATTTTGCTTCAATTTTTAATACCAAAGTTTTACTTTGATCAAATCCTTAGGGTTTAAGGTTTGGAAATCCTTAGGGTTTAGGGTTTGAACTCTTAAGGTTTAGGGTTTAACCCTTAACTTTGCAATTTAGTTTCTGACATTCTGAATTTTGGTTTTTTTCAAAATAGAAAATTAATATTTATAAATTAGAATTAGAATTTTCTAGTTATATTAAAATTCCTTAATCATAAATTAAATCTTGCTAATTAGGATTAGCATTTCTAAATTAAAATTGCTAATTAAGTAATTAGGGTCAAAATTAGTTATTAGGGTTTATAAACCACTAATTAGAGTTTCTAATAGAAAAATAATTTTCTAATTTAAAAATTAGATTTCGTAATTTGATTAGGGTTTCCTAATTACTTAACTTGAAAATAAGGATGAATATTTCCTAATTAAGAATTAAAATTACCTAATTACAAATTAGGATTTTAAATTTACAAATTAGGGTTTCTAATTATTAGAATTTCTAATTAATGAATTATGGTTATCCCTAATTAAGTTTGTGATTAATAAAAAAAACCATATACGGTGTACTTGAATCCCCAATTTAGGGTTCCCATATACCGAATTAGGGTTTTAAAATTTTGAAACTGAACTTAGGGTTTCAGAATCGGTTTCTAGGGTTTCTTATCCATTGCTAGGGTTTTCTAACCGAACGTTGACGTTCTTAATATATACCTAGGGTTTGTTACAGATATCGTTTATCTGATCAACCCTTGACCCTTAACCACATACTGAACACATATTTATATACACATAACATAAACACACATACACTTAATCCTGAATAATTCACCTAAATCCTTCACAAAATTTTGAAATCCTCAAAATTCCTTCTCAAAAATATCAAACGCATTCACTAATTTTCTGTCTAGGTTCTAATATTGAACTTTAAATCATTTAATTATGATTTTAAAAATTTTCTAAATTCTCTGGTTGTAGCATTCACCTCTTTTTCTAAAAATTTCGTCCCCGAAATTTACCTTACACCTTACACCATACACCATACACCATTCATTCTCATCATCATATGCTACCCAATACACCTCTCACAAGAGTAAAAATTTTCAAATTTTGCTAAGGAGTCATATTACAAATAATAATAAGAATAACTTTGTCATCTCAATTATTGATTTACTAATAATAAATATTATGCAAATGATATAGTGACAATAATTGAATCAAATAACGTGAGATACTATGCAGCAATTACTGTAGCAATAATTGAGTATAACTGAGTGACTTCTCACGTAAGCATCAATAATCAATACCGTGTGCTACTATGCAACCACGCGTATTACTGTTCTTTTACCGTCGGGTATTTTAACAGTTTAACGGTAAAACTTTCGCCATTATTTTATAAAAAGATAATTTTGTCATTTTCTAACTCCGACAGTTATTTCGTTGTGGGGTCCACTAATGATGATGTCGTCGTACGAATATTCTTTGTTAAAACGAATATATCCCGACCAATCGAATATTCCCCGACATAACGAATATTTTATATCAACTTGCTTACTTTGAAAAAAATTCACATATCACCCTTAACTTTAACCCTTTATCAATTTAACCATTAAACAGAATAATAATTATAAGAAAATAGAATACTTTCATTTCATAAAATTCGGGGTCTTACAACACTCAACAATCATATTGTCTTTGCATCCAAACTAAAGACATTCACAACAACTTAGTCTTGATGATTCGTACAAATAACAATGATATGAATGATAGACAGAAATAATCAAAATAATAAGATAAAGAATAAACATTAGAGATTATCAATTTAATTTGTTCAGAGTCCAATAATGTAATAACCGTGAATTTCTTAAATAAATATTATTTTGATATAATAAGAAAATGAATATTTATTTGAGTATAAATGTAAAACCCCGAATTATATGAAATGAAAGTATCCAATTTTCTTATAATTATTATTCTATTTAATAAATGGTTAAAGTGATAAAAGGTTAAAGTTAAGGGTGATATTTGAAAATTTTGTAAAGTAAGCAAGTTGATATAAAATATTCATTGTGTCGGGAAATATTCGATTGGTCGGGAAATATTCGTTTTAACAGAAAATATTCGTATGACAACATAATCATTGGTGGACCCCACAACGAAAGTATTATCGTAGATAGAAAACGACAGAAATATCTTTTTATAAAAATAACGACGAAAGTTTTACAGTTAAATTGTTGAACTACCCGGTGGTAAAAGTACAGTAATACGCGTGGCTACATAGAGCACACGGTATTGATTATTGATGCTTAAGTAAGAAGTCACTCAGTTTACTCAATTTTTGCTACAATAATTATTGTTTAGTATCTCACGTTATTTGATTCAATTATTGTCACAGTATCATCTGCATAATATTTTATATTATTAAATTAATAATTGAGACAACAAAGTTATTCATATTATTATTTACAATATTGACGATGTCTAGAAAGTTCTGTCGAGGAGAGGTTTGGTCACCTAATTGCGCGACAATAGGAAAAATCCTTATCGGAAAGCCCCCTCTTTCCTGGGAATGATCTGGTTGTTAAATATTGTGAGTTATAATATTAATGATGAATAATTATTGAAGTATTAAGAATGTGTTTATTGAAGATAAGTGAATTACAAAAGTTAGAGGGGAATAATGCAAACTTAGAAAACTTTAGGGGTACTAAAGTGTAATAAGTTAAATCAATCTGAACCATTGGTGGTGATTTTAATAGTAAATCAATCTGGACCGTCGATGGTGGTTTTAATAGTAAATCAATTTGGACCGTCGGTGGTGGTTTTAAAAGTAAATCAATCTGAACCGTCGGTTGTGGTTTTAATAGTAATCAATCTGGACCGTTTGTGAATTAGTTACTATTTAGTCATTACTCCTATAAATAAAAGCTTAATTCTTCTTTCATTCTCACCAATTCACTGAGACGAGACTCACAAGAGAAAGTATAGAGAGAGAAACTATAGAGAGCAAGAAGAAGAATATTCTGCTACTTCACTATTGTAATATCCAGTCTTCTACTAAGGTAAGGGGTATTATTTCTTTCGTATTCATAAGGAATACTATTTTTTTCGTATTCATCATTTAATATGTCGGAATAACCTGTCTACGCGGATTACGTACCGTATGACAGGTGAAAATCCATTTGCAGTTTCGTATGTTATTTCTTTTCATATTCTTAAATCTAAATTTACTATGGTAAGTATTGCTTCTATAATCCTTAAAATTAGTGAAATATCCTTGAGTTTTGCTCTTTATCCAGTATCGTTTCGTTAGAATATTGATCTGAACATTCTTATTAAATATCAATATTTTCACCGAGGTACTATTCACGGGTTACTATTCATCCGGTTACTATTCACTAAAATATTGTTCACTCGGGTATTCGGGGCACTTTTTATGCCGGGATACTATTCATGGGTTACTATTCACCCGATTACTATTCACTAAAATATTATTCACTCGGGTATTCGGGGCACTTTTCATGCCAGGGTACTATTTACGAGTTACTATTCAAGGGTTACTATTCACTTAAATATTATTCATTCGGGTATAATTAAAAACTCTCAACTCTTGTTGTATAATTAAGTTTGTATTTATATTTTGTACCATATATTTGGCGACCCAAGATGGGTGACGTATACCTATTTTGGGGGCGTCACAATAAATATTGATGTGTTGTGAGATGAGTAATTCAATTAATTAAAATTGAATTTATAAGAATTGAGGAAAATGTGGAGTTTATGATGAGATTTGTAAAATGCCTTGTGTGGCATGAGAATGGGAATTTGGATGGTTTAATGTAATTAAGGAATGAATAAATTGAGAAGTGAATAATTAATTAATATTATATTATTAATTAATTTTTATTGTGAATATAAGAATAAAAATGAGCAAAGTAATTTACATAATTAGAGTTATATTTACTCATTTATTTGATGTGTGCAAGATATGTGATATATATAGTAAGTACATTAAAAAGAAAGTGTAGTGTGACACTTTAATGTGACTATATAATATATAAAATCATATATTTAAATTGAATGAATTATAAAGTTACATAAATAAAGCTTATGTGACACAAGTTTGTGGGGGAGCATTAAAGATGTACTATATCAAAGAATTATAAATTATTTCAATAAGTGAGTCTAATTGGAATAATAGAATTTTTAGGAGATAACAAATTATTAGTGACCAATTAAATTGAGTCCATGCATGTTATAAATATTATTTGGACTAAACTAATGTACATGGATTATATGATATGTGTACATAAATAATCTTTAACTTTTCAGTTGTGATAACATTTAGTTATCAAATGTGGAATTATAAGCCCTAAAGGAAATAAACCTAAGTGAAATAGTAATCATTTCATTACTACAAATCAGACGCATTCCTTGTCCCAATTTGAGTGACCCAAACAGTGCTTCACAGTAGCTTAACTCTAAATACGCAAACATGAGTCGGCAGTTAAAGGCTAGCATAGTAGTGATGATGGCTAAGAAGATGGTGGTTGGCCAACTCTTTCATATCCAATGTTTCCTTCCATTCTCCATTGATTCAAACCATGGTGCAAGACCATTAACCAGGCAACCATTCTTCTTTATATAGCAGCCACATTCCTTCATTTCGCAGTTACCAAAATTTGTCTGTTAAGTATACTTTGAGAGTGTGAGTTACTGAGAATTGAGGGAGTATAATCAGTGCATTGAGGGAATTCATTTAAGCTTCAAGCGGTATAAATTCTGACTTTTTGTTCTGAAATTTGAGTTTGTCAAATTCTTATAATTAATTCTCAGGAATTCCCTGTTAATTAGTGTGAGATAGCATGTCATTGTGTTGTTTAAGTTTGTATGCATGTCTAGAAGCATTCTGAGTTGCAGCAGAAGAAGGTTTGGTAATGTGGTGTTAAGAGCAGAGCCAAAAATTTTGCCTTTGCACGAAGTGGCGCGGTCGCGCCACTTCTATAGCACTACACCGCGTGGGCGGCCAGTGTTGGAAAACCAATTTTTATTGTTTCTGTCATATTAAGCATGCTTGTTGAACTTGATACTAGTTATAAATGTCCCTGACATGATAACATAGGTTGCCTTACTTATAGTCACTCACGTTAGCTTGATTTAAGTTGAGTTTTCAAAAAAACTTCAAGATTTTGAAAACTAGAAATTGTGAACATGGAGTACTATATATTCTGATCTTATGAGCATGTGTAAATAATCTAGATATGTACGTGCATGAGTATAACATAAGGCATGAGCTGGTTTCGGGTATAATAAAGTTTATTAGCTTGGTTGTAATGTTTTTTTCTAAAGGAAAACTTGGAGTTTGAAATAAAAACTTTTTGTATTTTGCGACCTTTGAATTCAGAACCTTGAGCATGCTTATGTGACTTAGTTATATATATACATGAGTATAAAATGTGGGATTTAAAGTTTTCTTGCATGCTTAGTTGGTTTAACATGAGATTTTCAATAAAAATGTTGAAGTTGAAAACCAACTTTGTTGGGAATACCCTATTAGTATTCTGGACTTTTGGACCATCATGATAGGACACTTTATGCATCTAGACATGATTGATATGTGCATCCATCTAGCTAAGTATGTTGTGAACTAGTCAAGCAAAGTTTCAAAAGATTTCTAAAGAGATAAAAACTTTGTTGAATTGGAATACATGGTTAAAATAACTTAAGCATGTATATTTAATGTTTATTAGCCTCATTATGTGGTATAATGGTTAACCATGAGTAGCTTAATGAAAAATGATCATTTAGCATTTTCGTGATAGAAATTTCTCTAAAAACAAAACCATAGTATTAAAAGAATCTTGGAATGGCCATAGAAGAGACCAAACTTAATCATTGACATCATAACATGTATGATTGTGAAAGTGGCATCCTAAATGTGTTTGGGTGTGCAAATCTAGCCAAGCTTCAATTTAGCAGTTCTGGTTTGAACAAGGAGCAGCGCGGCCGCGCCACTCCCTAGTTCAAATTCAGTGCGGCCGCGCCACCTTGAAGAGCAGTCTAATTTCTGTTGGTAATTTAAGAGCTGATGCATGCCTATATTGTTGCATTAACCTGTAATACATGACCAATACCTTATTCAATGTGTCAAGAGACATGCTAAATGATAGAATCAAATGTGTAATGAGTAATTATAAATTTTCAAACGTTAAGTTCAAAGGATGAGTACGAACTATGATTTTTGACTTCATAGAGTCTTACAAACTGATTTGGTACGTGTTAATGTATGTATGGGATTATAAGACAAAGTTTTCAAATAAATGATGATATGATAAAAGGTGAAATTATATGCTTAATGGTTTAGCATGAGTAGGATATTGGTTTGTTTATATTATGTATATATGACTAATGTGTATACATAAATAGGATAATATAGTTCGTTGGGTGCTAGTAAGCTATGAGTTGATAAACTATGCGAAAGGCAAGTATCCAAACTCTATTTATATTGAGCAAGTTTACTAACTTACTCAACTTTGAATATTGTGCAAGTATCTAAATCTTATCTCATTGATGTAAGTTCCTAACCATATTTTTATGGAATATCATTCAAGCTTGTGTTATTATTTATCGTACAAGTAAATCTTTGAAAGTATAATTCATATTTTATGACTTACTACTTCGTAGTTTAGAAATGAAATTGCTTACAGCTTTCGAACCTTGATTTCGGATGATAATTTCTCATGTATATATTTTAAAAGAAAGCTGTCTAAGACATTGATTCGGCTAGACTATTGGTATATGATCAAAAGCTATCCAAATTAAATTAACTTGGTGCGGACTCTTATAAATCACTGAGATGAACAACCCTCTTGGAAGGGAAAATATATATTTGTCGGGAGACTGACGTGTGCACATGAGTATGATTAAATGTTATGCATTATATAGGGTACTTTAGGTTGATCACCTGTTATACTCGTTTTGTTGGATTATCAGTTTATTACTGCTAATTCTCGTAGAAATTCATATTCTTTAGTGACTGCTCAGTATTCATTACTTTAAAATCTTGAATTGAATAAGCGCTGAATCTTATCGATATCTTTCAGTCCATAGTGACCTTTATTGAGAATCATTGATAATTCCTGAATTATTATTCACTGCCATACTCTTGAAGATTGAACTCTATATATGACTTTTCATTATTGCGATATTACTTGCTGGCCAAAATTGTTGTTCATCCTTGTTTTCCTTAAAACTTTCAGTTAAGGCAGAACGTGGTGAACCCTCTGGCAAAGACAAGGGTAAAGAGAAGGCTTTGGAGTAGTTAGTTTCATAGTACTAGGGATGTACTATTATTATGTTGTAGAAGAACTTATTTACTATGATATATTAAGCTATGTTTAATTTAAGTTGTTATGTATTAGTAACGGTTGCGAGACCTTGGGACGAGAATAATTATGTTATAACAATATAATTTATTCTATTATTCCATTGTTGATGATTTTACTATGTTATTAGATTTAGCACGTGACAAACCAAATTCGAGATATGAGAGTCTGAATTTGGGAGCGTTACAAATAATATCCAAATTGTCAACATTTTATCCAGAATATTACTTCAAGTTTAAGAAATATATAAGGTTCGCAATTCAAATATAACGATTACAATTTAATAGGAAGATTCAAGTCAAAAGATATTAGATTAAGCACAAACTATTAAGTATATTCTAATCATTTCAAGAATTTTCACCATTTAATAATAAGGTTATAGAAATAAATAATAATTTTAACCATAAATTTAGGAATATGAAAGAGAATGATATCCATTACCATAGTGCGAGACTAGATATTGTTTTCTATGTAGTTGATCAACTTGTATATATATATGGGAAAATGGATATGCACAACCGTGCATTATTATTTTTTTACACAGTCTCCAAAACGACGTTGTTTTAGATATTTTTTTTTAAAAAAACTCGGTTTCTCTCCCTTCTCCTCCCCAATCGCGCAACTCCTCCCATCTCCTCCCTAGTCGCATAAGGGCTTCATCCTCCTAAATTCGCTTCCAAATTACCCCTACCACTTCCTCCATCACCGCTATGATTACTTCCGTAATTAATTCAGACACGGGTATTCTTTTTCTCTCTTTGTGGCTTTATTCGCCTGTTTAATTTCAAAGAAATTAATTATGCACATTTCTGGATTCTTTAAATTAGTGGTTATCAATTCATGTTACTTGTGATTTCTGTGTGGGGTTGTGAGGTAGGTATGCTTTGGTTGGTTTGAATTAGTATATATGTGGCCGTTGGCCTTAAATTAGGCATTTATTTAACCATTTCTACTGGATAGAGTATTTCTTTTCTTCCCTTAATTCTTTTTCATTTTTTGAGGAAAGGTTAATGCCTGCATAAGACAAAATTTCCTGAAAATAATTTTGAGTATATGTGATTTTTCGCAATTCTTTAATTTGTCCCTTTTTTTTATTTGTCTCTACAGACTAGCCAAGTATAAAGTCACACTTTAGAGTATTATTAGAGAAGCAAATAAAAGAGTGCATATGTCCGAGATTGGCCACTGGAGCAAAACTCAGCCTTTCTGTTTAGTAGATGTTGCTGAAAGTTTGTGAAAAAAAACCAGATATTGAACATATCTGGTTCGAAAACCTTAGTGCAATTGGTGCGCTAATGTATCTTGCTAATAATACACGACCTGATATAACATTCTCTGTGAATTTGCTTGCAATATATAGTTCTTCTCCTACCCAGAGACATTGGAATGGAGTTAAACATATTTTTCATTATCTACGAGAATCTATGGATATGGGCATATTTTATTCAAATAATGATAATCATACATTAGTTGGATATGCTGATGCAGGATATTTATCTAATCCACATAAAGGTCGATCTCAAATAGGTTATCTCTTTATATGTGATGATACTGCTATATCATGGAGATCTACAAAGCAAATATCAGTTGCCACTTCATTTAATCATGCTGAAATACTTCCACTTCATGAAGCAAGTCGAGAATGTGTGTGGCTAAGATTATTAACTCAACATATTCGTGAAACATGCGGTTTATCCTCCAGTAAAAGAACTACAACCATTCTGTATGAAGACAATGCTGCATGTATAGCTTAAATAAAAGGATGATATATCAAAGGAGATAGAACAAAGCACATCTTATCGGAAAAAAATTTCACACATGACCTTGATAAGTGTGATGACATTGATGTTCAACAAATTCGATCAAAAGATAATCTAGCAGATTTGTTCACCAAAGCATTACCAACTACAACGTTTGAAAGATTGAGGCGCAATATTGGAATGCGACAGTTGAAGAACTCAAGGATACATTAATGAGGGGAAGCTAATACGCGCTGCACTCTTTTTTCTTTAACTAAAGTTTTTTTTCCCCATTGAACTTTTTCTGGTAAGGTTTTTAATGAGGTAGCTTTCAAAGTGTATTGCTGCACAATAGACATCCAAAGGGGAGTGTTATATATATATATATATATATATATATATATATATATATATATATATATATATATATATATATATATAGGGGTTCCATCCACAGTAACCGGTTGTTGTGGAGCAACCCCTTTTTTTGCTTGTTGTTGTAGCGGCTGGAGCAAAAAAATAAAAATAAAAATTACAACAAGCCAAAAAAGGGTTTGCTCCATAGCAACCGGTTGTTATGAATAGAACCGCATATATATATATATATATATATATATATATATATATATATATATATATATATATATATGGATGTCTAGATTCATTCCTCCCATTTTTAATTGTAATGATTCTTGATCTTTTGAAACCCCCATGTCTCTTAAGTTTTGGAACTCATGACCTTTAAGTTTTGAAATCTCCAAGTATTAATATTCATTTACCTATAAATAGTAGCATTATAAAGAGAATGGGAGATATACAAATATACTATAACTTATATGATATGAATATGCTCTCTTTTCACTAATCATTGTTCTTAATAGTAGTATTCTTTTATAATAATGAGGTACTTAACTCTAACTAAAGATATATTATCTAAAAACCATTACAACCAATAAGTCGACAATATGTGACTATACTACCAGGGTGAAGTGCTAATGTATAATCCCTTTTAATTAATTGAGCAATGCTACTATCACATAAAAACGTTACATATCGCTCACATACCGCTGATATGTCACTCATAAATTTGTTGCTGACATGGTGCACTTAACTCAATAACATTATTATATGATTATTTTATGTGATAGTAGCCTTTTTATAAATAATTACACTCTAGAGTTAGTATAGATTTGATGGGATAGTGCCAATAATATAATATTTAAAAATTAATATGAAATCTTTCTATATTTAAAGTTGATATTGTGATTCATTTAACTTTTAAAAATAATAAATCTTATGATTGATAGTACTTTTTAGATTATTTATCATTTTCATAATTATATTATATAAACTTAATGAATTTTTATCGATTTTAAATTTAAAAAATATCTTAAATAGACAGTTAAGAGTCAAAATTGATCTAATATTCTACAACGTAGGGGTATGAATATTCATTGAAGAAATAGTTACATTAATCTCTTGTTCATGTATTCAAAAAATATGAATCACAATTAAGATTTAAGAGGCTCGAATAAATAAATCACAATTGTTTGTGTGCCTATTTATTCAAAATAGGTGGCTTATTTTCAGTAAGCACATTATTACTCGATCTACAGCAAAATAGATACATCCCAGCTTCAAATGTCTCGTGTTTTGCCATATTCATGCCTTTTTAATCACTCATAAATTTATGCCCCTCTTTTATTTATATTATAACTACTACCACGACGAGTCTTATAGTATTTTTTTGTTGATTATATTATATATAAATTATCTTTAAAATATTCAATGCACTCATTTAACATTACTCTTAAAGTTATACTACTATTATATATCTTGTGTTCATGTAGAGATGAAATCTTTTATGAAAATTAGTGGCTGATAATTGAATGATAAGTAATGCCAAGGCGGAGGCGGTGGTGACGACAAAAATATTTTGGTCGGGCTCATTGGGTCTCAAGCCCAAGTAGGAGCTGGTCTTTCCTTAATTTTTTTATAAGAATAAAGAGTAGGAACATTAAAGTCAAGAATTATTGGGCTTCTCGTTAAAGTTATTTGCGCTTATGGCCCAAAGAAGACCGAAGTCAATCCTAAATACTAAAAGGATCAATACTAAGAAAGTCTTAGACAGTTTGACTAATTCTCAGTTGAACCCGTTTGCAAATCAAGGATTCAGGTCGCCATTTTATATCATATTTTAAAATTATAAGAGCAAAATATGAGGAGTCAGTCATACAGAAAATTAAGAACAGCATAGACAAAAGGTGCAGAGGTCTCAATTAGTTTTTTGAAAGAAAAGAAAAATTACTTGTTTGGCAAGCTTGATCTTCTTGCGAGGAAGTTAAAGGAAGCTGTGTTCGATCGTACGTAGAGTGGAGCATTTGAGCTGCCGCAATTCAAGAAATTTGTTCCATTAGTTTTTCTCAAGAGATTACATCGTATACAAGTGCTTAATTATTTACAGACAATACATACATGATATTGATAACTCAATATATATTACTACTATTTTTTTTTTTAGTTGTGCATAAAAGAACCATAATTGCAATGACAAAGGAGCATACCCCAGAACTATTGAGCTATCGTCATGGGACAAACTTCTTGAAGATTGACAAAGCTGGCCCTGGGCAAGGGCCAACAGGGCAACCGTCCAGGGTTCACAGTTGAGGGGTCCAAATTTTTTTATAAGCTTATGTATGTATGTGTATAAAAAAATAAAATAATAAAAAGATTAGCGATATTATTCATTAAAATGATTCAATTTTTTCAAAAAAGAAATTAATAATTTTTATAAATAAATATTATTTTAAAGAAAGAAATTGGAAAATTCTTCATATTTTAAAAAAAATGAGTAAAATTTTATAAAATATAGATTCAAAAAAATAAAACTTTATTTTCAAAAGGAAAAAATAGAATTTTTTTTTTTAAAAATCAGTAAGGTTTCGTAAAACTTTAATTTTTTTAAATCTATATTTTATGAAATTTTACTCATTTTATGGAAAAAATTAAAGTTTCTAATATTTTTTATTTATTTAATTTGTATAAAGAGACACATTTACCTTAGAAAATCCAGGACCCGCTCTGAAAAAGCCGAATTCACGTAGGAACAAACAGAAGCAGCAGGACTGGTTAAAAAAAATACAATCATCAGACCGAGAACAACAAAAGAGAACGCAGACGATACAAGACAAGTAATACAACAAGTTGTGATAGCTACTACATTTCTGGTATTATCTCGTGCTCAGGACAAATTCTTCCGTCTTTGGGATTGGATGGTTTAGGAAGTTTCAAGGTATAAATTTTCTAAAAATAAAAACTATTATTATATCTACTAGTATATTGCATCTGGAGAATAAGTTTTGCATTGAATTAACTTGTTTTCGGATTGTATATATATGTTATTATGCATGAGGGAGAAATAACATATATATACAATCCGAAAACAAGTTAATTCCATGCAAAACTTATTCGGATCGATAGAATTAAGCTGGAACTTAATGGTGAATTAATAATAACTCCTCCAAAAAGTACATTTCCCTTCCCAATATCTATAGTTAACAGCCCGCTTCAACATGTCCAGAACTAATTAATTCCCATGCAAGTTGTTTATCACCACGAACAGCTACTTTTAATTCAAGTACTGTAATTAAATCACACCCATATATATTGTTAACTAATACTCGCCTAATTAATACTCCCTCCACTCTTTAATATAGATCGTTTTAGAAAAATATTTTTGTTCCTTAATATAAGTCGTTTTAGAATTTCAAGTAAGCATTAATTGCTTAGTTTCTAATATTACTCCAAATATTAAATGTAACTTTGGTCCTCTCACTATTTTTTGTCCAATAAATAACAATCTATTATTTCAATACAAGGGTAATATAGACAATTGTTATTATAGTTAATACTATACAATCATTACCTTAATGCTTGTGCATAACCCTAAAACGACCTATATTAAGGAACGGAGGGAGTAATATTATTTGTTAACTTATTTATTGTTTTTAATTTGAAAACATTTCAATTGGGTTTTAAAATTAACAACAAAATTTTGAAACCACGCGTGGAGTAATTGCTCTTGCAAGTAAGTCGGCCGGCCGGCCGGCCTTAAATTAGTTATCTAAATACAATTATACATTAGGCAAAACTAGTCCTCAATTTGATTTGGTAATGGTGAGAAATAAACACCTTTCACCTTTCAGTAAGCAAAAGTAAGGGTGTAAGTCGAACCAAGTAGTTCGGTACTCGATTCGAGATCGGCTCGAAAATATGATCTAAAGCTCGAAATCGAAGTTGATCCGAGTCGAATCTGATCCATACTCGTTTTCTGTTTAATGATACACGAGTTGAATTCGAGCATACTAGTGTTCGCTCAGATTAGGGTTCGAGTATTTCATTTTTTCTCGAACAAGACTCGATACCTGCTCGATGGATCATATTCGAGTATTAGTTTGATCCATTCTATTAAGCTAAATATGTGATATTTGTATCAATCTTTATAATTTATAAAGTGTAGTATAAAATTGTGTAAACTTGTACTTAAATAAATCAATGAATTGAATGTCAATTTTTATTACATTCTTTATAATTTCAATACATAAATAAAAGTGAAAAAGTTTTATATATAAATATTAGTTAAGTAACCAATTTAGTATGCAGTGGTTCAGTTTTAAGTGAAATGGTTTATATTCGAAATTCGATTTGAAGGCTCATGAGTAACTCGCTTTGTAAACGAGTCGAGTACTTACGAGCCGAGTAGGTCCGAGTAATGATCCGAGTCGAATCTGGCGCAAAAATATAAATCTCTTATCGAATCCGAGTCGAATTCGAGCTCAATTTTTTCGAGTCGAGCCGAATCTGAGCATGAAGGTGTTCGTTGAGATTCGACTTGTTTACACCTCTAAGCAAAAGTAGGGAGGAGCGAGATCAATGTCTCTTGTTGGAAATGGTCGTGTTCCCGCCCACTTCCTAGTCTTGCATGGAACTTCTAAACATGTTTCCATCTACCTCTCTCAATGAGTTATATCATCAGACCAAATCATGTTATCATCAAATGTGATAATAGATCAATGGTCTGATTCATCATGTAATGAATTATTGATTTGTTTCATGATCCACTTGATTTAATAATACAGATTATGATCCAAATCTATTCATTTAAAAAAATTATATAATTATATTATTTTATAAAATGTTATTATTTATTCAATTATAATAAATTATGAAAAAACTCTATTTATCTAAAAACTTTTACTTTCTCACTCTAATTTTTTAAACTTTATGTCACTACATTATTACCTTCTCTATCTGAAAAATTACAATGAAATAAAACAAATCAAATCAAATCATAGTGAAACAAAACAAGTCATGATTAAGTTAAACAAGTCAAATCAAGTCAATATTTTGACTCATTAACAGTCATATCTCCAATCATACCCAATTATAACATGCACTATCAATTAATTAACAAAGAATAATCTATATGTCAACAAATTTATGACAAAATTATATTACTATAAATCTTTTAACGATAAAATAAAATAAATTAATATATAACCATTCTTAAATTCCACCCATCTCGAGTGGCGAATTATAAGTATTTGTTAAGGGACAGTATAAGCAGTTGCTCCTGCTAAATTTTTTTTATAAGTATAAGAGTATGGATAAATATATAAGTGAATAAATTTAAAGGGGCAGATTAATGGAAGAGTTAAACTTTGAGGGGGAATAAAAAATTCATTTATATTCTAAATACAAAGTACAGACGTAGATTCATTCTACATCTCCTTTTCCGTGGCTTCGCCACTACTTACATCTACATTCTCCATCACTACGTCTATATCTTTGCGGTTTCGCCACTAGGCCCACTATTTCTTCTATATCTCCATTACGGCACTACTTCTTGCGCATATAAGAGTAATCAAACTTAGAATTGTTCTTACGGATGTAAAGTTTGATGCATTTGAACCTCCAAATAGACCGCATCATTTTTAGTTTTTTGTAGTTAAATAGCTAGGGCTGTACTTATATGTTAAATAAGTTACGTTTGAAATAAATTATTTTCAAACAAATACAATTTTTAAGCATATTTGTGTTTCATTTTTTAAGCATATAAATGTGTTTCGACTTTAAATCGACTAAGGGTTTCAAACATTGTATAATTAAATATACACTAAACATCACCAACTGCTTATTCTATAATGAAGAAACTATATATTAATGGTATAATATTAAGATATTTTCTATCTCAATTTAAATATCCTAGGAGATTAAAATAGAGGTCCTCGGTGAGATTATAAGACCATTATACAGTGTTTGTGAATTTGGAGAGATAAGATGTGAAGGGAAAGTATAAGAGATAAATGGATAAGAATGAATTATAATTTTTTCTTGTTATGTTTGTCTGTTTTAGAAAGAAAAGAAAGGGATGAAATTTTAATTATATTTTTTCTTATTTGTGAGTTTAGAATGAAGGAATGGAAGAGAATATATTTTTATTTTTTAACTGCACTATTACTATATTACCCTTTCATTATTAATATAATAAATGATATGCATTTTTTTCCTCTTTTTTTTATGTGAGTTTCAATGAAAATTGTGTTATCTAAAAAGATAAAGATAGGGCATTAAAATAAAAAATCAGAATTGTATGCATTTTTTTTCTTGCAGTCATACAAGAAGAAGTTGGATTAGTGCTATTTTTTCATGATTTCAAAAATCCTCCCATGCTGAGAAAAATTCTCTTGCATATTCCCTTTTAACGACGGACCGGACGACTGTTCGGTCCGTCACTATATATAGAACCGTCGTCTTAATTTTTAGCGACGGACAACATAAAGTGACGGACAAAACCGACGTCCGATTTAGTGAGATATGCAAGGTATATTGAATAAATGATATGTTCTTGATCCGTTTGAGCCAGGGGCACAGTTTGAGCCAGGGGCACAGTCAAAAATAATTTTGAACCTTTTTCCAATTATAATTGTGTACGCAATTAATATCTCATTAATAATGTGTATTAACAGGAGGCAAGAATCTGGGATTGGATGAGACAAGAATAGAAGTGTTGGGAAAATAAGATTAGAAAGACATATATGGCCTTTCTTGTTCGATAAGATGACGAGCGCAGAAATTAATAGAGCCAAACTTGTTTACTAGTTACTACTCATCTTACTTTTTGAAGTGGTTCAGAAATTGTACCACCTTTGGATACCAAATATGGACAGAAAGTTGAAAAAAATAAAATCACTTTAATTGATATTGTCAGAATCATGACCAGACCAGACCAGTCCAGTCCAGTCTTTAAAATACTCCATCAAAGAAGTGATGCCTTCAGTTTAGTTTAGTCACGCTTGAGTGCGCACCTTTCACTCTCCGTCCAGCCTGGTGCTCATCATTTTTACCAAAGTATTCCTTAATTACCCGCAGGAGCCTTGGCAGGGAGACCACAAGAGGCTTCTTTTTACTGCAATAATGCCAGTGACAACTGTACAGTACGATGACCAGCTGTGTTTTGACACGTGTCCGAGTGACATTGGTTCGTATAAGTACTCAGTACGCACAGCTTTATCTGACAATGATAAGTCGTACTGAGTGTGTGTTCGTGCAGGACCAGCCAAACGGCTAGGATATTTAAAATATTGCTCCCACGGCTAGGATATTTAAATGGCATCGTGGGGCTTGTCGCGGAAGCCAGGCTTACGAGTGGAGCGGCTATAAAAACCACATTTTGCCAGAAGCAATATTAGCAGAGTAGAAGCTTCAATTCTCTCTCTTGTTTTTTCTAGTGTTTGTTTTATCTCATTCTCTCACCAAAACGCAAAGTAAGTGTGTGATTATGGCTTCATCATTGTCAATGGGGGGTGGTGTGTTGTTGGGGATTTTTGTTGGTCTGGTGTTGGTGGTGGGTTCAGTTAGCTCATCCAAATTTGCTGACCTATTTCAACCAAGTTGGGCTTTTGACCATTTCTCCTATGAAGGGGAGACGCTTAAAATGAAGCTTGATAACTACTCTGGTATATTTATATATATATACACTACTCATTTTTAATCAATCAAATGTTACCTGCATGCATTTTGTTTTCTCAACTGAAACGATAAACTGTTCCTCTGTTTTTATCAATTCTAGCTATAAGCTCCACTGCCTTCTTCTTTTTTTTTTGTGTGTGTGTGTGTGTATGTGTATATTAATTAGTGATTGATTAGTTTTAATAATTCAGGTGCTGGGTTTTCATCAAAAAGCAAATACATGTTTGGGAAAGTCACCGTCCAAATCAAGCTTGTTGGGGGTGACTCTGCCGGAACAGTCACTGCTTTTTATGTATGTCCCCCAGTCTTTTCATTTCTTTCTGCTAAATATTCTTTGTATATACAGTAGTAGTACCTATTGATCGGTGCAATTATGTTAGTGTCCTGGTACGTATGTTGCAGTCAGAAAATTTAATCAACGATATGATTTGGGTTCATGAATTTTGTCATGGATACCGCTGGTCAATTAATTGCCTGAATACTTTATATTTATGATGTTGGTGACTGATCGTCGTTGGTGGGACAGATGTCATCGGACGGTTCAAAACACCACGAGTTTGATTTTGAGTTCCTGGGCAACACCACTGGGGAACCATACCTGGTCCAGACCAATGTGTACGTGAATGGCGTGGGTAATAGAGAACAAAGGTTGAACCTCTGGTTCGACCCTACCAAGGACTTCCATTACTATTCCATCCTCTGGAACCAACGTCAAGTTGTCTTTTTGGTGGATGAAACGCCCATTCGAGTCCACTCAAACTTGGAACACAAAGGAGTGCCATTCCCAAAGGACCAACCCATGGGTGTGTATAGCTCAATATGGAATGCAGACGATTGGGCTACCCAGGGTGGGCGGGTCAAGACAGACTGGACCCATGCACCATTCGTTGCCTCTTACAGAGGTTTCCAAATCGATGGGTGCGAGTGTCCGACTACCGTGGCGGCGACCGAAAATTCAAAGCGTTGCAGCAGTAGTGCCGAGAAGCGGTTCTGGTGGGACAAGCCCAGATTGGCTGAACTAAACCTGCACCAGAGCCACCAGCTCTTATGGGTGCGTGCCAATCATATGATCTACGACTACTGCACGGATACCGCTAGGTTTCCAGTCACTCCTGTGGAATGCCTGCACCACCATCACTAGTGATGGATGTTCCACGGCACTTAAAAGGGGTTCAATGGCAATGTAAAAATTTAAAAACTTTGAAGTCTAACGATATGAACTCCATGTTTAAATTCTACTTTTGGTCAAGTAGTTGCACTTTGTAAGATATGGCTTTTAATATAATTTGTTTCGATTGCACTGTTTGAACATTAATTATTCCTTCTTAAAAAAACATGTGGGAAACGAATACATGACTAATTATTCACTAACTATAATTTATTTTAAAATTGTGTATAAGTATTAAGAAAATAATTATATAAGTATTAAATTAATATTAGACATATTGTCTTTGTATTAAAAAAGATAGTGTTATTTATTAAGTAAAAAATAATAAGAAAATCAAAGTTATATTTAATATTTGAAAACTAAATCATTAATATTTAATTGAAATTCTCAAACGATTTATAAAAACACTCTTCTAAAACGACTAATATTTAGCAACGGCGGTAATAACAAGTACTTTGTCGGTTCCATAATAACCATCTTTTTAATTTTATGCACATGAATTAAGAAAGTCATTTAATATTATTATTTAAGAATTAAAAGTTATATGAAATTTTATCACCATCCTTTTATGAAAAATTAAAAACTATTAATGCAAAAGAAAAAAATTATTAGGAGAATGAGAGAAGTTAGGAGTAATATAAAAAAATAAATAATTTATTCTCTTACAAAGTTATAAACGGCAAATAAATTAGAATAAATTTTTTAATTTAAAAAAACATTATTATGGAAGAGACGGAGTATTACAATAGGGAAACGAAACCTATAATTGAAATGGGCCCCCCAACTGACAAAGCCGAAAAGAAAAGTTAGCAGGGTGTACCAAAGCTTCTACAAGAAAAAAGAGACAATCAAGTGAATGTTATCAGTTCAATCGCAGGATGGAGGCCATAAAAGTCACCGAGTGGGAAGGGTGGAGTATGGAAGGTATAAATGAACCTGGGAATTTCTAATAATGAATGGTCAAAAAAGTAGATGGGAAGCTTTAAAACAAAACAAATGCATGGAGGACCGACCATATTTGAGGATTTTAATTAGAGGGCCAAACAAAGAAAAATGCTTGCCAATGTCGGTTTTTGGGTTAAATTTCCTACGACAGATAAGAGGAGGATGAAAAAAGAGAGAGATTTGCTTGTATTAGGCAAAATTATTAGGAGAATTAGCGAAAAGAAAACTTGCAATAACAAGCATTATACTTTGTACAAGTAACAAAATCTCACACATAAGAGCAGCTAGTGACCAAATAGTAATAGAGAGAATATGTGCCGATACAATTACAGCACTACTAATATTGACTATGGAGTGCATGTTCAGATGGGCACAAGTGAATCCTTAATGCCTAAATGGAAATGGGGCGGGGCGGGGTGAGGTGAGGAGCATGTCTCGGCCATGAACCCGAATTTCTTGTAGTTGTATCTAAACAGCACCTGTTGCAGCAAATATGAAAATATGATTGATGGGCTACGCTATGTTGCAGCAACATTTCTTATCAAGACTTTGTTATGAGAAAACAACTAATAAGACTCCTAAACAGCATGCACCTAGCCTGAAATTACGCAGTTAATCAAACTAAAGAATCATTAATGACATAATCAAATCTGGGTGCTAGCTGTTGTATAAATAAATTATATCAGTCTTTTATTCAATAGCCTGAAATTATTCGCCCACTCCAGATCAACTGGACCACAGATTAATAATTGCTCACAAAAATTGTACATCATATTTATGTCCAATTATGCAAATATTAAGCATATTCTGAAAGACAAACTGAAGGCCTTTTCAGCTATAAGTTCCCTTGTGTATACAAGATCTCCATTCGGCGTGAATAATTAAGGCCCTACAGAAATGACAATTGCCTGAAGTCCAAACCTCAACATAAATCCTATCTGATGGAATGGTTTTCTCATTGCTAGACCTAGACCTAGACCTACATTATGTTGAGCTCTCCAAAATTTCTCTTCTTAATTAATTGACACCAATTATATTAGTTGTGGGCCGGGGAAGAGACATGAATGAAAAGTATAAACAAACCTAAAGAACATCGGACCGAACTACTTTCATTTCTTACTGGAAGCGGAAGGATGCAGGTTAGTTTATGCATTACATATGCAAGCATTTCAGATATTTTTGTAGAAAACTGCCAGTTTCTACATCATGCCACTAAAATTATGTGCTTATTTTTCTCGTCAACAAATACTCTAGTATATTATACTAAAGTATTGTTATACTAAAGTGAACTTTTACCTACTGCACGCAGTCTTTTTCTTGTATCAAGATATATATATATATATATATTATTATATTATTATACAATTGATTCCCTTGATTGCTTCTCTCATACACCTCCCGTGACTTCTCTCATACACTCCTCTTCTTCTTCTCCTATATAAAGGAGTACTACTGAATGAAAAGAAAATGAGAATTCTCTCTGAAGAATTTCTCTCTTTCTCTTACTTATTCTCTCTAAATTTATGCAGCAATTCTTTTTCTTGTATCAAGATATATATATATATATATATATATATATATATATATATATATATATATATATATATATTATTATACAATTGATTCCCTTGATTGCTTCTCTCATACACCTCCCTTGGTTTCTCTCATACACCTCCCGTGACTTCTCTCATACACTCCTCTTCTTCTTCTCCTATATAAAGGAGTACTACTGAATGAAAAGAAAATGAGAATTCTCTCTGAAGAATTTCTCTCTCTTTCTCTTACTTATTCTCTCTAAATTTATGCAGCAATTCTTTTTCTTGTATCAAGATATATATATATATATATATATATATATATATATATATATATATATATATATATATATTATACAATTGATTCCCTTGATTGCTTCTCTCATACACCTCCCTTGGTTTTTCTCATACACCTCCCGTGACTTCTCTCATACACTCCTCTTCTTCTTCTCCTATATAAAGGAGTACTACTGAATGAAAAGAAAATGAGAATTCTCTCTGAAGAATTTCTCTCTCTTTCTCTTACTTATTCTCTCTAAATTTATGCAGCAATTATAAGAGTATATTTCTATACTTTGATAAGGTTTTATAACACGTTATCAGCACGAGGCTCTAACCAACTGAGACGGTAAAATTAAATTCTTGTAATTTATTATTATATTACTGTTTTGGCTATACCACCAATAATATAATTTTATTCTTATAATTGCCATTAAATTCTGTTATTTACAATGATACCATCTATCCTTGTTAATCTTACAAGACTTGGTGGGAACCTTTTTATTTATTATTCCGCATTTAATATTCTGTCGGAATATCCTGTCGGTGTGAATTTCACCTGACCTGGTTCCATTATTTATTATTCCGCATTTAATATTCTGTCGGAATATCCTGTCGGTATGATTTTCACCTGACCTGGTTCCATTATTTATTATTCCGCATTTATTATTCTGTTGGGAATAACCTGTCTGTGCGGTCGGTCTATCGCATGCATGATGAAATTCTTCTGTTATTCTATTATTTATTATTCTGTTGGAATAATCTGTCTATGCGAACTACCGCATGCCGGGTGAAGATCCATTTGCATTATGCTAATAACATAAATATAAGAATATTTATATTTGCATTTTATCACCACTTGAGATCGTGACGTAGTTTATTTTTCATATTTCATACAAGCAATTATTTATTATTTTAATAAATAATAAAATTGTGTTTTAACCCAGAATAGATGGCAAACTTGGCAAAAATAGATTTTTTCTATTTTGAAAATCTTTGGAGACAATTATTTGGCTTGGGCACTTGATGCAGAATTGCACCTTAGTGCAAATGAATTAGAAAAGACCATTGAATCAGGAAATACAGCTACTTCGACACAAAATGCAAAAGCCATAATTTTTCTTCGTCACCATATTGATGAAGGATTAAAGACTGAGTATTTAACAGTCAAAGATCCTTTATCTTTATGGACACAACTTAACGAAAGATTTGATCACCAAAAATTAGTTGTTCTCCCTAATGCTAAATTTGAGTGGCTTAATTTAAGGCTACAAGATTACAAATCAATTACGGAATATAGTTCCAATATTTATAGAATAACCTCTACTTTGACTTTGTGCGGAGATCCAGTTTCTGAATCCCAAATGTTAGAGAAAACGCTCTCAACTTTTCATCCCACCAACATGATTCTGTCACAACAACATAGATATAGTAAGTTCACAAAATTCAGTGACTTGTTGTCTATCCTCCTTGTTGCAGAAAAGAATAATGAATTGTTGTTAAAAAACCATCAAGTACGGCCAACGGGTGCTACCCCATTGCCGGATATTAACAGCACGTCATTCCAGCAGAATAAACGTGACAAGAGATGGTCATATAATAAGAAGCCTTGGGGAAGAAAGAATAAACGAGGCCATCGTAACAACAAATTTCAGAACAGCGACAATTCAGGCCACCAGAAGTGGCAAGTGTCTGAGTCAGGTAAAAATAAAGAAACTGCAACACCGATAAAGAACAAACCAGATGTTTGTTTTAGGTGTGGGATGAAAGGGCATTGGTCGCGTACCTGTCGTATGCCGAGGCATTTGGCTAATTTATTCCAGGAGTCTCAAAAGAACAAAGTAATGGAGGCAGAAACAAACTTTGTTAATCATCAATTGAATATTGTTGATGATTCACCAATGACCAATAATGAGGAAAAGGTTGATGATATTACTGAACCTTCTGAAAGTACCTTTTGGGATATCGTTTAATTTCTTGTTTTAATTAAACATCATGCATGTATAATATTATTAGTTTTTATTCTATATGTGATATGTGTTTCTCATGAATAAAATTATATTTGAAATGTAACTTTTCTTATTTATGTTTTTATATGTGTCAGACCATCTTTAATGGATATGGAGGATATATGTTTAGCAGACAGTGCAACAACTCATACAATCCTTCAAAGTGAGAAATATTTTTCACAACTAATTAAAGCTAAGGAAAATGTAGGAACTATCTCTGGCATATCAAATTTAATCGAGGGATTTGGAAAAGCTAGTTTCGTGCTACCAAATGAGACACAAGTTTTTATCAAAAATGCTTTATATTCTAGTAAATCAAGAAGAAATTTGTTTAGTTTTAAAGATATTCGACTAAATGGTTTTCATATTGAAACAACCAATGAGAATGATAATGAATATCTTCTCATTACTTGTACTATTTCTGGAAAAAAGAATATCTTAAAAAAACTTCATTCAATTTTTTCTGGATTATATACTATGAAAATTAGAGCAATTGAGTCTCATACTGTTATGATCCCAAAAATCATAGATCCCAAATCCTTTATGCTTTGGCATGAAAGACTTGGTCATCCAGGTACTTCTATGATGCGTCGTATTATTGAAAATTCTACTGGTCATCCTCTCGAAAATAAAAAGGTTTTTCCTAGTAGTGAATTTTCTTGTGCTGTGTGTTCTCGAGAAAAATTAATTGTTCGACCATCACCAGTAAAAGTTTATAAAGAAGCCCCAAAATTCTTAGAGAGAATTCAAGGAGACATTTGTGGACCTATTCACCCATTGTCTGGCCTATTTCGATATTTCATGGTTTTAATAGATGCTTCAACTAAATGGTCTCATGTTTGTCTTCTCTCTTCTCGAAACTTTGCATTCTCAAAACTTCTTACTCAAATAATCAAGTTACGGGCTCAGTTCTCTGATCATCCAATCAAGTCAATTCGACTTGATAACGCAGCTGAATTTTCATCAATGACTTTTAATGATTTTTGTATGACTATTGGAATTTCCATTGAGCATTCCGTTCCTCATATTCATACACAAAATGGTTTAGCTGAATCTTTAAAAAAAAGACTTCAACTTATTGCACGACCATTAATGTTAAGGGCTAACTTACCTACCTCAGTTTGGGGTCATGCAATTCTTCATGCTGCAGCCATCATTCGAGTAAGACCAACAGCTCTTCATGAATTTTCTCCTCTGCAGTTAGTTCTTGGACAGACACCCAACATATCACACTTTTGAGTTTTTGGGAGTGCGGTATATGTTCCAATTGCACCTCCACAAAGAACTAAAATGGGAGCCCAACGAAGAATAGGTATTTATGTTGGTTTTGATTCTCCTTCTATTATCAGATATCTGGAACCTTTAACTTGAGATGTTTTTACTGCACATTATGTAGATTGTCATTTTGATGAATCTGTATTTTCAACATTAGGAGGAGGGAAAATTTTAAATAAAAAACCTTCTGAAATATCATGGAATGCATCAGATTTAAATTCACTTGATCCTCGTACAGGACAATGTGAAATTGATGTTCAAAGAATTATTCATTTACAAAATATTACAAATCAAATGCCAGATGCATTTAATAATGCTAGAAAAGTGATAAAGTCACATACACCTGCAGTGAATACTCCAGCAAGGATAGAAATGTCTATTGAAAAATCAATTCTTGGAGAATTGACGAATAAGGTAATAGAAGAATCTAAACCGCGCCAGAAGCGTGGAAGACCGGTTGGTGCAAAAGACACTGTATCACTAAAATCAAAAGCAAATAAGGGAATCCCAGAAGGAATACCCGCTCCAGAAGCAGCACTTATTCCAAGAGTAAAAATAGCCCCAGAAGAGGTACAAACCGCTCCAGAAGCAGCACATATTCCAAGAGTGGGAATAACCCCAGAAGAGGTTCAAAATCTCAGTGAAGGGATAAGAGATGAACACCAAGAGATCTCAATAAATTATGTACATGATGAGAAAATATGGGATCGAAGCAAAGTCATGATTGATGACATATTTGCTTTCTCTATAGCATCAGATATTACTTTGATTCCTGACACGGATCCTGAACCACAAAACGTGGAAGAATGTCAGAAAAGAAAAGATTGGCCAAAATGGAAATATGCTATTCAAACTGAGCTACAATCTCTATTGAAAAGAAAAGTATTTGGATCAGTAGTCCAAACACCACTTGGTGTAATCCCGGTTGGAAATAAATGGGTATTTGTACGAAAGCGAAATGAGAAAAATAAAATTGTGAGATACAAAGCCCGACTTGTAGCTCAAGGATTTTCACAAAAACCTGGTATTGATTATCAGGATACATACTCTCCAGTAATGGATGGAGTTACTTTTCGCTTTCTGATAGGTATGGCAACCATGGAAGGTTTGGAAACACGTCTGATGGATGTTGTAACTGCATACCTATATGGCTCACTTGACAGTGAGATTTATATGAGAATCCCTGAAGGATTGAAAATGGCTGAATCACAAAGGCCACATCACATATATTCAATCAAGTTACAACGCTCGTTGTATGGGTTGAAACAGTCTGGTCGTATGTGGTATAATTGACTTAGTGATTATTTAATAAAAGATGGATATATAAATGATCAAGTATGTCCATGTATTTTTATTAAGAAATCGCAAAGTGGATTTTCCATCATTGCTGTATATGTGGATGATTTGAATCTTGTAGGTACTCCTGAAGAACTCACAAGAACTGCTACTTATTTAAAGGATGAATTTGAAATGAAAGATCTTGGAAAGACAAAATTCTGTTTGGGAATACAAGTGGAGCATTTAGCATCTGGAATTTTTGTTCATCAATCCACATATGCTGAAAAGATTCTCAGTCGTTTTCATATGGATAAAGCTCATCCTTTGATTATCCCGATGGTTGTTCGATCTTTAGAAGTTGATAAAGATCCATTTCGGCCTCTAGAAAGTGGGGAAGAAGTTCTTGGACATGAAGTTCCATACCTAAGTGCAATAGGTGCTCTTATGTATCTTGCAAACTGTACACGACCTGATATTACTTTTGCTGTTAACTTGTTAGCAAGATACAGTTCTTCTCCTACTAAGAGACATTGGGATGGGATCAAACACATTTTGAGATACCTTCGTGGAAGTATTGATCTTGGGTTATTTTATCCAAGAAATTCAACGTCGCAATTGGTTGGGTATGCCGATGCAGGATATTTATCAGATCCACACAATGGAAGATCACAAACAGGTTATGTATTTACATATTGTGACACGGCTATTTCCTGGAAATCCACAAAGAAAACCATGACAGCTACATCTTCAAATCACTTAGAGATTCTCGCTATACATGAAGCAAGCAGAGAGTGTGTTTGGTTGAGATCAATTATTCAGCATATTCAAAAATCATGTGAATTACCATCAATCAAAGACATTCCTACAATTCTATATGAGGATAACGCTGCATGCATTGCTCAACTTAGAGGAGGGTACATCAAGGGAGATAGAACAAAGCACATTTTACCTAAATTCTTCTTCACACATGAGCTACAAAAGAATGGTGATATAGATGTGTATCAAATTCGATCATGTGATAATCTAGCCGACTTATTCACGAAGTCGCTACCAAGTGCAACGTTTGCAAAACTTCGAAAAAGGATCGAAATATGTCAACTGAAAGACTTATGACAATATTTCATCAAGGAGTAATGAATTCCTTTTGAGGGGAAGACTGTACTCTTTTTTCTTAGTCACGGTTTTTATCCCAATAGATTTTTCCTGACAAGGTTTTAACGAGGCAGTCAGTTAAGATATATATGTAAAAAATATGTACTCTTTTTCCCTTCGTTAAATTTTTTCCACTGGATTTTCTTAACAAGGTTTTTAATGAGACATAATCTTTTATCGTAAGGAATCAGGGGAAGTATTATACAATTGATTCCCTTGATTGTTTCTCTTATACACCTCCCTTGGCTTCTCTAATACACCTCCCGTGACTTCTCTCATACACTCCTCTTCTTCTTCTCCTATATAAAGGAGTACTACTGAATGAAAAAAAAATGAGAATTCTCTCTGAAGAATTTCTCTCGTTCTCTTACTTATTCTCTCTAAATTTATGCAGCAATTATAAGAGTATATTTCTATACTTTGATAAGGTTTTATAACATATATATATATATATATATATATATATATATATATATATATATATATATATATATATAGCTCTTTGGTAGATGGAGCGTAAGACATCGGCTCTTGCCACATTACCAAAAAACATATTCCAAAACATGAGCTAGAGGGGATAAAGAAAGGCCTCAATCAACGGTGCTTATGTACATGCACGAACATTAGATCGACTTTGGAGGAATATATATATATACAAAAAATCTCATAAACGAAAACGAACAGACTATAAGAACGGTACAGACAATTGCCATTAAAAAGAAAATTTTCGCCGTATGCTATGACGACGACTTTCTGATCTATGACAGCAATTGATCACCATTGAGAAAGTAATTGTTTTTCTTTTGATCAAGTTAGCTTAGTAGTTTAGTAAATATGATATTTTTCGGTCCAGATAATTAATGTTAACGCAAAATAATCACAGGTGAATAACAATCACATTTAGTTAACTCCTATTTTTTACAAAAATCAGCCACCATAAAGTCCATAATTGCATAAATTGGCCCAGTACACACTTGAATTCTATCACTTTAAGCTCACATCAAAGTCATAATTGCATTAACGGTATATATTCACATAAACCTCGACTTATTAAATTTTAAATTAAATTTTAAGTGGATTAAATCATTATAATTGTATACTATATAATAAAAGTTATTAATTATAAATTTTATTTTATTCTAAATTTTTATGAGTGGGAAAAAAATGTCTTTTTATCCTTGCACTCTTAGGAGGTGTTTAAAAAAAAACTGAATCTGAATCCAAATAAGCTGATTTTAAATCTAAATGTGTTGAATCTGAATCTGAATGAAAAAATATGTTTGATAATTGACATGTCTGAAACATCTTAATGACAAAATTTTATTATTTTTTGTCTCTTAAAAAATTCAAAATTGTTATAAATTTATTTAATATTACTTAATATAATAGTTAATATTTTTTTTAATTTTTTAATTTTTTAATTTTTTTACTTCATTCAGCTGCTCATTCAATCATTTCAGCTCGTCCATCTTACCGATTCAGCCATTCAAATCAAAACAAACGCACTGACCGATTCAATAATTTTGATTCAGCTTCATTCAACTCTAAACAAACACCCCCTTAGTTTGGTTTCAAATTAGTCATGTACATTTTTTATTGTATTATTGTCGTCGTACAAATTTATAGGTGACCAACGTGATTCTTAGGTGCTGTTTGTTTATATCTGATTGCCTCTTAATGGACTGTCTCTTATTCGCTAAGAGGCATGATGCTGTTTTTTTGTTATCTCTGAATGTCTCCTAATCGGTAAGACAGAAAATGAAATCTTAATAATTAAGAGATACCTCTTAATGAAATTTTTTTGATAATTTTTTTAATATAAATATATTCAACAATATTATGCACTCGTTTTTATTAAATTGAATATTTAAAATTATTAAATAAAATTTTACCCTTTAAAATGATAAAATAGTGTCATTAAGAGACAACTTACTTTTTAGTTATCAAATAATTTTTTAGATTCAGACCTCATAACCATTCAAATGATCTAATTTATTAAGACATCATAATCATTCATATCTTAATTCCCCAGTTTATTAAACACAATCTTAGTGTGTATGAGAAGGTAATAATCTGGAAAAAAAAATCATTTGAGCTATTACTACAAGCCTATGTGGAAAATGAAGGGTCATTTTAATATTTCCTTCTTTTTTTCTTTCAGGTTGTCACGATCTGAGCTCAAAACTATCGAATCATCACGGCAGGAAAGAGCTTGTGACTCAGTCATAGAAGTATAACAAGGAAATGGATTCGAAGAAACCAAATAACCAGTCATGCAAGGATAATGAACTGACATTGAACAAGATAGAAAGAAAAATAACAATAAAAGAAATGATAAAGGAAAATAAGGAAATAGGAAAATTGATATTTCATTTGATTGATTTCTCCCTCTGCAGATTACAAGGATATATATAAGATAATATTTTAACAAACCACATATTCTACTTGAACATAAACCTCACAATTGAAGTAAATTACGCCCCTGCCACTACTAACTATCGTGACATTCCCCGTCCCTTAAAGAAAGCCTTGTCCTTAAGGCTAATTTTCAGAACCATCACCAAGCTTGCTAGCATGTAAGATTTCAACAGTATCGAATATATACAACCAGTAATTACTAAGCAATTTAGACATTTCCAACACGAAACGAATAGAGCATAGAGAAGCCACCCCTGCAATAATTGCAAAACTACACACAAGATGAAATATCATCATTTCCAGAAGGATTGTAGTTGCAAAAAATCAGGTCTTCATAACATGTTTCATCAAGGCCTTTCGCATCAAATCCTTCTTATTAGACTTCATGGTAGCACCAAGTTTATGTAAGTATGTAACATACGCCACATGTTATCATTCTGTTCATTCATGCAAGTGTTGATAATATGCTTGATGGGTTCATAACAAAATTGAGCAAAACCACGCTTGTATGTAACATTACCAATACCCTTGCTAGTCCACTTCTTGGTGGCAAGATTAAGGAAATTTCCACCCCAAGGTCCTTCCATCATATTAGATGCATCAACACCAAACTTGGAAGCATACATTTTTGCAAAGCTGGTTAGAGTAAAAACCCAACCATGTAACCCAGCTGAGAAAGCAATAATACCTTTTTTAGGGTGAACCTCATTCCAGAACATTCCTTTAGCATCTTGAGCATGAACAGTAAGTAAAATTGTTACTTTTGAAGCCATCTCATAGTTATTATCCTTAGCTAATAAACCAAACACCCAACTCCTCTGAAGGTGATGTATAAGGTTAAACTTCAATTGCAGCTCCTTACATTTAGATACTTCCACGAAAACACAAGTTGCTATAACAGTTTGGAGCTGTCTTAACCAACTACCAACCAACATTGTCTCAAATAATAACAAAAAATTTGCATCATTCAAAATGAATCCAGTGTAAACCCAAGAATTATAATCCTCCATGGATTTTAAATCACTAACACATGGTCCAGGATTAGAGTTTATGTATTTGGAGAGAATAACATACCATGCCTTAACTGTAAGACCCCAAATTATTAAATGAAATTTAATTTTCTCTATTTATTATTTTGAAATAGTAAGAGTTGAATTGATTAATGAGGTTAGTTATGGATAAAATGCGCAAATATTTCAAAAAAAAACAGGTGGTTATAAAATATTCATTGTTGTCGGGGAATATTCGTTTGGTCGTGGAATATTCTTGCTGTCGGGGAATATTCGTACGACGGCGCAGTCTTTTGTGGGCCCATAACGGAAAGCGATTGGATGAAGAAAATGACAAGTATAAGTTGTTTATAAATAACGGCGTAGTTGTTACCGTTAATACTGTTGGAATACCCGGTGGTTAAAACACAGTAATACGCGTTGTTACACAGTAGCACACGGTATTGCACCAATTATTGATTCTTACGTAAGAAGTCACTACTCAATAATTGTTATAGTAATTACTGTTCAGTATTTTATTTTATTGATTCAATAATTGCTACGTTGATATTTTATATTATTGTTATTTCAATAATTGTCACTACACAGTATTTTTTATTATCGGAGCAATAATTCATAATATCTGAATAATATTATTGGATAACATTATTGGCAATGTCTAGAAAGTTCTATCTAAGGAGAGGTTTGGTCACCTAATTGCGTGCCAGTAAGGAGAAATCCTTATTGGAAAGCCCCCTCTTTCCTGGGAACGGCCTGGTTGTCAGTACTGTGATTCTGTAATATTATTTATGAATAATTAATTATTAATTATTATGATGAGGAAAATATTCATTTTATGTAGATATAGATGGAGAAAATTTTTAAAGTGACAATTGTTGAAAATCGATATTTTATCTTTTCTGATAAAATAATATTTTATTATATTATTATAATATAATAATGATGATATTTTTTACAATGAATGAGGGATATATGAGTATATGAGGAGGAAGAGTATTTTTGGTTACAAAAGTTGTTTAAAACATGTTAAACATGTCTGTGGGCCCATTTCTTGACTGAAATTTGATTATAGCCTGTAAAATCGCCCGTTTATGGATTTCGCTCAATTTCTGTTTGGAATTTGAAAAAACTTTCTTCTGTAAAGTTGTAGAGAATTAAATTTCCTATAAAATTCGCGAAATTCCAATTTTCAGATAAAATGACTATTTATTATGAATTATTGAAGTTCCGAAGTTCTGAAATAATTGATTTTTGGAGTTTAAAATATTTTAAATATAAAAAACATTTTTTGTATTGTTGGTGGGTTGTCAAACATGTTGAATTGGATGATTCAAAGGTTGGCATAAAAATTAATATATATATTATTATTTTATTAAATTTTCTGCTTTGGTGTTCTAAGCATTTTCCTATAAATAGGATGCTTAGTTTAGAATTAAAAATCACACCAGAAACTAAAGATTTCTCTCTCTATAATATCGAGCGTATTTTGTGAGTATTTTTGTACTTTGAGTGTTGCTATACGATACAAGTTCCTTCAGCACTATATCTGATATTCCAACCAGAAGTACTATTTTACTGAGGTAAGGGATGTTATTTTATTCGAAAATGATATTATTTTTTCAATATCATTATGCCGAAATATTGGTTGTAAATTTTTATCAAATTTAAAACTTTTCATGTCGGGGTTACTATTCACGAGTTACTATTTACCGAAAAATAAAATTTTCTTCTTTTCGTCCAAAATATCTATTCTGAATACTAGCTTTGATTGTATCTGTAAGACCCCGAATTTTATGAAATAAAAGTATTCAATTTTTCTTATAATTACTATTCAGTAAATGGTTAAATTGATAAATGTTAAAGTTAAGGGTGATATATGATTTTTTTTTCAAAATACACAAGTGGTTATAAAATATTCATTGTTGTCGGGGAATATTCGTTTGGTCGTGGAATATTCTTTCTGTCGGGGAATATTCGTACGACGGCGCAGACATTTGTGGGCCCCATAACAGAATAACCGTCGGATGAAGAAAACGACAAATTTGAGTTTTTACAAATAACGGCGTAGTTGTTACCGTTAACACTGTTGGAATACCCGGTGGTTAAAATACAGTAATACGCGTTATTGCACAGTAGCACACGGTATTGCATAGTATTTTTGAAATTATTGATTCTTACGTAAGAAGGCACTACTGAATAATTGTCACAGTAATTACTGTTCAATATTTTATTTTATTGATTCAATAATTGCTACGTTAAAATTTTATATTATTGTTGTTCAATAATTGTTACTGCACAGTATTTTCCATTATCAGATCAATAATTCATATTAATTGAATAATATTATTAGATAACATTATTGGCAATGTCTAGAAAGTTCTGTCTAAGGAGAGGTTTAGTCACCTAATTGCGCGCCAGTAAGGAGAAATTCTTATTGAAAAGCCCCCTCTTTCCTGGGAACGGCCTGGTTGTCATAAATGTGATTCTGTAATATTATTTGTGAATAATTAATTATTGATTCATATGATAAGGAAATATTTATTTTATGTGGATATAAATGAGGAATATATTTTTGTGATTAAAAATGAAGGAGTTAATGTTGAGATTTTTATTAGTATTTTTGTCGGAATGGAGGTATTAAAAATCAAGGTTTTTGAGATATTTTACAGGGGTTATAATTTTTAATCCGACCGTTGGATCGTGGTAATATTTGGATATGTTATACATATATAAGTTGAGTATATGTCCACAAATTTTGAACCGTTAAAAATAAACGTATGATTTGTTATGAATTTTACGAGATGACTGGTTCAGAAATTGTTGAATTTTCGGAGTTAATTATTTTGGTGAAAAATTCTAGAATTGGTGGGTCCCACTCTTAGTTGGTGAAAAAATATGCTGAGATTTTTATTCAAATATGGTGGGTGGGAATAGTAGCAGGTAAAGCCATCAGGTTACAGGTTAAGTCTGCTTTGGCGTGCTAACATTTTCCTATAAATAGAGGGCTAAGTTAGAATTAAAAATCACACCAAAAATATAACCTTTCTCTCTTTCTCTCTCTATATTATGAAGCATATTTTGTGAGTATTTAGATACTTGGTGAGTTGCTATTCATCAGCGCAAGTTTCCTTCAGCGTCATATCCGATATCCAGTCAGAAGTGCTGCACTTTTGAGGTAAGGGATTGTAAGGGATAGTAAGGGATTTTAAGGGTTGGTATGTTTTTCAGTTTCGTAATTTTTCTTACCTTTAAAAATTCTGGAAAATTTGAAATGATATTTTGATGAGTTTTCTTGATTGTGTCCAAAAATGGTGATTTTTGGATGTATAGATTAAGAGTTATGAATTTTATGAGAAAAGACTATTTTAAAAGTAACCGCTTATAACTCCTTGTGGTTAACTCTAAAATTGATGAAATTTTTATTGGGAGTACATGTATATGATAGAAGTATACTCTGTAAATTTCAGAATTTTTGAACAAAAGTATAATTTTTGATAAATGTCTAATTATTCGGCTGTTTTGGCCATATGAAAAATAGTAAATGAATTTTAAAAATTCTGATAAAAATATATGTTCACTATGGGACTATATTATGCTAAATCCCAGAAAAGAAATATTTTTGGAACTGATTTGGTATTTTTCATGAAAATAATCTAGTTATGAGTAAATGAATTAAATATGTTATGTGAAGTAAGAAAATTGGAAAATTAGATTTTATGGCTTGAGAATCCTATATGAGGTATATGCAGATTTTTGATGGGGGATTTAGTTATTGGTGATGAAATCTTAAGAGTTTGGCATTTTTTGATGATTAAATGTATTATTTAATAAAGTGTAAACAATTAAAATAAATTATTTATAAGTTTAAGAAATGTTATTCTTTCAATATCATTATACCGAAATATTGGTATAGATTTTATTGTGAAATTTCTACCTTTTTGAGTCGGGATTACTATTCACGAGTTACCATTCACGAGTTACTATTCACGAGTTACTATTCACGGGTACTATTTACGACAAAATTGATTTCTTTTTTTGACTAAATTATAGTTGATTTATGAATATTACTCTTGAGATTAAATCTATATGTTGATTATATTGATTGTATTATCATATATAATATTTTCATAACCCTAATGATGATATTTCTCTTTGACTTGAGTGTAAAGATGGGTAGATTTTTGGTATGATCATGACTATAGGTTCTCTTTGGCCAGTAGTGCAAAGTTGAATTGTTGACTGGTATGATCATGACCATTGAATTTATAATTGAATATCTTCATCTTAAGTGCAAAGGTGAAATGATCAACATGGTTATAATTATTGTTTATATAAATGATTATATATTTTTTTGAGATATTAATATATTTGGCTTGTAGTGCAAATATGAACTGTTGATGAATATATTTGGCCGTAGTGCAAATATGAACTGTTGAGGAATATCTTTGGCCTGTAGTGCAAAGATGAAATATTGATGAATATCTTTGGCCTATAATGCAAAGATGAATTGTTGATGAATATCTTTGGCCCGTAGTGCAAAGATGACATGTTGTTGAATATCTTTGGCCAGTAGTACAAAGATGAACAGATGTTGAGATAAACATGACCAACTGGTGATACAAATGAATATCTTTGGTCGTAGTGTAAAGATGAAGTTATTAATATGATTATGAACAGGAAATGTGATTTGGTGTAACCATGATCTTTGATGTTTCAGGTGATGAAAATTATCTTTGTCCTGGATGAGAAAAGGAATTTAGAACTACAATTACGATTATGAGTTATTCATATGATTGTGGACCAGAATTGTTGATTGATGTTACAGGGATAAAACATTGTTGGTGGATTTTTAACATGGAGAAGATAATAGACTTTATAGTCTATTTGACTCTTCTAATGGATTGCTCGTTCCGCTGCAACTATGGTTAAAATTTTTATCATTTACCATATGTTCTAAATCTCTGATTTATTATTGATGAAGGCTATTGATAATTTAATTATCTTTAGTCATGATATTCTTTACTGAGCTAGTTGTGCTCACCCTTTTGCTTCACAATTCCTTTCAGGTAATAAGAGTGTAGCTGGGTCGAGCGAGGGTAACGGAGAAATAGAACGGTGGTCTCTAGCTGTGGATGTTCTCCCGAAGTAGTATATAAAAGTTCATTTAGTAGTTTTATTTGGTGAATCCAATAAGGTAAGGTGTACCCAACGTTGGAAGGGTGTTTTACCACTATTATACAAGATGTCTAACGACATACAACCTCGTGTCATCATAAGATAGGGATGTGCTCATCCACTTGCTGAGTATATATACGAGCACTACCTATATAATCTTGGTGTTTGTTTGAAGTATAATTCTCGATTAAAGACAGTGGAGATAATGATAAGTCAAGAGAAGACTCACCATTGGGAAGAATATGATAGTAATCTTCTCGTTTTTCTTTGGGGTCTATTGGGTCAACCAAGGATAATTCTGTGGCCATATGATATCTATCATAACCTAGACGCATGGCCTCCCATGTACGAAGGTTTCCTTGAGCACTTTTCAAAGATTCTAATTTCTAAAACAGTTTTTGACTATACCTTTATGTAAGGTGTCATTGTGAGGTGATGTCCACGGTTGGAACATGAGTCACATTTGGTATATATTTGTATCCAAACTCACAGCATATGTGTTGTTGTATTTTGCACGACAATTGTTGTAATAAAGTTGTAGTTATTTTCTGTACCATGTATTTGGCGACTCAGAATAGGTTGGATGTAATGGACCTATTCTAGGGTCGTTACAGTATCCATGTTTTGATCAATCTTGAATTTTACTTCACTATGATTACTTATGAGGTATTTTTGGACATGGAATAGCTGAAATACGAATCCTTGATATTTATTCTTTTGTTTCACTGGATTCATTTTCTTTAAAATATTTTTCATCATCCTCAGTCCTAAATGATGATATAACTGAATATCTTTGGCCTGTCGTGCAAAGATGAATGATTTTTGATGAATATCTTTGGCCCGTAGTGCAAAGATGAACAGGTGTTTAGATGAACATGACCAACTGATGAATATCTTTGGCTTGTAGTGCAAAGATGAATATTGACTAATGTTACAGGGATAACATATTGATGATGGACTTTTAAATTCATAGATAATAGTAGATTTTATTCTCTACGTAACTCTTCTATGAATTATTATTTTCCGCTGCGAATATTGATTTAAAACTTGTTGTCTATTGTATTATATTAGATTTTTCCCTGTTAAAAACTAACGATAATTTGTTCTGTATTATCTTAGTCATAATGTTCTTTACTGGGCTAGTTGAGCTCACTCTTTTTCTTTTTGTTCTATTTTTCTCAGGAGACGAGAATGTAGCGAGTACTAGTCGGGGTATGGAATGATGGTTCTAGAAGTTATTTTAGTAGTCCTCACCATTTTTGTGAAATAATGTATCAACAATTGTAATGAGGACTTATTTGAGTGTGGATATTGTCTAGATGACAATATTTATATTAAACTCACAGTTCTTATGTTGTAATAATAAAGATGTAGTTGTTTCTGTACCATGTATTTTGGCGACTCAGAATGGGTGTTGTATACCTATTTTGGGGGCGTCACTGTTGGTAATAGAGCTTAGGGATATGATCTCTGGCGGAGATCGGGGAATAAAACTAGGAGGGGAAAGACGAGTAAATCATTCGCTAGTGTGTCATACCTAAGCTTATTTGTTGGTTAGTTATAATATAAGGATATTATGTAAGACCCCGAATTTTATGAAATAAAAGTATTCAATTTTTCTTATAATTACTATTCAGTAAATGGTTAAATTGATAAAAGTTTAAAGTTATGGGTGAAATATGAAATTTTTTTCAAAATAAGCAAGTGGTTATAAAATAATCATTGTTGTCGGGGAATATTCGTTTGGTCGTGGAATATTCTTTCTGTCGGGGAATATTCGTACGACGGATCAGCTATTTGTGGGCCCCATAACGAATAACTGTCGGGTGAAGAAAAACGACAAATTTGAGTTTTTACAAATAATGGCGTAGTTGTTATCGTTAATACTGTTGGAATACCCGGTGGTTAAAATACAGTAATACGCGTTATTGCACAGTAGCACACGGTATTGCATAGTATTTTTGAAATTATTGATTCTTACGTGAGAAGGCACTACTCAATAATTGTTTCAGTAATTACTGTTCAATATTTTATTTTATTGATTCAATAATTGCTGCGTTGATATTTTATATTATTGTTGTTTCAATAATTGTTGCTGCACAGTATTTTCCTTTATCAGATCAATAATTCATATTATTTGAATAATATTATTAGATAACATTATTGTCAATGTCTAGAAAGTTCTGTCTAAGGAGAGGTTTGGTCATCTAATTGCGCGCCAGTAAGGAGAAATTCTTATTGGAAAGCCCCCTCTTTCCTGGGAACGGCCTGGTTGTCATAAATGTGATTCTGTAATATTATTTGTGAATAATTAATTATTGATTCATATGATAAGAAAATATTTATTTTATGTGGATATAAATGAGGGATATATTTTTGTGGTTAAAAATGAAGGAGTTAATGTTGAGGTTTTTATCAGTATTTTTGTCGGAATGGAGGTATTAAAAATCAGGATTTTTGAGATATTTTGCGGGGGTTATAATTTTTAATTCGACCGTTGGATCGTGGTAATTTTTGGATATGTTATACATATATAAGTTGAGTATATGTCCATAAATTTTGAACCGTTAAAAATGAACGTATGATTTGTTATGAATTTTAAGAGGTGGCTGATTCGGAAATCAGGTTATAAATCATTTTTGGTGGAAAATTCTAGAATTGGTGGGCCCCACTTGTGGTTGGTGAAGAAATGTGCTGAATTATATTTCAAATGTGGTGGGTGAGAATAGTAGCAGGTAAAGCCATCAGGTTGCAGGTCAAACCTACCAAAATTTTCCTATAAATAGAGGGCTAAGTTAGAATTGAAAATCACACCAGAAACATAAGTTTTCTCTCTTTCTCTCTCTAGATTATTGAGTGTATTTTGTGAGTATTTAGATACTCTGTGAGTTTCTATTCATCAGTGCAAGTTTCCTTCAGCCTTATACCGATCAGAAGTACTGCTCTTTTGAGGTAAGGGATTGTAAGGGATAGTAAGGGATAGTAAGGGATAGTAAGGGATATTAAGGGATTTTAAGGGTTGTTATGATTTTCAGTTTCGTAATTTTTCTGATCTTCAAAAATTCTGGAAAAATTTGAAATGATATTTTGATGAGTTTTCTTGATTGTGTCCAAAAATGGTGATTTTTGGATGTATAGATTAAGAGTTATGAATTTTATGAGAAAAGACTATTTTAAAAGTAACTGCTTATAATTTCTTGTGGTTAACTCCAAAATTGATGAAATTTTTATTGGGAGTACATGTATATGATAGAAGTATACTCTGTAAATTTCAGAATTTTTAGACAAAAGCACAATTTTTGATAAATGTCTAAATATTCGGCTGTTTTGGCCATATGAAAAATAGTAAATGACTTTTAAAAATTCTGAGAAAAATATATGTTCACTATGGGACTATATTATGCTAAATCCCAGAAAAGAAATATTTTTGGAACTGATTTGGTATTTTTCATGAAAATGGTCTAGTTATGAGTAAATGAATTAAATATGTTTTGTGAAGAAAGAAAATTGAAAAATAGGATTTTATGGCTTGAGAATCCTATATGAGGTATATGCAGATTTTTGATGAGGGTTTTGGTTATTGATGATGAAATTGTAAGAGTTGACATTTTATGATGATTAAATGCATTAATTAGTAAAGTGTAAACAATTAAAATAAATTGTTTATAAATTTAAGTAATGTTATTCTTTCAATATCATTATATCGAAATATTGGTATAGATTTTATTGTGGAATTTCTACCTTTTTGAGTCGAGGTTACTATTCACGAGTTATTATTCATGAGTTACTATTCACGAGTTACTATTCACGACAAAATTGGTTTCTTTTTCTAACCAAATTATAGTTGATTTATGAATATTACTCTTGAGATTAAATCTATATGTTGATTATATTGATTTTATTATCATATATAACATTTTTATAACCCTGATGTTGAATTTCTCTTTCACTGGAGTGTAAAGATGGGCAGATTATTGGTATGATCATGACTAGGGTTCTCTTTGGCCTGTAGTGCAAAGTTGAATTGTGTCTGGTATGATCATGACCATTGAATTTATAATTGAATGTCTTTAGCTTAAGTGCAAAGGTGAAATGATCAACATGGTTATAATTATTGTTTATATAAATTCTTAAATGATTATATATTCTTTGAGGTATTAATATATTTGGCATGTAGTGCAAATATGAATTATTGAGGAATATCTTTGGCCTGTAGTGCAAAGATGAATTGTAGATGAATATCTTTGGCCCGTAGTGCAAAGATGACCTGTTGTTGAATATCTTTGGCCAGTAATGCAAAGATGAACGGTTGAGGAATATCTTTGGCCTGTAGTGCAAAGATGAATTGTAGATGAATATCTTTGGCCTGTAGTGCAAAGATGGTCTGTTGATGAATATCTTTGGCCCGTAGTGCAAAGATAAACTGTTGATGAATATCTTTGGTCGTAGTGCAAAGATGGATTTATTAGTATGATTATGAACAGGAACTGTGATTTGGTATAACCATGATCTTTGATGTTTCAGGTAAAGACATGTGATGAAAATATTCTTCGTCCTGGGTGCGAAGAAAAATTTAGAAACACAATTATGATTATGAGTTATTCATATGATTGTGGAAAGGAACTGTTGATTGATGTTACAGGGATAAAACATTGTTGATGGATTTTTAACATGGAGAAGATAATAGACTTTATAGTCTATTTGACTCTTCTAATGGATTGCTCGTTCCGCTGCAACTATGGTTGAAATTTTTATCATTTACCATATGTTCTAAATCTCTGATTTATTGTTGATGAAGGCTATTGATAATTGAATTATCTTTAGTCATGACATTCTTTACTGGGCTAGTTGTGCTCACCCTTTTGCTTCACAATTCCTTTCAGGTAATAAGAGTGTAGCTGGGTCGAGCGAGGGTAACGGGGAAATAGAACAATGGTCTCTAGCTGTGGATGTTCTCCCGAAGCAGTATAGAAAAGTTCATTTAGTAGTTATATTTGGTGAATCCAATAGGGTAAGGTGTACCCAACGTTGGAAGGGTGGTTTGCCACTATCATACAAGATGTCTAACGACATACAACCTCGTGTCATCATAAGACAGGGATGTGCTCATCCACTTGCTGAGTATATATACGAGCACTACCTATATAATCTTGGTGTTTGTTTAAAGTATAACTCTCAATTTGAGACAGTGGAGATAATGATAAGTCAAGAGAAGACTCACCATTGGGAAGAATATGATAGTAATCTTCTCGTTTTTCTTTGGGGTCTATTGGGTCAACCAAGGATAATTCTGTGGCCATATGATATCTATCATAACCTAGACGCGTGGCCTCCCATGTACGAAAGTTTCCTTGAGCACTTCCCAAAGATTATAATTTCTAAAATAATTTTTGACTATACCTTTATGTAAGGTGTCATTGTGAGGTGATGTCCACGATTGGAACATGAGTCATATTTGGTATATATTTGTATCCAAACTCACAGCATATGTGTTGTTGTATTTTGCACGACAATTGTTGTAATAAAGTTGTAGTTGTTTTCTGTACCATGTATTTGACGACTCAGAATGGGTTGGGTGGAATGAACCTATTTTGGGGTCGTTACATATTATGTGATATGTTAATTTGTTAAATTAACCCTTGTTTTATGGCAGTATTGAAAATGTCGACTGGGAATGTTAACAGTGGAGTAAATGAAACCGTGGAGACGCATGTACTCACCAACGAGGAGAACGTGCAACAGGCTGGCAATGTTCCTCCTGTGAACAACACCAATGAGCAGATGATGAACGATGGGATGTTTAGAAGCTTTTTGCAATTCATGCAAAACCAGACTAGGGAGACTCGTGTTCAAAATACAGGAGGAAATGATAGCAATTCACGGTTTGTCACAGCTAAGCAGTTCAAAGAATTGGGACCACCAGAATTTAAGGGAAAGCTGGATCTGATCATGGCGGAAATGTGGGTCAAGCAAATTACCAAGATATTCGATGTCTTGGGATGCACGGAGGAACAGAAGGTTCCATTCGCCACCTTTATGTTCCGTGGCGAGGCAGACTACTGGTGGGAGTCTGTAAAGCGTACCCATCCAACTGCACTCAGCATGTCTTGGGAGACATTTCAGAAACTGTTCAATGACAAGTACTTTCTTGAAAGTATTCGTCATATGAAGGAGGTAGAGTTTATTAGACTAGAGCAGAATAACATGACGGTGTCCCACTACGAGACGAAGTTCTCAGAGTTGTCCAGGTTTGCACCTCATTTAGTGGAGAATGAGGAACGTATGACGCGGATGTTTCTGAGAGGTTTGAAACCCGGCATACGCCAATATCTCATTTCTCATAAATTTTTTCTCTATTCAGATGTTGTCAACAGGGCTCAATTATTAGAGCGAGATAACGAGTATGGTCAACCGAGGGACCACAACCAAGATCATATCGGTGACAGCAGCCATCAGAACAATGATAACCAGCGGAGAAAGAAAAATACAGACAACAAAGGCAACCACTCTGGTGGTAATCGTGGCTATGAAAATAGAATAAGCGAGTCAGGAGGAGATTTTAAAAAGAGAAGATTCAACAATGACAATACGAAGACGTCAGCACCAGCAGCAACTGGTTCCAAGGGAGGAGAACGACCACCGGTCATATGCTATAAGTGCGGAAAAGAAGGACATATCAGCCCAAACTGCCCACAACAGTTTAAGGTATGTTATAATTATGGAAAGGAAGGACATATCGCTCGAGATTGCACTGTAGCGAAACCAAGTCCAGCGGGGATGGTGACTCAAAAAGCTGTCCCAGAAAAGTCAAAGTCAACGGTTCCTGGAAGAGCGTTTGTCGTGACTGGTCAACATGCGAGGAACCCAAACGAGGTGATCACGGGTAAGCTAATCATAAATTCATGTGAAGTTTATACCTTACTAGATACCGATGCTACCCATTCATTTATTTCTCCTGCTTGTGCTCAACGTTTAAACTTGACTCCGGAGAAATTAGACTTTGATTTATCTGTGGAGACTCCGTTAGGAGAAACTTTCATCACATCCACTGTTTATAAATCTTGTTTGATCCAAGTTGGCACCATCACCTTACCTGTTGACCTTATCTCTTTAAAGATACTTGCTTTTGATGTGATTTTAGGGATTGATTGGTTAACTACTCATTATGCCAAAATTGATTATTTTCGTAAGGTTGTTAGTTTTCATATTCCTAACCAACCTGTTGTGCGAATTCAAACAACTAAGCCATTAAAATCAATCACTGTTATATCAAGTCATAAAGCTATTCGTTTATTAAAAAATAGATGTCAAGCTTTCTTAGCCCATGTTATGGATTTGAATAAAGACACGTCAAATTTGAATAATATTCTTGTTGTTATTGACTTTCCTGACGTATTTCCTGAAGAACTTCCCGGTCTACCCCCGGAACGAGATGTTGAATTCTTTATTGACCTTGAACCTGGTACAAAGCCCATTTCTAAAATCCCATATCGAATGGCTCCTATTGAACTTCAGGAGTTAAAGGTCCAACTACAGGAGTTGTTGGACATCGGTTTCATTCATCCTAGTACATCTCCTTGGGGTGCTCCTGTTTTATTTGTAAAGAAGAAAGACGGGAGTATGCGACTTTATATTGACTATCGGGAATTGAACCATGTCACTATCAAGAATAGGTATCCGCTACCTCGTATTGATGACCTGTTTGACCAGTTACAAGGAGCACAATTCTTTTCAAAGATCGATCTTCGTTCTGGATATCATCAGCTGAAGGTTAAAACTGAGGATATTCCGAAGACTGCCTTCAGAACTCGGTACGGGCATTATGAATTCCTAGTCATGTCTTTTGGATTGACTAATGCTCATGCGGCTTTCATGGATATGATGAACCGAGTATTCAAGGATTATTTGGATCAGTTCGTTGTTGTCTTTATTGATGACATCCTCATATATTCTAAAAGTCGTGAAGATCATGAGCACCATTTGAAGCTGGTACTCCAAAGGCTGCGTGAAAACAAGTTATATGCTAAGTTGAAGAAATGCGAGTTCTGGCTTGAGGAAGTAACATTCCTAGGGCACGTGGTGTCAAAACATGGAGTATCTATTGACCCGGCGAAGATTGAAGCAATACAAAGTTGGGAGCAACCAAAGATGGTGACCGAAGTACGTAGCTTTCTGGGCTTAGCTGGTTATTATCGAAGATTCGTGGAAGGGTTTTCTCGAATCGCTACCCCGTTAACTCAGCTGACTCGGAAGGATATCAAATTCGTATGGAGCGAGGAATGTGAGAAGAGTTTTCAAGAGCTTAAGAGGAGACTCATTTCGGCACCTATTTTGGCCATACCATCTGGTTCAGATGGATTTGTTATGTACAACGATGCTTCAGGCAAAGGGCTAGGATCTATTCTCATGCAACGTGGGAAAGTTATAGCCTATGCCTCGCGACAACTTAAAGAATATAAGAGGAATTATCCTACTCATGATCTAGAGTTGGCAGCAGTCCTTTTTTGCGCTAAAAATCTGGAGGCACTATCTATATGGGGAGAAAGTGGAGATATATTCAGACCATAAAAGCCTCAAATATTTCTTCACTCAAAAAGAACTCAACATGCGACAACGACGTTGGCTCGAGCTGTTGAAAGATTACGACCACACTATTCAATACCATCCTAGAAAAGCAAACGTGGTAGCTGACGCGTTGAGTAGAAGATCATATGCAGGAACGAGTGCGATGATGTCAAGTATACGCATAGAACCAACTTTAATCGATAAAGTTAAAGTTGCTCAAGCCACAGACCCAGAGCTGATGCGTATGAAGAAGAAAGTGCAAGAAGGTACTATTCCAGAAGCAAGAATCGATGAAGAAGGAATACTTCGAGTCCACTCCAGACTTTGTGTTCCTAATGATTCTGATTTGAAGTACAAGATCATGATGGAAGCACACAATGCACCATTTGTAATCCATCTTGGAAGTACCAAAATGTATCGTGATCTTCGACATACATTTTGGTGGAAAAATATGAAGAGAGAGATTGCAAAGTTTATCTGGAGGTGTTTAACTTGTCAACGTGTAAAGGCGGAGCATCAAGTGCCAAAGGGTCCATTGCAACCACTTGAGATTCCGAAATGGAAGGGAGAACACATTACCATGGATTTCGTTACGGGTCTTCCCACGGTTTCTCAAGGCATAAATGCTATTTGGGTTATTGTTGATAGATTAACCAAGCCTACTCATTTCTTGCCGATACGGGAGACTTATTTCCTTGAACGTCTTGCTCGTATGTACGTATATGAGATTGTGAGACTGTATGGCATGCCAGTATCCATAGTTTCGGATCATGACCCAAGATTCACTTCAAGATTTTGGGTTAGCTTGCAAAAAGCTATGGGCACGAATTTACGGTTCAGTTCGGCATACCATCCTCAAACGGACGGACAATCAGAGAGGACTATTCAAACTCTTGAAGATCTATTAAGACTTTGTGTCCTAGATTTCAAAGGGAGTTGGGATAAGTACCTACCATTGGTGGAATTCTCCTACAATAACAGTTATCAGGCAAGTATAGGTGTGGCTCCATTTGAAGCATTGTATGTACGAAAGTGCCGCTCTCCAGTATGTTAGGATGAGGTGGGAGAAGCAACGTTGTTGGGACCCGAGTTGGTACGTATGACTACAGAAAAGATCCAAACGATTCGATAACGTATACAAACGGCACAGGATCGACAAAAGAGTTATGCGGATCTTCATGGAAAGGACGTGGAATTTGACATTGGGGATTATGTATTGTTGCATGTGGCTCCATGGAAAGGAGTTACAAAATTTGGGAAGAAAGGAAAGCCCAATCCACGATTTATTGGTCCATTTCAGATTCTTGACCGAGTAGGAAATGTGGCCTATAGACTCGCGTTACCTCCAAGTATGTCTCGTGTTCATAATGTTTTTCATGTATGTGCTACGTAAATATGTAAAAGACCCTAACCACGTTATTGAGTTAGAACCGGACGAGATAACCGAAGACTTAACGTACGAAGAGGTACCTGCCAAGATCTTGGATAGGAAGGAGCATGTCCTACACACGAAGGTTATATCACAAGTTAAAGTTTTGTGGAGAAACCATGCTATTGAAGAAATGACCTGGGAGTTGGAAACAGAAATGAAAGCGAGGTATCCTCATCTTTTCGAAAAACCAGGTACGTACATCAATTTTAAGGATGAAATTTTATAAGGAGGGGAGGTTGTAAGACCCCAAATTATTAATATATGAAATTTAATTTTCTCTATTTATTATTTTGAAATAGTAAGGGTTGAATTGATTAATGAGGTTAGTTATGGGTAAAATGTGCAAATATTTAAAAAAAAATAGGTGGTTATAAAATATTCATTGTTGTCGGGGAATATTCGTTTGGTCGTGGAATATTCTTGCTGTCGGAGAATATTCGTACGACGGCGCAGTCTTTTGTGGGCCCATAACGGAAAGCGATTGGATGAAAAAAATGACAAGTATAAGTTGTTTATAAATAACGGTGTAGTTGTTACCGTTAATACTGTTGGAATACCCGGTGGTTAAAACACAGTAATACGCGTTGTTGCACAGTAGCACACGGTATTACACCAATTATTGATTCTTACGTAAGAAGACACTACTCAATAATTGTTATAGTAATTACTGTTTAGTATTTTATTTTATTGATTCAATAATTGCTACGTTGATATTTTATATTATTGTTGTTTCAATAATTGTCACTACACAGTATTTTTTATTATCGGAGCAATAATTCATATTATCTGAATAATATTATTAGATAACATTATTGGCAATGTCTAGAAAGTTCTGTCTAAGAAGAGGTTTGGTCACTTAATTACGCGCCAGTAAGGAGAAATCCTTATTGGAAAGCCTCATCTTTCCTGGGAACGGCCTGGCTGCCAGTACTGTGATTCTGTAATATTATTTATAAATAATTAATTATTAATTTTTATGATGAGGAAAATATTTATTTTATATAGATATAGATGGAGAAATTTTTTAAAGTGACAATTGTTAAAAATCGATATTTTATCTTTTTTGATAAAATAATATTTTATTATATTATTATAATATAATAATGATGATATTTTTTATAATGAATGAGGGATATATGAGTATATGAGGAGGAAGAGTATTTTTTGTTACAAAAGTTGTTTAAAACATGTTAAACATGTCTGTGGGCTCATTTCTTGACTGAAATTTGATTATAGCTTGTAAAATCGCCTGTTTGTGGATTTCGGTCAATTTCTGTTTGGAATTTGGAAAAACTTTCTTCTGCAAAGTTGTAGAGAATTGAATTTCCTATATAAAGATGCGAAATTCAAATTTTCGGATAAAATGGCTATTTATTATGAATTATTGAAGTTCCGAAATTCCGAAATAATTAATTTTTGGAGTTTAAAATATTTTAAATATAAAAAACGTTTTTTGTATTGTTGGTGGGTTGTCAAACATGCTGAATTGGATGATTCAAAGGTTGGCGTGTAAATTAATATATATATTATTATTTTATTAAATTTTCTGCTTTGGTGTTCTAAGTATTTTTTTATAAATAGGGTGCTTAGGTTAGAATTAAAAATCACACCAGAAACTAAAGATTTCTCTCTCTTTCTCTCTCTATAATATCGAGCGTATTTTGTGAGTATTTTTGTACTTTGAGTGTTGCTATATGGTACAAGTTTCTTCAGCACTATATCTGATATTCCAACTAGAAGTACTATTTTGCTGAGGTAAGGGATGTTATTTTATTCGAAAATGATATTATTTCTTCAATATCATTATGCCGAAATATTGGTTGGAAATTTTTATCAAATTTGGAACTTTTCATGTCGGGGTTACTATTCATGAGTTACTATTCACGAGTTACTATTCACCGAAAAATAAATTTTTTTTCTTTTCGTCCAAAATATCTATTCTGAATACTAGCTTTGATTATATCCATGTTTTGATCATTCTTGAATTTTACTTTACTATGATTACTTATGAGGTATTTTTGGACATAGAATAGCTGAAATACGAATCCTTAATATTTATTCTTTTGTTTCACTGGATTCATTTTCTTTAAAATATTTTTCATCATCCTCAGTCCTAAATGATGATATAACTGAATATCTTTGGCCTGTAGTGCAAAGATGAATGATTTCTGATGAATATCTTTGGCCCGTAGTGCAAAGATGAACATGTGTTTAGATGAACATGACCAACTGATGAATATCTTTGACTTATAGTGCAAAGAAGAATATTGACTGATGTTACAAGGATAACATATTGATGATGGACTTTTAAATTCATAGATAATAGTAGATTTCATTCTCTACGTAACTCTTCTATGAATTATTATTTTCCGCTGCGAATATTGATTTAAAACTTGTTGTCTATTGTATTCTATTAGATTTTTCCCTGTTGAAGACTAACAATAATTTGTTATGTATTATCTTAGTCATAATGTTCTTTACTGGGCTAGTTGAGCTCACCATTTTCCTTTTTGTTCCATTTTTTTCAGGAGGCGAGAATGTAGCGAGTACTAGTCGGAGTATGGAATGATGGTTCTAGAAATTATTTTAGTAGTCCTCACCATTTTTGTGAAATAATGTATCAACAATTGTAATGAAGACTTATTTGAGTGTGGATATTGTCTAGATGACAATATTTGTATTTAAACTCACAGTTCTTATGTTGTAATAATAAACATGTAGTTATTTCTGTACCATGTATTTTGGCGACTCAGAATGGGTGTTGTATACCTATTTTGGGGGCGTCACATTAACACTATAGACAATGCATTGTAGGATCCTTACATCCTGAACTCTTGCTAACTCGGTCGTCTCTTCTGCTTTCCAATGGTAGTCCAAACTAATTACATCACTATCCCCACAACTTCTAGATGTATAAATTTCAGGTTCCCCGTACATTCCCAGAACATAGTCCTTCAAGTTAGTCATCCCATCTTCGCTATTTGTGGAATGGTCACTAAATAATCTGGCATTGTTTGTCTTATGTTGGGAGTCTTCATAGATACCAAGTTTGAGGTTCTCTAAGAAAGCATCGTAGAATTTGCTGCAATATTTCTTGTTCTCTTCAGAAGTATTTACCTCTTCTTCCCCTTTTATGTTGTCTTTTTCTACCACCTTGGACAAGCAACTGCCAATTTCTGAAAGTTCTCTGTTTAGAACTATAGCATTTTTATCAAAAGAACTTTCATCATCCTTATGGTTCTCAATCTTGGGGCCCACACGATTCGGCAATACTTCAATGCAAAGACTAGAGTTTATCAATGTCGTCCGAGTATTCAGCACTGCTTGAGCACCAAAAGCAAATTGTCGCAAAAGTTTTGGGTTTAAATCATTCAGTTTTGCATCATCGAAACTCTCGTTGATGTCGCTAGCACTGGATATGAACTTCTGTGAATCTTCTTCTGAAACAGCAACTAGGAAGCATTTTAATTCAGATAAAAACTTGTCAAGTGTTTAGAAAACCAAGTGCAGAAGATGCAGTCAGTCAAATTCAAAGAAATCACTCAGCAAAGAGTCGCCTGGGTCTTTGAGTACGTCTTTAAATGGCTTAAAATTCAAGACCTTAAGTTGCTTCATCTGATGATAAATAATACCTCCTCCCCCATACGGGCCAAAATTTAAAGTATCCCCATCCTTAAACTTCAACCTTTTGTCATCTTCGTTATCCTCAACACTCGATATGATGAGGATATGTAAGAGTAAATGAACCACTAAACACATGAGTTGTCGTAGAACATCTCTTGTATCCTTTATAGTAGATTCCACAGTCAACCAAGTTCTTCTCATTAATACCATTAAACTCATTTCCACGCATAGAGGCCATTTCACATTCGCTGAACTAACATTTCTTCCGGATACTTTATCAAGTAATTTAGGCGCATTTTCAAAGATCCCACCGTGAATATGGAAATGAACTAGAGTATTATGTATGTATACTTTATACCCCAATCCATACTCGTTCGCTTGGCCTTGAACTTGCAAGCTTTGACCAATACCAATTGCAACCTCAGTTTCATTAGTGTTGAATCCACATAAACTATAGTAATCTAGAAATTTTATCCCGCAAGATCTCAAGCTGCACTTACTATTGTTGAAGCCATATTGAAAAATATTGATTAGAATATGAGGATTGGACCATAAAAATTTAACCCATTTAGGCATATCTCCAGGGTCAAGTCCAAAGTTTAAACCATTATTTAGCCTATAATTCCAAAGATCAAAATCACACCTCAAAGCTTGGTGAAGATTAACATACTCCACCATTGTTTGTAAAAAGTTGAATTCGCAATTGATTTTTGAACGGACTCCCTCATCCTCCACAAATTTCTCTCGAAGGTTTTGTTGTTCTATATTTTTGACTAGTTCAAGCATTTTAGCAAACAAGTTGTGCACAACTTCAGAAGGCTCATTCTCCACAGACCTTGATTCACTAACCTTCGCCATTTCTGTTTCAGACCTTTCAACAAACAACTGGTGCTCACATGTAAACCTTCTATATAGTTCGATAACAAAGTCTTCCCAACAGTCCGGAGTCCATGTATCTAAAAACTTTCCTTCAACGTACTGATTGTAAGACCCCGAATTTTATGAAATAAAAGTATTCAATTTTTCTTATAATTACTATTCAGTAAATGGTTAAATTGATAAAAGTTTAAAGTTATGGGTGAAATATGAATTTTTTTTTAAGCAAGTGGTTATAAAATAATCATTGTTGTCGGGGAATATTCGTTTGGTCGTGGAATATTCTTTCTGTCGGGGAATATTCGTACGACGGCGCAGCCATTTGTGGGCCCCATAACAGAATAACTGTCGGGTGAAGAAAATGACAAATTTGAGTTTTTACAAATAACGGCGTAGTTGTTACCGTTAATACTGTTGAAATACCCGGTGGTTAAAATACAGTAATACGCGTTATTGCATAGTAGCACACGGTATTGCACAGTATTTTTGAAATTATTAATTCTTACGTAAGAAGGCACTACTCAATAATTGTTACAGTAATTACTGTTCAATATTTTATTTTATTGATTCAATAATTGCTACGTTGAAATTTTATATTATTGTTGTTCAATAATTGTTGCTGCACAGTATTTTCCATTATCAGATCAATAATTCATATTATTTGAATAGTATTATTAGATAGCATTATTGGCAATGTCTAGAAAGTTCTGTCTAAGGAGAGGTTTGGTCATCTAATTGCGCGCCAGTAAGGAGAAATCCTTATTGGAAAGCCCCCTCTTTCCTGGGAACGGCCTGGTTGTCATAAATGTGATTCTGTAATATTATTTGTGAATAATTAATTATTGATTCATATGATAAGAAAATATTTATTTTATGTGGATATAAATGAGGGATATATTTTTGTGATTAAAAAATAAAGGAGTTAATGTTGAGATTTTTATCCGTATTTTTGTCGGAATGGATGTATTAAAAATCAGGGTTTTTTGAGAAATATTGCGGGTGTTATAATTTTTAATCCGACCGTTGGATCGTGGTAATTTTTGGATATGTTATACATATATAAGTTGAGTATATGCCCACAAATTTTGAACCGTTAAAAATGAACGTATGATTTATTATGAATTTTACGAGATGGCTGGTTCAGAAATTGTTGAATTTTCGGAGTTTATCATTTTGGTGGAAAATTCTAGAATTGGTGGGCCCCACTTGTGGTTGGTGAAGAAATGTGCTGAATTATATTTCAAATGTGGTGGGTGGGAATAGTAGCAGGTAAAGCCATCAGGTTGCAGGTCAAACCTATCAAAATTTTCCTATAAATAGAGGGCTAAGTTAGAATTGAAAATCACACCAGAAACATAAGTTTTCTCTCTTTCTCTCTCTAGATTATCGAGTGTATTTTGTGAGTTTTTAGATACTCTGTGAGTTTCTATTCATCAGTGCAAGTTTCCTTCAGCCTTATACCGATCAGAAGTACTGCTCTTTTGAGGTAAGGGATAGTAAGGGATAGTAAGGAATTTTAATGGTTGTTATGATTTTCAGTTTCGTAATTTTTCTGAACTTCAAAAATTCTAGAAAAATTTGAAATGATATTTTGATGAGTTTTCTTGATTGTGTCCAAAAATGGTGATTTTTGGATGTATAGATTGAGAGTTATGAATTTTATGAGAAAAGACTATTATAAAAGTAACAGCTTATAATTCCTTGTGGTTAACTCCAAAATTGATGAAATTTTTATTGGGAGTACATGTATATGATAGAAGTATACTCTGTAAATTTCAGAATTTTTAGATAAAAGTATAATTTTTGATAAATGTCTAAATATTCGGCTATTTTGGCCATATGAAAAATAGTAAATGACTTTTAAAAATTCTGAGAAAAATATATGTTCACTATGGGACTATATTATGCTAAATTTCAGAAAAGAAATATTTTTGGAACGGATTTGGTATTTTTCATGAAAATAGTCTAGTTATGAGAAAATGAATTAAATATGTTATGTGAAGTAAGAAAATTGGAAAATAGGATTTTATGGCTTGAGAATCCTATATGAGGTATATGCAGATTTTTGATGAGGGTTTTGGTTATTAATGATGAAATCTTAAGAGTTGGCATTTTATGATGATTAAATGCATTAATTAGTAAAGTGTAAACAATTTAAATAAATTGTTTATAAGCTTAAGAAATGTTATTCTTTCAATATCATTATACCGAAGTATTGGTATGAATTTTATTGTGGAATTTCTACCTTTTTGAGTCGGTGTTACTATTCACGAGTTACTATTCACGAGTTACTATTCATGAGTTACTATTCACGAGTTACTATTCACTACAAAATTGGTTTCTTTTACTAACCAAATTATAGTTGATTTATGAATATTACTCTTGAGATTAAATCTATATGTTGATTATATTGATTTTATTATCATATATAACATTTTTATAACCCTGATGTTGAATTTCTCTTTCACTGGAGTGTAAAGATGGGTAGATTATTGGTATGATCATGACTAGGGTTCTCTTTGGCCTGTAGTGCAAAGTTGAATTGTGACTGGTATGATCATGACCATTGAATTTACAATTGAATATCTTTAGCTTAAGTGTAAAGATGAATTGATTAACATGGTTATAATTATGGTGTATATAAATTCTGAAATGATTATATATTTCTTTGAGATATGAATATATTTGGCCTGTAGTGCAAATATGAATTGTTGAGGAATATCTTTGGCCTGTAGTGCAAAGATGAATTGTAGATGAATATCTTTGGCCAGTAATGCAAAGATGAACTGTGGATGAATATCTTTGGCCTGTAGTGCAAAGATGACTTGTTGATGAATATCTTTGGCCCGTAGTGCAAAGATGAAGTTATTAGTATGATTATGAACAGGAACTGTGATTTGGTATAACCATGATGTTTGATGTTTCAGGTGATGAAAATTATCTTCGTCCTAGATGAGAAGAGGAATTTAGAACTACAGTTATGATTATGAGTTATTCATATGATTGTGGACCAGAATTGTTGATTGATGTTACAGGGATAAAACATTGTTGGTGGATTTTTAACATGGAGAAAATAATAGACTTTATAGTCTATTTGACTCTTCTAATGGATTGCTCGTTCCGCTGCAACTATGGTTGAAATTTTTATCATTTACCATATGTTCTAAATCTCTGATTTATTATTGATGAAGGCTATTGATAATTTAATTATCTTTAGTCATGATATTCTTTACTGAGCTAGTTGTGCTCACCCTTTTGCTTCACAATTCCTTTCAGGTAATAAGAGTGTAGCTGGGTCGAGCGAGGGTAACGGGAAAATAGAAAGGTGGTCTCTAGCTGTGGATGTTCTCCCGAAGCAGTATAGAAAAGTTCATTTAGTAGTTATATTTGGTGAATCCAATAGGGTGAGGCGAACCTAACGTTGGAAGGGTGTTTTGCCACTATCATACAAGATGTCTAATGACATACAACCTCGTGTCATCATAAGACAGGGTTGTGCTCATCCACTTGCTGAGTATATCTATGGGCACTACCTATATATTCTTGGTGTTTGTTTGAAGTATAATTCTCAATTAGAGACAGTGGAGATAATAATAAGTCAAGAGAAGACTCACCATTGGGAAGAATATGATAGTAATCTTCTCGTTTTTCTTTGGGGTCTATTGGGTAAACCAAGGATAATTCTGTGGCCATATGATATCTATCATAACCTAGAAGCATGGCCTCCCATGTACGAAGGTTTCCTTAAGCGCTTCCCAAAGATTCTAATTTCCAAAACAGTTTTTGACTATACCTTTATGTAAGGTGTCATTGTGAGGTGATGTCCACGGTTGGAACATGAGTCACATTTGGTATATATTTGTATCCAAACTCACAGCATATGTGTTGTTGTATTTTGCACGACAATTGTTGTAATAAAGTTGTAGTTATTTTCTGTACCATGTATTTAGCGACTCAAAATGGGTTGGATGGAATGGACCTATTTTGGGGTTGTCACAGGTGGTATCAGAGCTTGGGGATATGATCTCTGGCGGAGATCGGGGAATACAACTAGGAGGGGAGAGATGAGTAAATCCTTCGCTAGTGTGTCCTACCTAAGCTTATTTGTTGGTCAGTCATAATATCGGGATATTATGTGATATGTTAATTTGTTAAATTAACCCTTGTTTTGAAGCTGTATTCTAGAATGATATTTGAAATACAGGAGATGAGCAATGGAGAAATTATGATGACAAGGAAGATGGAATCTGAAATGAAAGGAAGGTATTCTCAATTCTTTGAGATACCAGGTACGTAAATTTCGAGGACGAAATTTCATAAGGAGGGGAGATTGTAAGACCCCGAATTTTATGAAATAAAAGTATTCAATTTTTCTTATAATTACTATTCAGTAAATGGTTAAATTGATAAAAGTTTAAAGTTATGGGTGAAATATGAATTTTTTTTTAAGCAAGTGGTTATAAAATAATCATTGTTGTCGGGGAATATTCGTTTGGTCGTGGAATATTCTTTCTGTCGGGGAATATTCGTACGACGGCGCAGCCATTTGTGGGCCCCATAACAGAATAACTGTCGGGTGAAGAAAATGACAAATTTGAGTTTTTACAAATAACGGCGTAGTTGTTACCATTAATACTGTTGAAATACCCGGTGGTTAAAATACAGTAATACGCGTTATTGCATAGTAGCACACGGTATTGCACAGTATTTTTGAAATTATTAATTCTTACGTAAGAAGGCACTACTCAATAATTGTTACAGTAATTACTGTTCAATATTTTATTTTATTGATTCAATAATTGCTACGTTGAAATTTTATATTATTGTTGTTCAATAATTGTTGCTGCACAGTATTTCCCATTATCAGATCAATAATTCATATTATTTGAATAGTATTATTAGATAGCATTATTGGCAATGTCTAGAAAGTTCTGTCTAAGGAGAGGTTTGGTCATCTAATTGCGCGCCAGTAAGGAGAAATCCTTATTGGAAAGCCCCCTCTTTCCTGGGAACGGCCTGGTTGTCATAAATGTGATTCTGTAATATTATTTGTGAATAATTAATTATTGATTCATATGATAAGGAAATATTTATTTTATGTGGATATAAATGAGGGATATATTTTTGTGGTTAAAAAATGAAGGAGTTAATGTTGAGATTTTTATCCGTATTTTTGTCGGAATGGAGGTATTAAAAATCAGGGTTTTTGAGATATTTTGCGGGGGTTATAATTTTTAATCCGACCGTTGGATCATGGTAATTTTTGGATATGTTATACATATATAAGTTGAGTATATGCCCACAAATTTTGAACCGTTAAAAATGAACGTATGATTTATTATGAATTTTACGAGATGGCTGGTTCAGAAATTGTTGAATTTTCGGAGTTTATCATTTTGGTGGAAAATTCTAGAATTGGTGGGCCCCACTTGTGGTTGGTGAAGAAATGTGCTGAATTATATTTCAAATGTGGTGGGTGGGAATAGTAGCAGGTAAAACCATCAGGTTGCAGGTCAAACCTACCAAAATTTTCCTATAAATAGAGGGCTAAGTTAGAATTGAAAATCACACCAGAAACATAAGTTTTCTCTCTTTCTCTCTCTAGATTATCGAGTGTATTTTGTGAGTATTTAGATACTCTGTGAGTTTCTATTCATCAGTGCAAGTTTCCTTCAGCCTTATACCGATCAGAAGTACTGCTCTTTTGAGGTAAGGGATAGTAAGGGATAGTAAGGAATTTTAATGGTTGTTATGATTTTCAGTTTCGTAATTTTTCTGAACTTCAAAAATTCTAGAAAAATTTAAAATGATATTTTGATGAGTTTTCTTGATTGTGTCCAAAAATGGTGATTTTTGGATGTATAGATTGAGAGTTATGAATTTTATGAGAAAAGACTATTATAAAAGTAACAGCTTATAATTCCTTGTGGTTAACTCCAAAATTGATGAAATTTTTATTGGGAGTACATGTATATGATAGAAGTATACTCTGTAAATTTCAGAATTTTTAGATAAAAGTATAATTTTTGATAAATGTCTAAATATTCGGCTATTTTGGCCATATGAAAAATAGTAAATGACTTTTAGAAATTCTGAGAAAAATATATGTTCACTATGGGACTATATTATGCTAAATTTCAGGAAAGAAATATTTTTTGAACGGATTTGGTATTTTTCATGAAAATAGTCTAGTTATGAGAAAATGAATTAAATATGTTATGTGAAGTAAGAAAATTGGAAAATAGGATTTTATGGCTTGAGAATCCTATATATGAGGTATATGCAGATTTTTGATGAGGGTTTTGGTTATTAATGATGAAATCTTAAGAGTTGGCATTTTATGATGATTAAATGCATTAATTAGTAAAGTGTAAACAATTTAAATAAATTGTTTATAAGCTTAAGAAATGTTATTCTTTCAATATCATTATACCGAAGTATTGGTATGAATTTTATTGTGGAATTTCTACCTTTTTGAGTTGGTGTTACTATTCACGAGTTACTATTCACGAGTTACTATTCATGAGTTACTATTCACGAGTTACTATTCACGACAAAATTGGTTTCTTTTACTAACCAAATTATAGTTGATTTATGAATATTACTCTTGAGATTAAATCTATATGTTGATTATATTGATTTTATTATCATATATAACATTTTTATAACCCTGATGTTGAATTTCTCTTTCACTGGAGTGTAAAGATGGGTAGATTATTGGTATGATCATGACTAGGGTTCTCTTTGGCCTGTAGTGCAAAGTTGAATTGTGACTGGTATGATCATGACCATTGAATTTACAATTGAATATCTTTAGCTTAAGTGTAAAGATGAATTGATTAACATGGTTATAATTATGGTGTATATAAATTCTGAAATGATTATATATTTCTTTGAGATATGAATATATTTGGCCTGTAGTGCAAATATGAATTGTTGAGGAATATCTTTGGCCTGTAGTGCAAAGATGAATTGTAGATGAATATCTTTGGCCAGTAATGCAAAGATGAACTGTGGATGAATATCTTTGGCCTGTAGTGCAAAGATGACTTGTTGATGAATATCTTTGGCCCGTAGTGCAAAGATGAAGTTATTAGTATGATTATGAACAGGAACTGTGATTTGGTATAACCATAATGTTTGATGTTTCAGGTGATGAAAATTATCTTCGTCCTAGATGAGAAGAGGAATTTAGAACTACAGTTATGATTATGAGTTATTCATATGATTGTGGACCAGAATTGTTGATTGATGTTACAGGGATAAAACATTGTTGGTGGATTTTTAACATGGAGAAAATAATAGACTTTATAGTCTATTTGACTCTTCTAATGGATTGCTCGTTCCGCTGCAACTATGGTTGAAATTTTTATCATTTACCATATGTTCTAAATCTATGATTTAATATTGATGAAGGCTATTGATAATTTAATTATCTTTAGTCATGATATTCTTTACTGAGCTAGTTGTGCTCACCCTTTTGCTTCACAATTCCTTTCAGGTAATAAGAGTGTAGCTGGGTCGAGCGAGGGTAACGGGGAAATAGAACGGTGGTCTCTAGCTGTGGATGTTCTCCCGAAGCAGTATAGAAAAGTTCATTTAGTAGTTATATTTGGTGAATCCAATAGGGTGAGGCGAACCTAACGTTGGAAGGGTGTTTTGCCACTGTCATACAAGATGTCTAATGACATACAACCTCGTGTCATCATAAGACAGGGTTGTGCTCATCCACTTGCTGAGTATATCTATGGGCACTACCTATATATTCTTGGTGTTTGTTTGAAGTATAATTCTCAATTAGAGACAGTGGAGATAATGATAAGTCAAGAGAAGACTCACCATTGGGAAGAATATGATAGTAATCTTCTCGTTTTTCTTTGGGGTCTATTGGGTAAACCAAGGATAATTCTGTGGCCATATGATATCTATCACAACCTAGAAGCATGACCTCCCATGTACGAAGGTTTCCTTAAGCACTTCCCAAAGATTCTAATTTCCAAAACAGTTTTTGACTATACCTTTATGTAAGGTGTCATTGTGAGGTGATGTCCACGGTTGGAACATGAGTCACATTTGGTATATATTTGTATCCAAACTCACAGCATATGTGTTGTTGTATTTTGCACGACAATTGTTGTAATAAAGTTGTAGTTATTTTCTGTACCATGTATTTGGCGACTCAAAATGGGTTGGATGGAATGGACCTATTTTGGGGTTGTCACACTGATAGTACCATTCTAGTGCTTCTCCTTCAAAATCCTGCATTACATATTGAATCATATCTACTTCAGTCATAGGATTCACTTTGAAAAATTCTTCATAGCCCTGAATAAATTCATAAGGAGCACTGCCGGAGAAAGGAACGCTATAATCCTCTATTGTTGGTACTTCACTCAATTAGTCACATGAATGAGTGCTCCATGGCGAATCATGTACCTTACTAGTTGCAGTACCACTTTGAGGCATTTCATCGAACATTTTAGCCTCACAAGATGAATTAGTGGATTTAATTGGAATTTTGAAATGGGTAGACTTAGGAATTGTTGGTTTTGTAGTGGTTTGAATTTGAGCAATTTGAGATGCTGAAATTAATTGCTGAAGTGACATAGACGAAGAAACCAAGTGATTTTCAGATGTTTCCGTAACTAAGGTAGGAACAACTTGGTGAGATGAATTGAAGATGTAAGGCGAAGTGGTTGGTTGATTTCCAGGTAACATAAAGTAATTAGGTTCAGGCCATGTGTGATTAGAGATTGGAAGCGGTGATGTAGTCATAGGAGCAAAAGTTTGTGGTAAATAAGTAGAGAGAGAACTAGTATTTTGGATATGGAAGTGTTGAATTAAAATGTTAGATGCAGAGATTACCACCGATGAATTATATTCCCTTTCCCATGGTCGGAAGTTGTCGAGGAACAACTGCTCTGATACCACTTTGTCACGATCTGAGCTCAAAACTATCGAATCATCACAGCAGGAAAGAGCTTGTGACTCAGTCATAGAAGTATAACAAGGAAATGGATTCGAAATATCCAAATAACCAATCATGCAAGGATAATGAACTGACATTGAACAAGATAGAAAGAAAAATAACAATAAAAGAAATGATAAAAGAAAATAAGGAAATAGGAAAATTGATATTTCATTTGATCGATTTCTCCCTCTGCATATTACAAGGATATATATAAGATAATATTCTAACAAACCACATATCCTACTTGAACATAAACCTCACAATTGAAGTAAATTACGCCCCTGCCACTACTAACTATCGTGACAAAATCAATCCGTGATTCTCTGGAGATCTGAACATAACACCAGCACGGTACCTCACAACACCATGGTCACCGGAAATAATGGTGAAACTAGATTTACAAGATGGATTTTCAAATTTCTTCTAAAACCCAATTTAATTGATTGAAATTATCAATTGAAAAGGACGTCGATGAGAAAAATCACAGTAAATCGGAAAAATAACCCCAAATAAAATCTTCATCATTGATCTGCTATTTTGCCAAATGTAAGTCCACGGGATTTTTCGCACTTCAAGACCCACGAGAGATAAGAGGAAAGAAGAAGGCAAACTCATTTGCTTTGCAACATAGACACAGGCGGATCTCAATATGCTGAACCCGAAGCTATATGTTACTTGAATCGAAGCAAAGCATGATTATTTATAAAATATTTTCAAGTTTTTCATAGGAAGAAGATGAAGGCGAGTCGACTCACTAAAGTGAGTCAACTCAATTTTCTCTCTCCTCATCACATGCCGACCACCCCAGCTTCTTCTTTCTCACATGCCGACTCAGCTTTTTCTTTCCTTAGTGGCATATATGTGTTTTCGGTTTTTTTAATAAAAATAAATTTGATCCGAATCTAAATATGAATGAATTGATTCTGAATGTGAATGAAAAAAATTATTTAATAATTGACATATTTGAAATATCTGAATAATATATTTTTATTATTTTCTCCCTCTAATTTTTTTTAAAAAATTATTATAAATTTATTTAATATTACTTAATATAATAATTAATATTGTAAAAAAAAAAGTTCATTCAGTCGCTCATTCAGTTAAAAAAAGTGGACTAAACCAATCAGCTCAAAATTATTTAAATAGTTGACCGATTCAGCTATTCAGACAATTTTTTTTCAAAACAAATGCACTGAATTGCTGAATCGGTCAACCATTCAGCTGCAATCAAACAACCCATTAATCTTTTTGAACGGGAGTGGTTAGTTAAAAGTTAACTTTGATCAATTGATCAATCTAGTATCGACACGCAGACAAAAGATCATCTCTCTCTAAATGTATGTACTGTATTGATTAATTTATCATGAAGTTAATAGGGAATAAAATCAGAAAAATGAGGTTCACAAATTGTTGATGATAGTCATAAATATCATCATCTCTTGTTCCTTTTTTTTTGATGGTACACTAAAAAAAAGGTAATAGGTGAATCCGAATGTTATTTAATTTAGTACTGAAATTTAATTTTGCCCATTCATTTACCGATACAGATGACATCTAACTCAATTCAAAAATCAGCTTCTTGTATATATGATCGAATCAGATTTTCAGTCCTTCAGATTTCATACGTCTTATTAAGATAATCAAATATTTGTTTGTTTGTTATATATATATTCCCTCTATTTTATAAAAAAAGTTTTATTTTCAGTAATTAAAAATTGTAAATTAAATTATGGTTTAAATTTATTTTGGTATTCAAAATAATAATTTTGTACTTACTAACACTTTTTAAATAAATTATAAAATTAAACAACTCATTAATTAAAATAATTCACATCAATTTTAAATTGGGAGATTTCTGAAATTGATATTGTTGTTTCTTTCCTTTCAAATACTATATTCCTTTCAAAATTAGAAATAGATGTAGATTTTTGCATTATCAATTCGTAAAATCTTAACATTTACAGTTATTATAATTTTTTCAGATTTTAGTCCAAATAATAATAATTGTTATAAACTAAATAAATAATACTATCGGCTGTCATATTTACTATTTTTAAAACATAAACAATTTCATACCAATTTTAAATTAAAAAAAATATATTTCTAATTTTTTTTAAAAAAGTATTAAATTTTACATATAATAAACATCTAAACTAAATAAAAAAGAAAGAGGGAAAAAAATATTCCAAAATTGAAGCCTGAGAAGAGAGAGAGAAAATAATTCCTCACCGTCAAAGAAGTAAGGAGCCGTATCGAGTTTGATTTGGTCCCACCAAACTGAATTACGGACCAACTTTCAGCGGTCACATATAGAGAGTATAGGAGTAATTGACACAGAACCACGTCTGACGGCCACGTGTTTAATCTACGTGGCGCTAACAGTGTAGGTATAGGCTGATTGTTGATGTGGGGCTCACACACCGCCCACAGTCGTGTCAATTGTCCACATGCAATGCCATCATCCACTTTACAGGGTGTATTAGGAAGATTTCGTCCTCGTCTTTCTGATGGGGTCCACACTCCATGCCCCAAAACTCGATTAAACGCACGAATCTCGAAGCAGTATGTTTTTGTGATTGCGGCCGGCTAGGCCACTAGCGTACGAAATCTGCTGTTTAGTGAGAAACTGGCAGTGGCTTGTTTGGGATCTACAATATTTTATTTTATTTTATTTTATTTTATTTAAAAAAAAACATAGTAGTATAATACACTAACATGACCCGGGCTTAACTCCTTTTTGCACAAAAAGATAAAATAAAATTGTATGATGCCAATTTTAAAGCTGAAGTTATGATAGATTTCCATATACAAATTTGTTTAATGGACGAATTAATGTCATCCATCATGTCAAAAGTTGTGGTGGTCGGTCACATTTGGTTGTGTTTTCTACGGACAACGTCTCGTATCAAATTATTCACAAATTTTAAATTTTAATTTAAATTTTAATTTTTACATAATAATTAATTTTATAATAAATATAATTATAAATTAAATTTATTATTTAACTTAAAAATAAAAATATGTATTTACTATTATACTTATAAATATAAAATCACAATTAAAATTAAAAATAAAATAAAATAATAATAATTAATTATCCTAATTTAATTTAATTATATATATATATATATATATATATATATATATATATATATATAAGATAATGAATCGAGTATCTAATCGAATCAGTATCAATTGAGTATGTATCGAATCACAATCAAAAATTCGAATAGTTTGAATCTTAAACGAGTCGATTATAATTTTGTTTAGATTCTACTCATATTATTATTTAAATTATTTTTTATATTTAAATTTAGATCATATTATTAACGAATCTAAAATTCACTTCATATTTTTTAATCGAACTCGAATTGAGTCCGAACTTTAAACTCTTTAATTCGTTTGTAGTCATAATTAGTACCCAAACATTGGATGAAAAGGATCGTCTTGAGGAAGACTTGATGATGGGAGGCGGCTAAAGAGATGTGGGGTAGTGGATTCTGAATATGCTCGACTGTCTTATTATTATTTTTTAATATTTTATTTTACAAAAAATATCTCATTTATAAAATTTAAATAAAAAGTTTCATTTATATTATTAATAATAATAAATTATTAGATTAGTAGGTGATATAATAATAAAATTATGTCTCACCACCAATTAATTAAATATGAGAAATTAATAAAGTGCTTATTTATACTTTTGTTTAATTTATTTTGGAATGGATTGGATTGAGGTCAATTTAAAGAGGTATTTATCATTTTGACCTTAATAATTTTCTCCTTGGAGTCCCACCAGCCAGCAGTGCCTTGTAAGTTGATTCGTCATTGGCCATCCAAAAAGTGACACCTCCTCAGTCATCACATAAAGATTTCCTTGAAACAATTTATTTATATTGATTGATGATGATATGGGACCTAAACTAGTCCTTTTACACACCGTCTAAATGGGGAATGATGACCGGTTAGTATAAAGTGAATTTTATGATTTATGATCAATATAATATTGATACGAAGGTGGAGATATTAATTTCTCGTTTATGTGTCAGTATTATATTGAATATGAAATGAATTTATGATAAAGTTCACTTCATGCTAACCGGATCCGTCTAAATGCTTAATTCCCACTTTATTTCTACAAGGAGCTAAAATAATTAATTAGAATTTGGAGGATAAATAATCTTTACATCTCAATTTGAGTGACTTGAATTGTTTCTTAAAATAATTAATTAGATAATTAAATGAATTCTAAAGTTAATTGATATATATATATATATATATATATATATATATATATATATATATATTAACTACTCCATTAATTTGATTATATATTTTTGGTGAAATTAAAATTTTGCATGGAGTTGCGTTTAAAACTCACATAAATTAATTAATACATGTGGCCTGGCCGGAGCGGACTGAAGGAAAAAGAATTGAGATAACGAATAGGTTTCCTTAATTGAATTCTAACGAGAGAGGGAAAAAGAAATTTTACGAGTAAACGGAAACGAAAGACAGACTAATGAATTTCCTTTTAAGGCCAACAATAATTTCCCCAAGTTTAATGCTTAAATGGACCCAACCAGGCTCATCACTCTTGCTTATTTGGCTTGGCTTGGCTATCCTATCTTATCCCCAGTTTGTTTTAGTACAAAATATGTATATATATACGAGCTGGAGAATTAAAAACGATTAATTATAATTCAACACACTATTTTGTATCTAATTTTTGTTAACTTTCTAAGAAACATTGATCTTCTTTACTTTCATTCCCTTTTTTTTCTTATTTTTAAAATTTGAGATATAATTTTATTTTTAAATTAATGTCATGAAATTAATTCGTTACGGCTATTTTTGTTTGCAAAAATTATACTTGAGATATAACTATTAATCCTAAGGCTATTTTATTTGCAAGAATTATACTTGAGATATGATTATTAATCTCAAGTCTCTTGTTTGTTTTTAAATTTAAACTTGGTACTATTAGTTTAGGAATTATAAAATAACTTAATAGTATTTAGATTATAATTATAATTCGTAGATTATATTCCTAAGATTAATAGTTTTAGAATTATAAACTCATGAATTATAATCACGAGATTATAATTCATGCAAACAAACATAACCTACATGTCATTAGCTATATATATACTCCCTCCATCCCTTAATATAAGACTTTTTAGAGTTGTGCACAAGTATTAAAGAAATGATTGTATAACATTAAATATAATATCAAATGTCTATATTGCCCTTGTATTGAAAAAAGATATTATTATTTATTGGGCAAAAAATAGTGACAGAACCAAAGTTAGTATTTATTATTTTGGATAATATTGAAAACTAAGCAATTAATGCTTACTTAAAATTCTAAAACATCATAACTTCTCTAAAACGTCTTATATCAACGGACGGAGAGAGTATTATTGTAAATTGAACACTATAGTGATAAGATAACCGCTATATTTATAACATATATATATAATTAAAAGTCGTAATTACTTTAAAGTTATATGGAGTATTACCAAATGAGTATAATTTAAATTTTGTTTCATTTTAATCTTTTATAGTGAAGTTCAATTGCTGAAAGTGTCTATAAATTATACTCCTCTAGTGAAATTATTAGTGATTTTAGAACATGGGAAATTATTAGTGATTTAGTGAAGTGTTTCACCATGTCACGTACATTCCCGACTGCACAGAGCACAATTTGATAGGCGGCACACGCAACCAAAAAAGAGATGGTGGCTTATCTCGAAAATGGGGGGCACAATTATTTTTTAGAATAATGCTAATAATTTTAAAAAAATTATCTTAAAAACGTTAAAAATAATGTGACACTGAATATTTTAATTATAATTTATAACATAATAATTAATTGCAAGAAATATACATAATTAATGTACACTATACATCATTTTTAATATATTTTGAGATTAAAAATTTAGGTCGCTGATAATATCAAAGTAATATTTATATTAATAAAATAAATATATATTTAACGACACTTTTATATTTGTTTTAACGATACTTTAAATTTTCAGCTATAAAAATTGCTTTGACAACATATTATTATAATTTTATTAATAGCCAAACTTTAAGATCCCTACGATTAAGCATTATTTAAGCATCTCACCAATTAAAATAAAGATAAAACTATATATGACTAATTAAAAATAGTACCTCTATCTTCCAGCTTGTTCATCATTATCACAACACATGCTATTTTAATTCCTAGTAGTCAAATCAAATTCTCAAGATTCTTCTGGTGCCCCCTGCCATTTTCCTCTTCAATTTGAGGTCCCTGCACTGCACCTCACCTCTATATAAACCTCTCTTGGTTTATCATCTCTTCTCACCTCATTTATGAATTCCAGCCTTAAGCTTCTTCTTCGATCGATCTGATCCATATTTTAATTTGCTTCTCTAATTCTTCACTTTTAGTAGCATTTCATACGCTTTTCTTAATGGCCACTGTTGAGGTAACTACATAAATAAGCTAGCCCAGCCCCTTCAAATTAATATTATTATCACCTTTAATGATATATATATATAGACATTCTATTAATATATTAATTTCTTGTTTTGAAACAATATAAGATGGTTTGGTTTTTTGCAATGCCACTTTAAATTATTCATTCTAGAATTGATCGATCTTTCTGTACGTCTTAATTTCCAATGTTATATGGTTATTTGATATATATGCTGATCTTTACTCTAAAATAATAAGTTAATAAAGAAGCACCAATTAATATACTCGATCCCTCAGTTAATTGAGACATATGAGCTAGTCTATTCTGAGAAGCACGTAGAATAGCCCCTTCACATACTCTACTAATAATATTTGTGTTTGGCAGGTTGTATCAGCAACAACGGCAATCCATGAGGAGAAAATTGAGGAACCAAACAAGACTCAGCAAGCACCCACAGAAGAGCCACTAACTGCACCTCCACCAGCACCAGAAGAGCCACTACCAGCACCAGCACCAGCACCAGCACCAGAAGAGCCAAAAGAAACCGAGACTACTACTACTACTACCACTGACGTAGTTTCAGAAGAGCCAGCCGCTCCAGAATCTCAATCCCCGGTAGACGTCAAAGTCGAGGTTATCGAGGAGGTGGTGGAAGAGGCTAAGATCACCGTCACCCCTGAAGAGCCAGTAGTTGTGGAGAAAACGGAAGTTGTGGCAACCACCCCAAAGGTGACACCTGAGCCGCCTGTGGAGGATTCCGCCACCGCGGAACCGGAGCCCGAGGCGGAAGCAGAGCCTGAAGCTGAACCAGAAGTTCTAAAAGATGAAGTTGCCATTAATGAAGAAGAGAACAAGGCTAGTGTTGAAGCTGAAGAGAAGGTTGGCACAGAAGAAGCAACTGCACCAACTGAGGGCTAAAATAGCAGTTTGTGACGTTACTGGTACTCAAAAGTTTGTGGGGGCATGTTTGGCTGCAATGCTATTACTTGCTAGCTAGTTATGTCAAGTTTTAAGAGTTTTATGTTTAATCTAAATAAGGGAAACTTTATGTATGGGACTTGGATTAATCCTGATCAAAAAGCCAAGTCAGCCCACTGGGACCCATGAATGACACGTGGGGAGCATCAGCATGCATTGGTTTCGACTATTTGTTTGATTTTATCATGGTTCCATGTGGTATGTGGCGTGGTCATAGAATATATGGGTATGGGTACGTTGTGTTTACGTATTTCCCATTAATAATATAATAATATATGATAGTGTAATGTTAAATCGTCTAGTAATGTTACTTGTTTCATATTGTACTTTTTATTTATTTTGGGATTTTCAGGTTTGAGGCAATTTTGTTATCTAGTTTTTATGATAAATGGCAACATGCATTAACTAATGAGTAGGTTTGGAAATTAACAATTTTAGGGAGTGTTTGATAAAAACTGAATGAAACTGAATTTGAATTTGAATAAGCTGAATCTGAATGTAAAAAATTGTTTGATAATTAACATGTCTGAATTTGAATAAGCTGAATCTGAATGTAAAAAATTGTTTGATAATTAACATGTCTGAAACATCTCAATGACAGAATTTTATTATTTTACTCCTCTGAAAAAATTTAAAATTGTTGTGAATTTATTTAATATTACTTAATATAATAGTTAATGTAAGACCTCGACTTTTATAAATAAAGATGAATTTTATATAAATATCATTTTTGAATATTATGGAGTGAAATTGATATAATGTTATAATTGTGGATAATATTTATAAATTTTGTAAAGTACGCAAGTTGCTATATAATATTCGATTGGTCGGAAAATATTCGTTTTAACAGAGAATATTCGTACGACGACACAATCATTGGTAGACCCTACAAAGGAATTATTGTCGAATTGAGAAAACGATAAAAATACTTTATGAAAATAACGATGAAGTTTTACCATTAATACTGTTGAACTACTCGGTAGTAAAAGTACAGTAATACGCATGGTTGCATAGTAGCACACGGTATTGATTATTGATACTTACGTGATAAGTCACTCAGTTTTGTTTTATTAGTATTATTAATGTAATAAAATAAAAAAGCTTTTTATATAAAACAGAATACTTTTATAAAGTTATTCGTTTTATTAGGTTAATAGTAAAATCTTTTTATATAAAACAGAATACTTTTATAAAGTTATCTGTTTTATTAGACAATAATTAGAATATATTATATTTTATTATGCATAGTATTTGCATAGTACCTGCATAGTATTTGCATAGTAAAATCTTTTATAAAGTTCTTCGTTTTATTAGATTATAAATAGAATATATTATATTTTATTTAAAAGATTTTGCTTTAAATATAGACCGTCAGATTAAAGTAAATCAATCTAGACCGTTCATGAGTCAGTTACTATGCAGTCCATTTTTCTATAAATAGAAGCTCATTCCTTCATTATTTTCTTACGAATTCACTGAAACTCTAGAAAGAGAAACTATAGAGAGAAAGAAGAAAAGTATTCTGCTACTTCACTACTCCGATATCAAGTTTCTTTTATGGTAAGAGATATTATTTGTTGTACCCGTAAGGGATATTATTTCTTTTGTATTCATGAAGAGAACTTCTGTTATTCCATTCTTTATTATTCTGTTGGAATAACCTGTATACGCGGGCTACCCTATACTTGGTAAAATTCTTCTGTTATTCCATTCTTTATTATTCTGTTGGAATATCCTGTCTGTGCGTTTACGCCGGACCTGATTTTATTATTTATTATTCTGTCAGAATATCCTATCTGTACGTTTTACGCCGGACCTGGTTCCATTTTTTATTATTCTGTTGGAATATCTTGTCTGTGCGTTTACGCCGGACCTAGTTCCATTATTTATTATTCTGTCGGAATATCCTGTCCGTGCGTTTTACACCGGACCCGGTTCCGTTATTTATTATTCTGTTGGAATAACCTGCCTGTGCGATCTATCACATGCATGGTGATTTTTTTTGTTATTCCATTCTTTATTATACTCAGTTAGTTAAAGTTTTGGCTTTTATACTCCATAAAATTAGTAGAATATCTTTGATATTTGCGCTTCATCCAGTATCTTTTCATGAAAATATTCTTCTGAGCATTCTTGAATTTTACTCTACAAAGCAGTATCATGTTGACAATTTGGACGTTATCAGTTCCTAGATAAATTAATTCTTGAACTTGTTTTATTGAATTCTTATATCATTGTCATCATCCTCATGCTTATGTTATATTGAAAGTCATCTGTGGCCTGTAGTGCATAGATAGACTTGGTATGAATATGACCAGGGATTATTCGGTATAATCATAACCGTAATGTTACAAATGATGTGGAAAAAGTCCTCATTGGCCCGTAGTGCATTGATGGATAGTTTTTGGTATGATTATGGCTATGGATTCTCTTTGGCCGTAGTGCAGAGATGAATTGTTTTATGGCATGTTCATGACCATTAATGAATACACAAATATTCTTGACCCGTAGTGGATGGATAATTGTGGTCGTGATACTAAAGAATATCCTTGGCCGTAGTGCAGGGGTGATTCGATGATGTGGATTATTTTGAAGCTGAGTCCTAGCGATAAAAGTCATGAAAAATCTTTCAAATCATAGAAGATAATAGATTTTATTCTCTACTTGACTCTTCTAATGGGTTGCTTGTTCCGCTGCAGTTAAACTTGATGTTTGTTATATTGTATCAGTTTAACACTGTTTAAGGCTAATGATAAATTATTCTGCATTATCTTAGTCATAATATTTCTTACTGGGCTAGTTGAGCTCACCCTTTCTTTCATTGTTCTCTTCAGGAAATGAGAATATAGCTGTGACGAGTCGGGGAACGGAGTGATGGACCAGATAATAGTATTAGTAGTCCTTACTATTCTGTTAAATAGTATGACAATAAATGTAACGAGGACTTATTCTGAGAGTGGATATTGTCTAGAAGACAGTATTTGTATTAAAACTCACATCTATCTTGTCGTATATTAACGATTGTATTTGTTTTCTGTACTATGTATTTGGCGACTCAGAATAGGTGATGTATACCTATTTTGGGGGCGTCACAGTTAATATATATTTTTTAATTTTTAATTTTTTTTTTACTTTATTCAGCTTCTCATTCAGTCATTCGGCTAAAAAAATCTGATTTAGCCATTTAGACTATTTTTTTCCAAAACAAACGCACTTAATGGTTGACCGATTAAACCATTCAGATGTATTTAATCATAAACAAACAGCCACTTAGTTTCCACCATATAAGTTCATCCAGAGAACCTATTGACTTCTGCTTTAGGAGCAGATATGCCATCTATTCCCCTCCGTCTTCAGGGTCGAATTACGGGGTTTAAAACAAAAAAAACACTGGTTCGATTGGACATATTATGTGTAATGAGTCAATTATTTACGATAAATAAAGGAAATTGATATTTTCGCATTATTTTTTGATATTTTTATATTAAAAGTGTCGTTATAGATCTTATAACGACGATTTTTATCGTCGTTATACATTTATAACGTCACTTTTCATTTAAAAATATCTAGACTAAAAGTCATGTAGAAATATTAATTTCCTAAATAAACAATGGCCAATTGATGCACTATATCTAGAGCATGCATGCCTATATAATTTCCAACTGAATGCTAAACACTGATATTCTTAATCAATCCTACACAAATCTCCATAGTATTACATTACCACAACAGAATGATATATTTTGGTATTTTATATATTAATATTTTAATTATAAGTTACGTGAATAATTATAATTGATAATATTTAATAATGTATCTAATATAGTGGACAATTTTATAATTCTACCCAACCTCATGTATTGAAATACGTCACGGTCGTAATTCGATAAAAAAACTCTCACATCATGATGTATTTTCGCGAAACTATTTTACACATGTCTTCTTTGAAGTTTAAGATGATATACTTGTTGCTTCTCATAATTAATGTAGATCTAGAGTCAAGAAAAAATTACGCTACGAAACATATTGAAACTTTTAATTTCGTTCAATTTATTTTTATATAGAAAAATGGACTACCTCTCTCTTACATGGTTGCCGGAAATAAAACAATATGCTCAATATATATATATATATATATATATATATATATATATATATATATATATATAGAGAGAGAGAGAGAGAGAGAGGACGGATCAGGTCCGGACTCCCGGACCGGACCAAAATTCGGACTTTTTTTTAAAATAACTAAAAATAAATAAATAAAAAATTATGGAATTTGAATTTTTACATAATACAGTGTTTTGGGTGTGATTTGGATACATATAACAAAATATGTCTGTACAGTCTGTGCAGAATGTACATGCATTTTTTGGTATAGGTATCCAAATCACGTACAAAATATTGTATTATGGAAAAATTTCAGTTCCATAAAATATTAAATTTTTTTTTAGTTATTCTAAAAAAAAGCAAAAAAAAAATAAAAAATGGACCGTTTTTGATCAGGTCCGGACTCCCGGACCTGATCCATCCTATATATATATATATATATATATATATATATATATATATATATATATATATATATATATATATACGATTTCCTTCCTATGCTGACTCAAAACGCGAACTCGGGACGGACTTAAAAAAAACACGCGGGTCATCGTAGGAAGACAAAATGGGTCAAATTAAGATAAAAAAAATCCATTTTGAGATCAGGGGTAAAGAAACAGAGCAGTTCATGTGCGAATTAGCTAACTCTTCCCTCTCTCTCTAACTCTTCCCTCTCCCTCGAAGCGAGTATGTAGCAAACCGAAAGGGACGAACGAAAGGAAAAGCTTCGACCGGCCAACGGAACCATACCTAACGGAAGGTGAGGGTACTCCATTTATTAATTTTGTAATTTTTTTTTTAACCAAATGAAATCTAGGTTTTATTTGGGGTTTTGTTACATGGTTACATTAAATTGATAGGAGCAACTATTATACCCAAAATCTAGAATTGGTGTCAATTTCCTCTTATAATAGTAGAATTGGTGTCAATTTCGTGGATTTCTTCTTACAATAATGGTCCTGTGCAGTTTAGCCGTACATAAATGATTTTGATTGAAGGGATTTGTATACTGGGTATAGTTGAATTTGTAAACTGGGTGTAGAAAGAGTCGATTTTGATGTTGAGGTACTCACCTTGAGCTTTTCTATTGGAATGACACTTTCTTTTGTTACCTTTTGATGTAGTCCATATTATTGAGATTTTAAAAAGAACCACAAGGATTATTGGTAAAATCATCCTTTAATGCAAGCAAATTCTAGCATTTGAGCTCAAAAATGCTAGTGAATTTTTGATGGTTAACCACAACTGGCTTTAGTGGTTTGCCAGTTTATGGTTGTAAAACTGGTTCAAAGATGCATAAGATAGTTTCTATTTGTTTCTTTCTCCTGCCAAATGTTTGTAGAAATGTCCAACTGTGACTTATGTTTGGCATTTTTATCGAACTCTAGCAAGTTACCTGTGTTGGTTGAAGTTTTTTGCGGAGTCTCTTAATTACTGATCTTCAAGTATCACTGTGGTCATTCTAAATTTACTGTTTCAGGGATGAATCATTGTTATGTCAGAGATTAACACTGAATGATGACTTGCACCGATTACTAACTAAGAACGAAGCACTTATTTTTGGCATTGCAAAAGTCTACACCTTCAAGCAAGAAGCCAGAAGTATGGAAAGTCCCTAGGAATTCAGGAGTTTGCAAAGAAGCATCGAGTTTTTTCATGGAATTGTACTGAACCTTTTCACAATTTTTTTATGTAAAAGGCCTTACACCATTGCCTTAAGTTATCTGGTGTGGTGGACTTTTTCCCATTGCTGCTTCGTTTATACCAGTTGCTTAAAGAACTTTATTTTCACAATAAAAAATCTCTATTTCACATTCTTTTTGTGTTATTTTTAAAGCTCTGTGGGTGTGTGCATGAGTTCTTCTGTTTGAACAATTTATGGGTAATAATGACTTTGGTCATATTGTGGGTGCTAGCTAGAACATGTACACGAATGCTGCAAATCCTAGCTCTGTACGATGTATTCTGTAAAATATTTTACACACAAAATAAAATAAAAATTAACAAAGCCTAAAATATGTATGTTTCATAAAAAAGAAATACCATTTTCATTAGATTGCTCATATATAATATTATAAACTACAAATTATACACCGCATATATAACATGCTGGTTAGATAATGAAAATTATCAAAATTACAACTGATTTAATAACATTAACAACAACACCGCATACATAATATTAACAATTATGACAAATCACACAATTAGTTACAATTGACGCATTTCAATTTTTACCATCGCTAATTCGTTGGAGTCGTTACTATTCGTTGGATGAGTTGCAACATTTAAATGCTCGGAAAATATAAACAATACTAATGAATGTTTCAAGACAAAATTCTTGTTAGCTTTTGTGAGCCTGTTATTGGATCATGCAACTAGAATTCCTAGAGAGAGACTTCCAACAAAATAAACAGTCATTTATGCAATCTTTACTAGTTGTTTGTGTAGAGTTTGAGGCCTGGAGAAAAAGGGTGAGTGGTCAACTCCTTTAAGGCGAAAAACCCGTTCAGGTGGACTTCTTTTTATCATACTCTCCTGTAGCAGGATGGGTATTGCATTATCTTTTTGGAGTCTCTATGTAAAACCGTCTGACTGAGCCATAGTTCTCATCAGATAGAGAGAGCTTCTCCAAAATTGGTGAAAAGGGGATCGGCCTCATTGAAACAGATGCCAATGCAATATCCTGAAATTGGAAAAACCAATATAGAATCATAAAATGAACATTGCTGCACTTCATTATTAATGTTTTATAAAAGTAACAGTGTAATCTAAAGCATGTGGAAAGAAGGTTATAGTAAGAACTAAGATGCCATAAATGTTGAGTTTCAGAAAAAGGGGCACTAACAGAACCAAGAAACTTTTGCCCTATATGTCTATTTTGCTTTGCAAAGATGTCCTGAGCGTACTTATATAGCTGCACGTCTAGACTGTTAAGTGATGCAATCTCCTGGAGAACCAGTTCAAGAATATGAAGACGTGCCTGAAAATTTTCAAAGTCCAAAACATTGGCATGCCGCAACAAAGTACATTTTATCAATTATATATAAATATCAAGTAAAGTCTTCGATCAGATCTTCCTAACTAAATGCCTAAATTATTCATTCACTAGGTGATACCCCTCGAGGATGGGTTGCAGTTGCCAAAGGAAAGCTGTCCATTTTCCTAAGGTGTTTAGAGATTTTCTTTGTTACAAATTACACTACATAAATACATTGAGGAAGTCTGCCACCTAGGTAACTGAAGATGATTCAGTAAATATGCTTCATCGGTCTGAGTCATAACACTTACCAAGGCTTATTGTTGGCTTACTCTAACTTGACTCTGCCAGAAAGAAATAAGAAAGTTCAAAACACAGATGGAACATGCATGAAGTGTCATGATGTTGGCTTACTCTTACTCTAACTTGTCATGAAGTGTCAGGCATGAAAAGTATAAAAACATAAAATCACAAAATCAATATATCAAGACAAAATCACCAATTTCACCAAAATCAACAACTCGCTTTTTTTTATAAAAAAACTCAATTGAGTTACCTAAAGTTTGCAACATTCACTGATGCAAAAGGCTTTATGTAAGACCCCAACTTTTTCATAAATAAAATTAAATTTTATCTAATTATTATTTTGAATAATAAGGTGTTAATTTGATATAATACTTTGGTTATGGGTGAAATGTGCAAATTTTGCAAAATTAGCAAGTGGTTATAAAATATTCATTGTTGTCGGGGAATATTGTTGGGTAAAATCTATATACGCACAACATGCAAGTATACGTGATCAATAAGTAATAAAGTCATGAGTAGAGTATCGTTCCTACAAAGATAAATTAGTAAAAATTTAACCTTACAATTATCAGTTTCCTATTAATCCTAATTTTATTAAACTATTCAATTCAATGATTATAATTATAGAAACTAAATTAAGAAATAAATAAATAACCACAAAACAATCACAAATATCAAAATATGGAATTTCAAATAATTAATGGAGAATTAGACTTATGATTTTACCCTAAGCTTCACACTAATTTTTCAACACCTTTATTCCACTTCAATTCACTATCCCAGTTCATTAATCAAGAACACGAATGTAGTACTAGCCACCTCTCGATGTACTAATGCCGTATTAACTTAAATTCACAAATTAGATAGAAATAAGTTAAACACCTTAATCAACTAATTCACTATATTTCTATGTGAATTATAATTAAAGTAGGTTTAAGATTAAGTTCTCTATCCGATTACATGCGATGTCAAGCATATCTCTACCTTAAGATTCATCAAGATTCTGTTATTCACAAAATTCATGAACACACGCTATATTAACTAAGTCTAGATTCGAATATCCTCTCTCGATTCCATACAAATCCACAAAGAATTATTGATCAGGCAATTCATAAATTCAAGGTCAAATTAATATAGATAAACTGGAAAATAGCTTATTGAACTGGAAATCAAAGTTTACAAAATTATCGTTTCACTTAAGGATCCACCATAAGCCTAAAAAGTGAATTAGTTCATAATGAATGAAATAAAAACTGAATAATTTAAAAGAAACATCCTGTCAATTACAAATATAGAACTAAGATGAAGAATAGTGCAAGACACCCTTCACGTAGCCGTAATCTGCAATCGTCTCGAAAATCTCTTCAAAATACTCCTCCGAATCTTGCTATGAAAAACTGGAATTAATCTCTGTGTTATTGCCTTGCGTGGTGATCCCCCGTTGTTTTTAGAGCAATCGATATATATCCTTGTGTTCCAACCGAAAACCATGTCAAAAATAGTCCATGAGTCATCCCAATGCTAACAAACCTCTTCCCAGCAGTCTTCGAAGCAAAACAGGACACTCAGATTTCGCTACCCCCCGCCCCAGCGGGGGTGTCTATGCATAATAAGCCCACCCCGACGGGCATGGCCACTATCGACCAATTTTTGTCATTTCAAGTAGGCTTCTAATTCAGCTCCAAATAATCTCCTTTCTTCACTACTTGTTACATCAACCACCTACACATAAAAGAACACCAAACAAGTAAAAACGAACACAAAAACACGGAAGTAACAATGAATTAAGCTTGAAATGGACATCGATTCGTGGATATAAAATCCACTTATCAAAATTCCCCAAACTTAAATCGTGCTAATTTTCGAGCACAAAACAAACTGCATGCTATGCAATGAAATACAATGCGATGGAATGAATATAATCTATATGCTCTCGAATCCAACAATATTGCAGAATCAAAATTATCTCATCGGCCTCAGAGAAAATAAGCAAACTCTACAATATTAATCACCAAAACCAATCCACAATTTCGTATTAATTCTCAAATCTTAAACCATCATCACTGGTATAGTGTGCATGTGTGTTCAACATCCATGATAACTGATACGGACTCAAATTCAATACATAATCAATTTCTTAGAAGGAATCATACAGTGCAAACTTAAAAATTCCAAAAATAGGCACATTCCAACTAAAACTAAGCAATACCAAATTCAAGGGTTCATGCAGGGTACTTATACTTCATTTACATAAAAAAAATTCTATCACACGGGGCCTTTTTGCTCTTTTTCCATTTTTTTTTAGATATACATACATGATTGTGCAATGTCTCATCCCATTAGGCTGACAGTGCTACCCCTTAGCGAGCTTTCGACCAACGACTCCCAGACCATAAAAGACCTTAGGGTGCTAGGTGTAAAGACAATCCCCTCGGGCGTACTTGCTCAAGTAACAAAGGCCCCGAAACAAGACTAGTCACGATATATACTTTTTTCTTTTGTTTTTTTTATAAAGCGTATATACCCCACATATAATCTCCCAAACTTAGGTTCTTGCCTAATTTTCGCCTTTACTGCCTATCCTTATCGTTTTCTCATTTACCCTAGCATTATCCTTTATAAACTATTTATGTATCCATTTGAACTGACCAGTCAACCAAGATGTTATTAGCGTGCTAACCTCTTTATACCAGTTTCAAACAAGCGCAAGATTCGATTCATAATAGAAATTATATCACAGTTCTAATAATCAATACTGTATTGGTTAACTTATTCTCAATCTCATCATTGGCCCACAAATAACATGAACTACAACACTGCTGGACATATGCAAACACAATATTAACTAATTTTTTTTATAACAGAAAAAAATGCGATAATAACAGAATTAAAAAATAATGCAATAACAGAAATAACCTAAGCTACTATGTATGCACTTAAGCTATCATGCAACTATGTCAAAACCTATATGCAACATCATAATTCCTAATTACCGTGCAAAACTGGAATGCAACGACAAATTTAAACCTAACTACTACATATGCATGCAAAAGAGAATTTAAATCCCTCAAACTTAAGTAATACAATGCCCTCATTGGATGAATAACCATAATTAAGTGTATGAGGACTTCCCTGCAATTACCCAAGTCTGGGGAGGTGGTGGTTGATCTTCTTCTTCTGAATCACTTGGTGGAAACCTCGGCATTGGCATAGGCTGCTGATATGGAAATTGTGCAGCTGGATTGAAGCTCTGAAGGGTCGTGTTGAGGGAGGCAAAAGACATGTTCATAGCACTAAACATGTGGTTTTGTCTCGCAGCGAGTCGCCGCATCTCCCTTCATGATGCCTTATTGTGCTTCTCCGTTTGACACTGAAAATCAAGGAAATGAGGGATAGATACGGTACCGGAAGATGGTGTCGCCTCAGTTCCTTGCTCCCCCATAGTCTTGTCCTCATCAGCCGAGGTGTCTGCAGTGTCAGCCTCGTCCTCCGAAGCTGAAGGAAATACAAATCCTAAACCTTGAGGATGAGATTCACCCCCGGCTCACACCGAATACCGTGCGATCATTCTGGTGTCTAGTAACTACAGCGGCATAAGGGTGGGTTCAGCATCCGACCATCTAACTCCTGCTTGATGACACAACCCACAAATGAGGGAAGGGTGTGGCAAGCCGCCCGAGAAATTACCCCGTAGACATCGGCGAATGAAAAAGTTGATTATGGCCCCAACGTCAATGATGAAGTCTTGCACAATAGAATAAAGGAGCAGTGTCTTTTCCTTGGTGACGTCCGATGTGTGCGTTAATGGAAACAATTTTGCACATAAGAAAGCGTACCAAATCTTCCCATACCGACTGAGATCTTTGCTATAAAACACCGTGCCACCTTTCCGACCCTTTATCCACTTTGTTCCCGGCTTAGTCATTTCTTTAATAACCTCCTCAAAGTCAGGATTGAAATCCCTCATGTGAGCATATTGGCAGTGTCGAGGCACCCGCAACTGATAATACGTGTTGATTGCGTCGGCACTGAACGGGACCAATCGACCCCGCACAAATGCATTAAACGGTGCCTTGTCATCGGCGTTCGCATAGAACTCCTTGACCACATTAACAGCGGAAGGCTCGGGGTCCTCAGTGAACTTGACCCACCCTTTCTGAAAAATTTGTTGCATCATTTCGCCGTCGTAAGCCTCTGGTGCCAACCCCCGCTCCGGTGTAAGAGCCTTTGTGACCATGTAATCGTAACGGTAGGCGGCGACGACACTTTTGAGCTTGCGACGGTCGAATATGAGGGTCGGTTGTGCGGGCCTTGAACTCTCTCCCCGTTGGCATTTTAATGTGGGTTGTGAAGCCATTTGCTCTCTATTGCCTTACTCACAATATCTTTCCCCCAAACCTGGTTTAAACCCACTGACGAACACTTGGTGTGCGCAATGATTTCTTCCCTCACTTTGATGAGTTTGTGGCAAATATGGTGAATGAAGATGACGAACTTGAAACTAAGTTAATCACTCTCACATGCAAGAAGAATTCCCATAATAATACCCCAAATTTGTGGCTTCCTGAGCTCAGTTTGCAAGTAATTGGTGAACTTGTGTTGTGATGGTGTCTTTTTATAGAGGTGATGTGATGTAGAGCCCTTGTAATAGAGGGGTGATGGCGTGAGGTAGTGGAGTAGTGCGTTGGAGTTGTGGGGATGAGTATTTGATGGTGGCACAATCGTGGATGCGAAGTAGGAGCAGTGGGAGGTTGGAGTTATTGATGCAGTAGTGGAGAAGTGGTGGAATTGGGAAGGAAAATGAAACAGCATGTGTAACTACCGGAATTAGTACCCAGATTTAAGGACCCCCGCCCCGGCGGGGGGTACAAGGCGAAAACAGCTCGCCCCGGCGGGCTAGTCCCCTATTAGTTGAGGTTGAGAGACCCCCGCCCCGGCGGGGGGTGTAGTTCATTTTGGGCCCGCCCCAGCGGGCATGCCTTCTGCTAAACTCCTCTGTTTCTCAACTTTGCTTCCTGCTAAGCTTCACAATGTTCCTTTTCCCATCCTGCAAGACATGAAACATAAGAATTAGTGGATTATTGATAAAATATAGCATTGTGGAGAGATTAACAAGACTTTAATTAGATAATACCTATCGAATAACTTAATTAAACTATATCCTAACAATTATGAATGAAAATACGGAAATTAAACGTAAGATTGGGTTGCCTCCCAATTAGCGCTAGTTTTAACGTCGTAAGCCCGACGGTGCCTCTTGTATCACTGTACATCGGCGAGGGTAATGTTGACGACATCCCAGTTTGAATCACCACCCCAGTATTGCTTTATCCGTTGACCATTGACCTTGAACGTCTCCAATGGATTTCGACTATAGAGTTCGATGGCGCCATGTGGGGAAACCCTTTTTATGGTGAATGGTCCCGACCATCTGGACTTAAGCTTTCCTGGGAACAATCTCAGCCGTGAGTTGAACAAAAGGACTGATTGACCCGGCTCGAATGTTCGATGCTTAATTTTATGGTTGTGCCATCTCTTAACTTTTCCTTGTATAACTTGGAGTTCTCGTAGGCTTGAAGGCGAAATTCATCGAGCTCATTTAGTTGAAGTAATCTCTTTTCCCCTATAGCTGCTTGATCAAAATTGAGTTTTTGTATTGCCCAATAAGCCTTATGCTGTAGCTCGACTGGTAGGTGAAAAGCCTTTCCGTACAGTAATTGGTATGGTGACATCCTGAGTGGTGTCTTATACGCAGTCCGGTATGCCCATAATGCATCGTCCAACCGGAGTGACCAATCCTTACGATTCGGATTCACCACTTTCTCCAATATTTTCTTGACTTCCCTGTTCGACACCTCAGCCTGCCCATTGGTTTGGGGGTGATAAGTCGTCGCTACCTTGTGGTTGACCCCATACCTTGCCAATAGAGCTGTGAATGATTTGTTGCAAAAGTGACTACCTTCGTCACTTATAATTGCTCTAGGCGTGCCAAACCTCGTGAAAATTTTTTTCTGTAGAAATTTAAGGACCACCTTGGCATCGTTTGATGGTATTGCTGCAGCTTCAACCCACTTTGATACGTAATCCACTGCGAGTAGAATATACTGATTGTTCAAAGACGAAGGGAATGGCCCCATGAAATTGATGCCCCATACATAAAAAATTTCCACTTCAAGAATTGTTTGTAGAGGCATCTCATTTCGTTTCGAAATGTTGCCCACCCTTTGACACCTATCACATGTTTTGACAAAATGGTGGGCGTCCTTGAATAATGTAGGCCAATAAAACCCAGATTGCAACACCTTCGCTGCTGTCCTCTCACTCCTATAATGTCTGCCATACGCAGATGAGTGACACTCATGCAGAATGTTCTTCACTTCACTGTAGGGCACACACCTTCTAATCATTTTGTCGGCGCATTGCTTGAATAAATAAGGTTCGTCCCACATGTACCATTTTACGTCATGAAGAAACTTCTTTTTCTGTTGTCTTGTGAGATCAGGTGGAAGAACGTTGCTCACTAGATAGTTTGCATAATCTGCATACCAAGGAAATTCTGCATTTATCCCAAATATTTGCTCATCCGGGAATGATTCATTAATTTCACACTTGTCCTCTTTCAATTTCTCTTGGTTTTCCAGCCTAGACAAGTGATCGGCTACTTGATTCTCCATCCCTTTCTATCCTTTATTTCTAAATAAAACTCTTGAAGCAGGAGAATCCATCGGATAAGGTGTGCCTTAACATCTTTTTTCGCAATTAGGTACCGAATAGTCGAATGGTCCGTGTATACTATCACCTTAGTTTCGATTAAGTATGCCCTGAATTTGTCAAACGCATACACCACTGCAAGCAATTCCTTTTCCGTAGTTGTATAGTTCATTTGAGTCTCTGTGAGCATTTTGCTTGCATAATAGATAGCGTGAAACACCTTCTCTCAGCGTTGACCCAAAACAGCCCCAACCGCATAGTCTCTTGCATCACACATCAGCTCGAAAGGCATATTCCAATCCGGTGTGACGATCACGGGGGCTGTAGTCAACTTCTTCTTCAACAACTCAAAAGCTAACTTACAATTGTCGTCAAAACTGAAAACAACATCCTTCTCTAAAAGACTGCATAAATGTTTTGAAATTTTAGAGAAGTCCTTTATGAATCTCCGGTAGAACTCAGCATGTCCCAGAAAACATCTAATACCCTTAACTGAGCTTGGTAGGGGCAGTTTCTCAATTGTTTCCAGTTTCTCTTTGTCAACCTCCAATCCTTGAGCTGATACCTTGTGGCCTAAAATTATGTCCTCCTCAACCATGAAGTGGTATTTTTCCCAATTAAGTACGAGGTTCGTATCCTTGCATCGCTGTAACACCATTACCAAATTCCCTAGGCAAGTATCAAAGTTGTCTCCATAGACAGAAAAGTCGTCCATGAAGACTTCAACATTTTTCTCCACCATGTCTGAGAAAATGGCTATCATACACCGTTGGAAGGTCGCAGGCGCATTGCATAACCCGAATGACATTCTCCTGAATGCGAATGTTCCGTAAGGGAACGTAAATATAGTCTTCTCTTGATCCTCAGGAGCGATGACGATCTGGTTATAGCTCGAGTATCCATCCAATAAACAGTAGTACTCATGTCCCGTCAATCTGTCCAACATTTGATCGATAAAGGGTAGCGAAAAATGATATTTTTAGGTTGCCTTATTCAACTTCCTATAATCCATGCAAACCCTCCAACCTGTCACTGTTCTTGTCGGTATTAACTCGTTATCCTCATTATGTACCACAGTCATTCCTCTTTTTTTCGGCACACACTGGACCGGATTAACCCACTTACTGTCGAAAATCGGGTATATGTTGCTGGAATCCAACAATTTCAAAATTTCCTTCTTCACAACTTCCTTCATAATGGGGTTAAGTCGACGTTGTTGCTCCACCGTCGGTTTTGCATCATCTTCCATCAGAATCTTATGCATGCAAAACGAAGGGCTGATTCCCTTTATATCAGCTATTGTCCATCCGATCGCTGCTTTATGTTCCCTAAGCACCCTCAGCAATTTTTCTTCCTGCAAATCGTTAAGTGCAGCAGAAATAATAACAGCTAAGGAATTTGAATTGCCTACATACGCATACCTGAGGTGTTTGGGGAGTGGCTTAAGTTCCAAAGTTGGTGGCTCCCACTACAAGAAATCCCACAAAAAATGACGCTAAAATTTGTCACATAAAATTTATTTTTTGTCACTAAAATATTTGGTGACGATTGTTAATCGTCATAGAGACCGTCACCGTATGAGCGTGGTATTAGGTATATTTGACACTATTTGATGTCGTCACTAAATGTTTTAACTTATGGTGACGATCTACATCATTGTCACTATAATTAATTACTTTTAGTGACGTTAATAGCGTCATTATTTGAATGAAACTTTCGTCATTCTATATTATGTTAATCATCAAAACTTGGTGCATTAAATGACAAAAATTATTTTTCGTCATTAAATGATATTGTTTTAGTGACGAAAAATATATTACTCTATTTAAATCATCTAATTTTAATGACGACAATATTGTCATATTTATGATTATTCTTTCGTCATGTTATTGTGTTTATCGTCACCAAAAATAAGAAAATAAATGACGACAGAATAATTCGTCACCTAATAATATATTTAACATGACAATTATGTCATTTTCATTTCATATTTTAAATAATATCACAAAATAATTTGTCACCAAAAAGTTACTTTCTGGGACACATTTTTCAATGTCACTAATTGAATGCTTATGGTGACGATACATCTCGTCACATAAAGAGTTATTAATAGTGACAAAATTATTTGTTGTGACTAAATGAATATATAACAGTGACGATATAGTTTGTCACCAAAGAGTTAATTTCTATGACATACTTTTCTCTGTCACTAATTGAATACTTATGGTGACGATAGAACTCGTCACATAAAGAGCTATTAATAGTTACAAAATTAGAAGGCATCACTAAATGATATATAATAGTGACAACATAACTTGTCACCAAATAGTTAATATTAGTGACAATATATGTTGTCATAACTAAATGAATATATATAATGACAATACTATTAATTCTAAAAAGTTAATATTATTCGTCATTAAATTTTAATTTTCATTGACCAAATATAATTTGCCAATAAATAATTATAATTCGTGATGATGCGGTGGTCATATTAAGTTGTTTGACATTCAAAATGTATTGTTACATTAACAATTTTCAATAAAAAAAATATAATACATTTAGTGAGCTTTTTAAATCAACTTTCCACCTGTATATAATATAAGAGACAAAAGGCAATAAACATTTAAAATAAAAAGTAATTATCTTATAAAAAAAATAGTAGATTCACTGATTCAACAAAATACCCAACTAGCTAGGCAATAAACAGTTGCTTAAATAATCTATGTACCACAAAACCAAATTATATAATCCAAAAAGCTAAAATTCTAAAATCCATATCCTAAGAAAATACTTAATTAAAACCTTCAACCTTGTGGTTATTGACCTTCCAGAAAAAACTCTATCTGCAAATCAAAAAAACATATGGACATAAATCAATCAAATAGTTATGAAATTTAAAAAAATGTATATAAAGAAAGATATATTTAAATAATAAATTGTGAGTTTTCCAGAACTATAGCTATACTAGCATTATAGCAAGAGTTCATTATTAACTCATTTATAAAGTTGTTTTTAATATCAAGAATTTGCATCAACACAAAATCAACCATGGAAAGCAACATTTGAAAGCTTAATTGAAGTTTAAAAGTATTTATTACTTACATGATATTTTTCTCTAGTATATGTCCATCCCCTTAGCAGCCATAAATGCCATAAGTTTGTTGATATTTGCACCTTGATCAACCAATTGAGTTTTCAAATCAGACACTTCAGTCTTAAATTCAACCACTTGTGTCTTAAGATCATTTACTTGAGAGTTAGACATTTGTAGCTTTTGTGGTATATCTTGAAGTTCCTTTTGGACTTGTTGGGTAGCTAAATTAGATGATGTGATGCGCCTGCTTGGAGGTTTTGGACCATACCCAAGGCCTTTAATGTAACCAGATCCATGGCCAAGAACCTCCAAGACTATTTCATCTGTGTTCTTCTCAAATCCTTCTTCTCTATATTGATCTCGCTTTTTTTTTTCATCAACTCCTATTAAAACACATGGATGTAAGAAGGTATATACAGTTATTTACAATCATTAACATAGAAAAGGCTGGATTTTAAACAAATAGATACGAAAGTTACCCAATTCTCTTCTGCCACTTTGGATGACCAACCCTTTTCCTCTGAATAATGCGTACGTTTATACAAATCAATCATATCACAAGGATCTCCATTTAGCTCCTTTTGAGACTAGGACAGGAAAAAATGTGCCAAATACATTAGAATTATGCATCAATTAAAGGTTTTTTTTTTCTTTCTAAATTTAAACTATATTAAAAGAAAGAAAAAAGATTACAACCATATTTGGCTTGATTGCCTCAATTACCTTATAGCAGTCCCTAGCATACAATTTCTCTTCATATAACTTCTTTATTTTACATTACAAACTAATTAAGTTTTCGTTATATGCATGTGTGTATTTAGGAAGTTATAAATCAAACTTCATGATTATATCTTCAAGTTACAATATAGGATTTACTAGGATATTTCCAAAACTGTTATGACAATTGTTACTGTCAGCTGCTATTTCCTAAAGGATCAACAGTCACAAGAAGCAAAAACCCTTCCAACAAAACAAGATCCAAAAAACTCCCATAAGACCCCAATTCCATATCCCAAAACAAGATATATTCAATTAAATCCCAAACAGATCTAAATTGGGGAAACAAAAAACCTTCCAACAAAACAAGATCCAAAAAACTCCCATAAGACCCCAATTCCATATCCAAAAACAAGATATATTCAATTAAATGTTATTAGAATGAAAGTAGTACAAAAGTACAAGTTTAGAACACTTACAATCTCGTGTCGACGAACAGTAAATGGCTTTCTGCCTGAAATATGTGGAGCTCTCACCTGTTTTCTATTCCCAACATTCACAAAACTTGTGTGCTATAAAAACAAGAACAATGACATTGTAAGCAATGTTACAAACATATAGCTATAACCTAAACACTGAACCTTAACATTTAAACATGTTAAGTTTTTGTATTATTACCTTAAATTTAGGTGTTGCAAAATAGTCGCACAATGCTTCCCAATTTTTTTAACAAGGACAACAAGAAGGTTTGTTATTCTTAACCTCTACCAAAGTTGCAAACTTCTTGTAGTGCATATGTAACTTGTAACGCTTTTGTCGGTTACTAGATTTCAGCCTATCAATCAAACATTGTTTCACTCCAGGAGTATCAACATTAACATCCATGTGGATCTACATATCATATTAGTATATTTTAGATGACGAGAAAAATAAATTGATATAATTAAAAAGTTATTAGTTTCGATATATACATTTATATGATCAAAGCTTGGCTCCAAACTTTTTTCCTCATCTACGTCTTTCCACCTTTTGGGCACTGGAAGGACATCTCGAGTTACTACGCCAATTTGACTTGCAAGCTTTGCAGATTCATCTCTATTTATAGGTCTTCCTATGAATGGATCCACATTAATCTTCATTTTGCTCCCTGAAGCAACAAATGACTTCATAATCCCCTTGCCCATTGTTGGACCACGACTCCTTTTCTTAGAGTTAGCTGTATAAAGAAAACGATACTTGTTATAGTTTTGTTTTGCATACATAATAAATAAGATTATTAGTTACAAACTTGGTATAATTTTTTTTAAGAAAAAAAAGAGAATTCATACCTGTTTCAATACTTGTTTCAGTTGATGAGGCTTGCTCATTTGATGGAATTTCAGGACTTTCTGTTGTTGGAGTTTCATGATTTTCAGTTGTTGGAATTACTGGACTCTGAGTTAATGCAATTTCAAGCCTTTGAATTGCTGTAACTGTAGAAATTTGTGGTGTGAGATTAATTTCACAGGTCTGCTTTTTAGTAGTATGTTCACTACCTTTGGATGAATTATTATGGGCTTTAAGTATTACAAATGGTTCCTTTTCTATATTAGATTTCCCACCATCAGAAGCCACGTTTTCTTTGTCAAAACGTCCTTTGATACCTCTGAGAGTTTTCAAATCAGCTGGCTTAGAATTACGATCAATAAAAATTTGTTTAGTCTTGTTTGCATTGCTTTGCCCTTTCATTTTGTGTCCACTTCCAGGAGCCATTTATAAAACCTGTAACAAAAAAAACTTGAATTAAATCTATTAGAATTGGATTAATTAATAATAAAGATAAGCTGCTTGTATAATTATACATAACATTCTAGTGAGCATTAAGATGAAAAAATATCATAGCAATCAGTACTACGTTAAAAAAATTCAATTTAAAGACGATTATTAATAAAAGTTGTTTTTAACAGGTATCTGCGATTTTACTGAGAGCGTTCAGTAATCATCCTAAGGTTCAAATTTGGGATGGTAAAGGTACCCATTCGATTATAATTTAAGAAGTGTTCATTTTACACTTTAATGCTGGAAAAGTATATGACTCTAGATATATACATTTATATAATACTGTTTAGATCCAAGTCCGCACATGGGGCATCTAGCTTGGACTGATGCGTTTGTCATCACTGCTGATTCAGTTAGTATGTTGAGTGAGGCATGCAGCACTGGGTATGTTAGATATGCCTTTATGTTTGTCACATCTTACTTGTTAATATGAACCCCTATATTTTATTTTTCCCTTTGTCAACTGAATTTTATATATATATTCTGCAGGAAGCTCGTTTACGTAAGTTGCTGCTTTCTCACAGTTTTGAAAGCTGCTGCTTTCTTAAAATTGTCAGAAAAAATTCAGAACCAGCCATGTGCAAATCTACTAACAAAACATAACATATAGACGATGAGACCAACAACATCATTCAATAGTACTTGTTAGTATATTTAAGAAAGCAAAAAACTCTAAAATCATAATATGCCGCAACTAAGCAACTATTATTTAAGAAAGCATACTGCATGTTACCAAGAGAAAAGCTTTAAAAAACTAAAATCAAAGTATACTGCATGTTAAGATCATAATATGCCGCAACTAAACAACTATTACTTTTTTTTTTCCTAATACAACCAATTTTAGTCTTAAATTTAAAACTGAAATAGGTTATGTATGTAATAAAAAAGTGAAATTCAAATGGGATTCTCATTTTTCAACAAGGGGGTATTAACATATAGATTATAGATTAAACAACACAACTAGATTGCACCAATAATACTTGTTAGTATGTTAAAATGTCTACTAGGATTTCCCACTTTTTTCATATAAGTGAAAACTGTTCGCTACATTGAGTAGTTATTTGTTCTTCTTTCTTTCATTTTTTTTTGCTCTTTCTTTCATTCTTTTTTTCCTGTTCACCGGTCTTGATGTTGAATTTGAATCAATTTATAACCACACTGAAAATAGAGACCTACCTCTAGAATGCAAGATGAATAATTTGCAAGGCTAGATCCGAAGTCCGCCACTAAAGTAGCAGTACTGCTGTTCTTAGTCCTGCAGCAAATATAAGGGAACCTGCATATAGCATTAAAATCAAAATCCTCCATCCAAAAAATCATACAAGATTATACAACAAAGAGCTTCAAACCAGAAAAACTCTTACCTTGTCAAACCCTCACCCAACATTTTGGTCAGAACTGCTACCTTGTATGAATTGAGGAGAGTGACCATGAAGAATAAATTAGAATCTATATTTACACCACAAAATAATCTTTATTAAACATTTACGAGCAATCCTTATTAAACATCACAACTAATTTATAAATCAACCCCAAGCCTTGGTTCTATCCAATATTTGGTCTTTAACCAAAACATTCCATAGAGGACTTTTGACAAACACCATGTCTGCACTGTTTTAAATCACCATTCTCATAGCCCTTTATTTATGTTATCAATCCATTGTATGCACTGTATATATGAATCATTACAGCAACTATTGGAATACGAAAGAACAAAGTTGTTAGAAAAAATACCTTTGAAAAAATTGAGTGGTCTTTGGGTCTTCGAATTTAGGGTTTCTGCAATTGGGACAGAAGGATAAAATTTGAAGATACAAAGATGAAGTTTTGGGTAAAATTTTGGGATTAATGATAATCCCTTCACCCGTAGGAAACATTATCGACACCATCAAATCTCAATCTCGCTAATTGCGGCAAAATTTGGCGCTACTTTTTTATTTATCCCGCCTAAACTATGGCTAAGGAATAGAGGGGAAACCAAATTGGTAGAGAGCTAGCATCTATCTAGTTTAAACTTCAATGTTGGCTAAGGATTGAGGGAAAATTTTGATCTCTATTGCTTCCCTTTCGCGCGCACACTCTACACGCTGAGAATTGAGCGAAGCCCTCTCTAATTGCTAATTGTTATTTAAGTGAATGTTAAATACAATACTAAAAAATAAAGTTTCTTTAAATTAATCTCCAAATGACTTTTTTAAATTAATATTATGTACTTAAAATAAAATTTAAAGTCTTTTTGATGTGGATATATTTATATTTTTTTAAACTTTAACTTTATTTATGATCATAAAAATAATTTTTTATGGAGAAATTTAAAGTTTAACGTAATGTAAAGTTATTTACTTTATAGTTTATTAAAATAAATAGTTGATAGTGTAAGTTACTTAAAAAGTGCTACTAAAAGTATATTTATTATTGTAAATTATTTAAGGTATTTATATTCACCATAATTAATTCTAAAAAATTATTTAAAACAAAATAGCGACCAATTTTATCTTTTATAAAAAACCTCTGAACAATAATATATAACTATATTGCCACTATATTATGTGGATGTTTAATGGCTTTAACAATTATTTTTAAAAAAAAACTCGGGTGTTTAGTTGAATGCAATTTGAACGATTCGAACAATATACTTGATTGTATAGATGATAGAAAATGAACTGAAAATTAATTATTTTATTTTTATTTTTAAAATTATTGATTTTATTTTAAAATGAATTAATTATTATTTATTTTAAATTTATTGTTATTTTAATCATTTTTTGCCACATAATCAATTATTTTATTTTTGATTTTTTTGTATTGCCACATAAGAAAATAATAATATTTTAATTTTTTTTCAATGCCACGTGTGTAATTTTTTGACTTCGGAATGGCCTGAATTTTCAGTTTTATAAAGCACAGTGGTCCAATTGCATATTTTTAAAGTTCAGTGGCCAATTACTTATAAGTCGACGACCACAGGCGGGTAAAGGTGTTTTTTGCCGAAAACAAAGATATAGAAAGCATATTTTGTGTACTTCAAGATTTTATAGAATTTTTATAGGAAAAAAACACATTTACTCCATTGTGGTCATCGTATTTTAAGCAATTAGTCATTGTACTTTTAAAAAAAAATCAATTGGCCCACTGTGGTTTTTAAAAATGCTTAATCAAGTCATTCCGTCAAATTTTGCTCACAGATGTTAAGAAATTCCTACGTGGCAAGTAAGCCAACCAACTTCCTACCTTTACCCCATTGTGTTCGTGGAGTTGAAAGCATTGAGCCACTGTACTATAAAAAAAATACAAATAATCAGACACACGTGGATATGATATGCAAATGTTAAAAATCAGACACACGTGGATATGGATATGTTATAATATATATGTTTTATTTTAAAAATTAATATTATAATACTTTTATGTTTTAAAATACTTATAAAACTTTTAAAAATAAAAATACTTTTATGTTTTATTTTCTTTCTTTTTCTTTAACTAAATATTTATAATATGTATAATATTAATAAAAATTAATATTATAATATTTGTAATATGTATGTTTTATTTTAAAATAAAAATAGAAAAACTTTTATGTTTTAAATACTTATAGAATTTTTAAAAATAAAAATACTTTTATGTTTTAAACATACATATTAAAAATAAAAATACTTTTATTTTTAAAATTTTTTATTTTTAAAAGTATTTTTATTTTTATTTTTATACATAAAAATATTTTTATTTTTAGGTAAAGAAAAAGAAAGAAAATAAAAAATAAAAGTATTTTTATTTTAAAAAATTTATAAGATTTTAAAACATAAAAGTATTTTTATTTTTAAAATAAAATACATATTATAAATATTATAATATTAATTTTTATTAATATTATACATATTATAAATATTTTCTACCTCATTTGTAGCATTTGTATACCATATCCACGTGTGTCTGATTATTTGATTCCACGTCATTTCCTTGATTTTTTTTAAATGTCATGTAAGAAATAAATAAACAGACATCCACTAAATTTGACGAAATGGCCCTATTAAGCATTTTTAAAAACCACAGTGGGCCAATTGTATTTTTTTAAAGTACAGGGGGTCAATGCTTTCAACTCAACAAACACAATGGGTAAAGGTGTTTTTCAAGTACTAGAATTTGGTTGACTAGCTTGCCACGTAAGAAAATAACTTGTTTTGTTTTTTTTTTCCAAAAGCCACGTAGGAAAATTGGTCTAATTTCTTAACGTCCGTCCAAAAAATTTGACGGAATGACCTAATTAAGCATTTTTAAAAACCACAATAGACCACAATAGGGAAAATGTGTTTTTTCCCAATTTTTATATATAAATAAAAAATTCATGAATCTAATACAATATTATTATTTTTTTCTAAATTTAGACTGAATTAAAATAAAGAGAAAGTACAACCTTGTGGGAAAACCCCAATCATGATATAACATAGAAATCATAGTATAGGACCTACGATGTCACGGCTATAAAAGATTACAAGGCCCTAGCACCCGACATAAACAACTCAAATATTTGTTAGCCGACTGTAGCAGCCGAACACTCTGCAACACTATACAAAGTCCAGCCCAACCAACAACAGGTCGCCCAAGACCGAAGCAGCAAGCCAGCAGCACAGCAACACAGCAACAGAATTTAGTTGGAACATAGAGCAGACAGCAAGCCCCATGGTAGCCAAACAGAAGCAAACCAGCAAAAACTCCTAAGCTGGTAAGGGTACCTGTTTCACCTACTTTCAATCTGAAACTTCCAATAACCTCAAAACTCAAACCTACAACACCTGCTATAGCAGAACATACAGCAGACAACAGACCAGCAGCAACACAGCTGCACAATCATCCTCAAGCTGCACAATAGGAAATAGCCCAACGCCAGCAAGACTAAAACCCAACAAATAGACTGATAGCCCATCAAAGCCAACTGCAAAACAGATCCACCTGCTGCACCAGAATTACCAAAAAAGACTACAGAATTACCTGCATTTGCAGCTAAAGGAAAAGCATTCACATAACAGCTACTCCCATTTCTGGAAAAAAGAACACAACACAAAACTATCAGAAAAGCCACATTAGTTTAGTCCAGTAAAGTTAGTTGTCAGAAATGCAAACAGACTCATGCAACCCATCCAGTAATAAAAATTAATCAACTTGAAATGAAAAAGCACAATACAAGATACAACTGCAAAAAGTAAGACTACTAGGAAATGCAAGCATAAATAATCACCAGAGTGCCATGAAGTAAAAACTTTCTAAAATAATTCTACAGCTAAACATGACATTACCTGCAAAATCGCTTCCTTCAGCTTTGAATGAAAACGGGACCCTGAATCTTTGACAATTTTAGGAGGCCATATCTGCACCAATAGAACAGACGAATTCCCATGAGGCAAAAGAAGATATAAGTCAATCCAGAATTGCAATGCACAAGTACTTTATATATTTGCGGATCAAGTTCCAAATTCCTTAATAAATGTTATTAAACTTTCCACTATTCCCAATTATCAAAAGAGAATATCCCCCCTTTTAACCCTTTGCTGAGTAAAAGATGTTAAAAAAGATTTCAAAATTTCTTCGCTATGTATTAGTGAATTAGAATCCTCTGCATCGCCCAACTATTTCAGCCTTCCAGCACCTGTTAACTTGGACAGCATATTCATACTGCCAATAAGCCAAGCCAAATGTGAAAAATGGCCAAGCTGAAGTTATAAATGGTCGAGCAGAAGTAACTCGATAATTGAAGTGTACAGTCTGTAGACTCAACTTAGTTATTAGGACAAGTGAAACAGTTTACGGGTAAGTTTGTTCTGATGCCAAGAATGCCAACCCAAACAAAGTTCCACTCTTCCACCTCTTACATTTATACAAAGTTCCACTCTTCCAACTATCTTCTACATGCTTTAATTTTCTAACGCACCCATTATGTTCAAACCAGATACAATTTACCTTTTAAATTTTTCACACACTAACTTGAAAAGATAACAAAACAGAAAAATAGCATTCATTCAAGTTATCTAAAAACAGATATTTACCTATTTGAAACAATTTCTAATTCCACCATAACCCTTATCTTTCATCTGAACTCAAAACCAGCAGCAGCTGTACAACCAAGCAGCACCTGCTTAGCAGAACAGACACAGCCCCATCAGTCAAGCCACAGACCAGCAGTAGTACTGCAACAGAAAATGGGGCTCGCCTAAACCCGAACAACTGCAACTATAACACGCAGCAGGCACATAGAGAACCCAAATATCTAGCCCAACCAAGCAACAATATAACAGAATTAGGAATAGACCGGCAGCAGCAGGCACATAGAGAACCCAGCAGAACTAAAGAGATCCCTATGGCAGTATCATAGCAAGAGCACAAGCAAAAGCAGTAGCAGCCAACTGCATAAACCAGCTGAAGACCAGTAGCAGTATCAGCCAAAGACCTCCTAATCTAAAATTAAATATCATATACACATACATTTAGACAGTTACATCATATAACGATAGGCAATGACAGAACTACCCAAACTACATCAAAAAATCTACAAGAAAAAGTCAAAATCACCCTGAGCTGCATCTGCGCACTCGATATTCACCCTGAGCTGTCAACACCAAAAAAAAATTCCTGCAAATAATGTGAGCTTTAGTAAGCATTAATACATCAAAGCAACTGAAAAAGTTTGAAGAATAGAATGAGTTTATTAGAGCACCTGTGTTCTGTTGAGTTAACTATTGTCATCATCAGTATCGTTTTCAGAATCACTATGTTGCTGAGAATCATCCTCAGTACTACAATAATCAACCAAAGTTTCATCTAACTCATCTTCTTCATCGACATCCTCTAAGTTCTCCTCAATAACTTCAGATAGTCTTGAAATTACCAACTCCTCAACATCTTCAGGATCCATGTCCTCTCTATTCAATGATTGTCTTTCACCAAGACTAACTTCAAATGCGTCATCAACATCATTCTCTTGATATACTCCATCTTCCACAAAGGAAAAATCGTCAACATCCATTGCTTCTTCTTGCATCTCATCAACATCGTATATATGCCTATGTTGAAATGGTTGCACTACTCGCCAATTACCTCCAAATTTAGGATCATTAATATAAAAAACTTGTCGTGCTTGATCAGCTAGTATATAAGAATCATTCTCATACCATTTTCCTGTAACTTTAATACTTACTATATTTCCATCCTTTTGTATCCCTGATTTTTTTTCATATAGTTACATGTCTATCTTTCACATAATACAATTGAATTATATCAGTTAATACCCCATAAAAATCTATGATATCTTCACCATGGTTCCCCTCTACTACAATCCCACTATTTTGACTTTTACGACGACCATCACGTTCTTTAGTTAAAAACCTAACTCCATTCACGATGCATCCAGTGTACTTTCTTACACACCTATATGGTGCACATGCTAATGAATATAGAGATTCGTTTGCCTCTGATGGTTCATCATGATATATTTGAGTCATCTATAGAAAAGTAAGATTTTAAAAATCAACAACATGATAATAAGATATTTTACAATTGCAAACAACATTCAAAATCCAAAGTATCTTACATGATTTTTGATCCATGCGGGAAATTGCTCTCTATGTTCTTGATCTACATTTTCACAACCAGCTAAGTGAAGATCCTCTTTATGCCTCCTGTAATAAATAATATCAATATGCATTTCAACAAATTTCAAATACTTAACATATTGTTTTTGTAAGTTTAAAATCTAATTATATACTCACTCAACATATGGTTCAACCTCTTCACAATTTTGGAAGACAAACCATTGTGTCACATTAAACTCTTCCTCTAATAACTCAACATATTTAGTTGCTCCAAAATGGCGGCATTTTTGAGAGAAAATTGATAAACTATCATCAGTTACTATATCATTATTTCGCTCATCTCGATTGAATCTAGTCTCAATTCCCCGCAAGTACATTGAGCAAAATGTTAAACACTCTTTTGCAATGTAAGCTTCTGAAACTGAACCTTCTGGTTGAGCTTTATTGCGCACACTCTGCTTCAATTCACATAATGATCTACAAAAATTTTTTAACAAAGACATCAATAACAACTTAGACAAAATAATTTATATAATGAATATGTGTTTTTTTTACCTTTCAATTGGATACATCCATCTAAATTGAACCGGTCCACCAATCAATGCCTCATTCGATAAATGAATAGGCAAATGAACCATTATGTCAAAAAAGCTGGAGGATATATTTTTTTAAGTTTTCATAAAATCAAGCAAATATCTTCTCTCATTTTCTCTAATTCAGATTCTTACAACACAACCGTTGAAAAAAATGACCCAACTCTGCTAGTACGTCGGATACTTCATTATTTAACGATCCTCGAATACCAACAGGAAGTAACCGTTGTAAAAGTATATGGCAATCATGACTTTTCAATCCAGATATCTTTTGATCACTCGAACTAACACAACAAGAGATATTAGAAGCATACCCATCAGGAAATTTAATAGGTTTTAGAAACTCACAGAAATCCTGCCTTTCTTTCTTTTTCATGACATAACATGCAGCAGGTTTCACATATTTTCCATCACTCCTCTTAATTAAGTGCAACTCCTTACGAATGTTCATGTCCTCCAAATCTAGCCTTGACTTGACTGTATCTTTTGTTTTCCCATCTACACTTATCAAGGTTCCCAATATACTCTCACAAATATTCTTTTCAATATGCATTACATCTAAATTGTGCCTTAACTTCAACTTACTCTAGTAAGGCAAATAAAAAAAAATGCTAAATTTAGTCCAATTCAATTCCTCAGGCTTGCGCTTTCTCTTTCTATTACCATGCTTCCCTGGTGTCAAATCTTCTAGTCTCCCTAACTGCATTAACACATCCTCTCCAGTTAATTCTCTAGGTGCCTCGCTATCTTCTCTTTTACCATTGAACTTTCTACTTCTTCTCCAAGCATGATCTTTTGGTAAATAGCGACGGTGTCCCATGTAACACACCTTGTTTCGCAACCCCTGAGAACATATTTGGTCATTACAAACTGGACAAGCCATGTACCCTTTAGTACTCCATCCAGACAAATCACCATATGCAGGAAAATCGTTTATTGTCCATAAAACAGCAGCATGCATTTGAATTTTTTTTATAAGAAACATCAAAGGTTTCTATCCCTTCAACCCATAATTTTTTTAACTCTTCAATTAACGGTTGTAAGTAGACATCAATGTCCTTTCCTGGTGATTTCTTCCCTGGAATTAGTAAAGATAGCATAGAGAATGGTTGTTTCATGCTATCCCAAGGGGGAAGATTCAATGGAGCTACAATAACAGGCCACATGCTATAAGTGGTGCTAAATTTTCCAAATGGATTAAAACCATCTACAGCTAGAGCTAGTCTAACATTTCTAGGATCATTTGTAAACCAAGAAAACTTACTATCAAAGTCTTTCCAAGCTATTGAATCAGCCGGATGTCTCATATAATCATCATCAATTCGTTTTTATTTATGCCACACCATCTTTTTAGATGTTTTTTGGGACATGAACAAGCGTTGAAGCCTAGGTATCAGTGGAAAATACCTTAAAATCTTTTGTGGTATCTTCTTCCCTATACCATCATTTACTTTCCATCGAGAAGTTCCACAAGTAGGGCAACTTTCCACGTTTCCATTCTCCTTCCAGAATAAAATACATTCGTACTTACAAGCATGGATACATTCATATCCCAATCCCAAATCTCGCAACGATTTTTTCGCTTCGTATTAAGAACTTGGAAGTGTCTCACCATCAGGAAGAGATAATTTCATCAGCCTCAACATCATATCTATAGTTTTATTACTCACCTTATTATACACTTTGAGGTGAATTAATTGTATGATAAAAGAAATCCTTGAAATCTTCTTACATCCAGGGTATAATTCTGTTTGAGCACCCATCATGAGTGTCTCGAGATATGCTGGAACACCACCAATATTGGTGTTATTGTCATCTGAGATATTTTCAGCATCAGCTTGATAGTGTTGTTGACCAAGGTCAAATAACATGTCATTAACACCATCATCTTCTTCTTCTTCATCTTCTTCATCATCTTCTTCAAACAAATCATTATCAATCTTATCACCCTCATTGGTATGTGGATTCCTTAAATTATTCGAACTTGATGGTTCATCGTGATAAAACCATGTTGTGTACCCTGGATCTATCCCTCGCTCCAAAATATGATCTTTAACTGTTTTTTGATCTTGAATTATTAAGTTCAAACAATCTATACATGGGCATCGAATGTCGCACTCAGTACCTACATGAGTTTCAACAAATTTCATAAAAGCGTTTATCCCATCAATATAAGCCTTAGACCATTTAATTGCACGCAACCAACTCTTGTCCATTTTATACCCTACAGAAGCTAGTTGATACAATAGAACGAAAACTATAGCAAAAAACTAATAATGCTAAAAAAGGGCGAAGACTGTATTCTTGAACTTGCCTTGCTTGGTGATTGCAGATAAAGTTTGATTTTCAATCCTGACAACTGACGTTTCTCTTTCTGATGGTTTGCAGGCATAGCTTCCAAGGATTTGGATTTGTCAACTTCATTACTTTCTTCTTTGATCTGCACAAATGAATCTGACAGGGGAGAAAAAAATAACAACAACAGTAATAAGATTTTTTGGCAATAAAAACTGCTATACATGAACACAAGGACCAAACTCAGCACACAGAAGTAGGCTGATAAATTTAATAAAGGGAAGAAAAAGAGGAAATATATAGGTAAAGATATAAGCATAAATAAATATCGTTACATCTTTGTCCAAAATCAACTTCACTAGATAGTGGGTAAAACAATTCCAACCAATAGTGACGTTGCAGGTCTGAATAGAAGGTAGCCATTTGGGAAAATTATATCTAAGAGTACAGTTATTACATAGACCACCCCTCCACCTCCTCAAGTAACATGGACTCCACCGTAAGGTGTTCAATTTCAAGCAGGATTTTTATCTTCCTAGACATTCAGGAATTCTTCAAGAGTTTGCAAAGTAATCAAATAAGGAGTAAAAACATACCAACCATGCTACCAATTATTATGAATCGAATTACAAAAAAGTGTTTCTTACTAAAAATCACAATCATATCTGTAGTTTTCAATCATAGAAAACATAAAAAAATTACATATACCTCTTGTGCTTGATTATAATCTTTATAATCCCTCCTTAACTTTAATTTCCTTCCGTAACCTAGCAAAACTGGAATTCAATTTGGGAAGGGAGAGATAGGTTTCGGCAGGTGGGAGGACAGAGGAGCCGGGACTAGGGGAGAGAAAGAGCAATGTGCAGGATTGGGCTGGGGACTAGAGGAGAGAAAGAGCGATGTGCAGCCGTGCGGGAGAGAAAGAGCTAGAGGAGAGAAAGAGGGATGTGCGAGTCTTAGGCCATGTTTGGTTTTCGTCACTAAAACACTACTGCTTCATTTGATTTTAATTTAATTCCTTTTCTAATCTTTAAGTTTTTTTTTATTTCTAAATAATTTTCTAATTAGCTTTCATGGTTAGTTTTATTTTAACTTCAAACAACTTATATTGCATTATATGAATTATTATCTTCCATATATACAATATTAAAATATAATACATATTGTTTATTATATTATGCTTATTTTACATAATATTAAAAAAAATGTATTACTCACATACTTTCTTAATTTTTTTTGCCTCCAAATCAAATTGTGACGATATTACGTACTTTGTCACTAAATATAACAATTTATGACGAACCATTTTTGTCACTTATCCACGTAGCTAATTAGTGACGCACTATTATCTCGTCATATAAAATTGGTATTTATGACAATACAAATTGTCATAAATTATTATTTTTTCGTCTTTAAAGCAATTTCCCTCCAAAATTCTACAGAAAATTTTTGCCTCCAAATAAAATTGTGACGATATTACGTACTTTGTCACTAAATATAAAAATTTACGACGAACCATTTTTGTCACTTATCCACTCAGCTAATTAGTGACAAACTATTTTCTTGTCATATAAAATTGGTATTTATGACAATACAAATTGTCATAAATTATTAGTTTTCCGTCTTTAAAAAATTTCCTTCCAAAAATAATTTTGCCTCCAAATAAAATTGTGATGAATTTTTATTTGGCGTCACTAAATGTGAACATTAGTGACGAAAGCACATTGTCACTAAATGTTACAAATAATTAATGACAAATTATTATGTTGTCATCGAAAGAAATATTTGGTGACAATAAATACTGTCATCAATTATTACAAAATGTCATTAAAAGGTTTCCCTCCAAAATTTTGGTGCGAAATTCTACCTCCAAAATAACTTGTGACGAAATTTTCTTAATCGTCATCAAATGTGTAAATTAGTGACCATATAAATGATTAATAGTTACAAAAGTAAAAGTCGTCACAAAAGCAAAAGTTTTAGTGACGATTATGAATTTCGTAATTATTAATTAACAAATTGTGACAAAAATTTGTGCGTGGCAAAAATTTCGTCATAAAATGTGTGATTTCTTGTAGTGTCCTCTAATGACGGTTTCAATTTTTCTGTGGTTGTCTCCTCCGTGTGCAAAGGTTCAAATGGTGCTCTGAATCGGCTACCGCGTGGCATCGAATCTAACATATGTAGGTAGTCCATAAATTTCGGGTCATCGAACTCTTCATCCCCCAACAAAGTTGTTTCTAATGGATCATTGACTAAACTCTTGCCCATATCTTCACTGATAATCTGCTTAATTATATCCATCCTGAAACATTCTTCCTCATCCGTAGGGAATTTCATGGCCTTAAACACGTTAAATTTGATTTCCTGATCTTGGACCCTCATAGTAAGTTCACCTTTTTGTACGTCGATGAGTGTCCTACCCGTAGCCAAGAAAGGTCTCCCTATGATAATCGAGATGTTCTTGTCCTCCTCAAAATCCAGAATAATAAAGTCCGCAAGGAAGATAAACTTATCCACTTTAACCAATATGTCTTCTACTATGCCTCTCGGATATGTGACTGACCTATCCGTTAACTGCAATGAAATATTCGTAGGCTTTGGTGCGGGCAAACCCAATTCTGTGTATACTGACAGTGGCATAAGGTTCACACTCGCCCCCAAATCATATAAACACTTATTAAATGACATGTTCCCGATTGTGCACGAAATAGTAAAACTCCCCGGATCTTTTAACTTCGGTGGCAACTTTCACTGTAAAACTGCACTACACTCCTCTGTTAATGCCACTGTTTTGAAGTCGTCCAATTTCTTTTTCCTGGACAGAATCCTTTTCATGAACTTCGCATAACTTGGCATCTGCTCTAGGGCTTCTGCGAACAGGATGCTAATCTGAAGTTTCTTGAAAACCTCCAAAAACTTCGCAAACTGTTTATCTAATTTCTATTTTTGGACCATCTGCTGAAACGGTGGTGGAGGATATACAACTGGCTTTTCGTCTAACTTTATTTTCTCACTTTGCTTATCCTCACCCTTGTTTCCTTCAACCACTTTGCTGTCATCAACTTTTTCATTCGATGTCGCTGAATTTTCTGCATCTTTACCAACGAGATGTTTTTCACTCCTCAACGTAATTGCCTAACACTGTTCGTGGTTTCCCTTCGGATTTCTCTCGGTATCACTCGGTAGAGTCCCTTGTAGCCTGTTATTTAATGCTAAGGCAATTTGCCCCATCTGATTTTCTAAATTCTTGATGGCCATTGCTTGGTTTTTCATCGCGGCCTCAATATTTATTATGTACTTCGATAACAACTCCTCTAAATCTGATTATCTTTCCTGATGTTGAGCCGGTTGTTGGTTATTCTGAAAACTAGGGGGATATGATGGTCGTGGTGCTTGGTGTTGCTGATTATTACTCCACGAGAAATTTAGGGTGATTCCTATTCCCTTGGTTGTAATTATTCTGGTATAAATTCTGTGGAATCCTGTTGTAGCTACCCACGAATTGCACGGACGCTGGGTTGATTGCGCATTGATCTGTAGGATGCTCACCCGCGCACAATTTACATACGACCTCAACCTGCTGTACTTGTGCCTGTGTCTGTGTCCCCGACATAGCATCCAACTTCTTAGATAGTGCTGAAATCTGCGCTTGTATTGCCATTATACCATCTACTTCTAACACTCCAGCCACCTTTGCCTATGTCATTCTTGCTGTGGGCCACTGATAGTTGTTAGCTGCCATTATCTCAATCAAATTGTAGGTCTCCTCATAACTCTTAGCCATGAACGCTCCACCCGACGTTGCATCAATACTAGTCCTGAGATTTCCATGTAGTCCGTTATAAAAGGTATTCATTTGCAGCCACTTGGGCAATCCATGATGCGGGCATTTTCTGAGCAATTCCTTGTATCTCTCCCATGCCTTATACAGTGATTCCCCGTGTTGCTTCTCAAACATCGTTATCTCATTCCTCATTTTTGCAGTTTTCGCTGGTGGGAAAAATTTTGCAAGAAACTTCTGAGCAAGGTCTTCCCATGTCGTTATTGAACCCGACGGTAGAGAATGTAACCAATTCTTTGCCTTGTCCTGTAAGGTGAATGGGAACAAGCGAGGTCTTACCGCATCATCTATCACCCTATTATACCTGAAGGTGTCACAAATTTACAGAAAGCTGACTAGATGTTCATTCGAATCGTCATTTGCCAATCCCCCAAACTGAACTGAATTCTAGATCATCTGAATTGTCCCAGGCTTGATTTCGAACGTATTTGCAGCAATAGCAGGCCTGGTGATGCTCGACTACAGTTCAGTCACCTTGGGTGTGGCGAAGTCCCTTAACGCTTTCTGATCTTCAGCTGCCATTGCCTCTTCGTTCTCAGAATTTTCGAAGTCTTGCCTCGTTTCGTTGATCCACTTACTTAACCTCTGGAACCGTTTCTCAATGTCATCCTCAAAAGGCAACAAGTCTGGATTTTTGGATCGAGTTTGCATAAACCACTTCAAAAACCTGAAATAAGAGGAATAAAACGAAAATAAAAATTGTTTAAGTAAAACTGAACTAATTAAACTGATATTGTAGAAATATTAAGATCTACACTAAATTGTCCCCGGCAGCGGCGCCAAAAACTTGTTGGGTAAAATTTATATACGCACAACACGCAAGTATACGTAGTCAACAAGTAATAAAGTGATGAGTAGAGTATCGTTCCCATAGAGACAAATTAGCAAAAATTTAACCTTACAATTATCAGTTTCCTATTAATCCTAATTTTATTAAACTATTCAATTCAATGATTATAATTATAGAAACTAAATTAAGAAATAAATAAATAACCACAAAATAATCACAAATATCAAAATCTAGAATTTCAAACAATTAATGGAGAATTGAACTTATGATTTCACCCTAAGCTTCACACTGATTTTCCAACACCTTTATTCCACTTCAATTCACTATCACAGTTCATTAATCAATAACACAAATGTAGTACTAGCCACCTCTCGATACACTAATACCGTATTAACTTAAATCCACAAATTAGATAGAAACAAGTTAAACACCTTAATCAACTAATTCACCATATTTCTATGTGAATTATAATTAAAGAAGATTTAAGATTAAGTTCTCTATTCGATTACATGCGATGTCAAGTATATCTCTACCTTAACAGTCATCAAGATTCTGCTATTCACAAAATTCATGAACACACGCTATATTAACTAAGTCTAGATTCGAATATCCTATCTCGATTCCATACAAATTCACAAAGAATTGTTGATCGGACAATTCATAAATTCAAGCTTAAATTAATATAGATAAACTGGAAAATAGCTTATTGAACTGGAAATCAAAGTTTACAAAATCATCGTTTCACTTAAGGATCCACCATAAGCCTAAAAAGCGAATTAGTTCATAATGAATGAAATAAAAACTGAATAATTTAAAAGAACATCCTGTCAATTACAAATATAGAACTAAGATGAAGAATAGTGCAAGACACCCTTCACGTAGCCTTAATCTGCAATCGTCTCGAAAATCTCTTCAAAATACTCCTCCGAATCTTGCTATGAAAAACTAGAATTAATCTCTGTGTTATTGCCTTGTGTGGTGACCCCCCGTTGTTTTTAGAGCAATTGATATATATCCTCGTGTTCCAACCGAAAACCATGTCAAAAAGAGTCCATGAGCCATCCCAATGCTAACAAACCTCTTCCTAGCAGTCTTTGAACCAAAATAGGACACTCAGATTTCGCTACCCCCTGCCCCGGCGGGGGTGCCTATGCATAATAAGCCCGCCCCAGCGGGCATGGCCACTGTCAACCAATTTTTTTCATTTCAAGTATTCTTCCAATTCCGTTCCAAATGATCTCCTTTCTTCACTACTTGTTACATCAACCACCTACACATAAAAGAACACCAAACAAGTAAAAACGAACACAAAAACACGAAAGTAACAACGAATTAAGCTTGAAATGGACATCGATTCGTGGATATAAAATCCACTTATCAAATATTCGTTTAGTCGTGGAATATTCTTGTTGTTGGAGAATATTCGTACGATGGCGCAACCATTTGTGGGCCCCATAACGGAAAACGGTCGAATGAAGAAAACGACAAACTTGAGTTTTTATAAATAACGGCGTAATTGTTACCGTTAATACTGTTGGAATACCTGGTGGTTAAAGTACAATAATACGAGTGGTTGCACAATGACACACAGTATTGCACAGTATTGTTGAATTATTGATCCTTACATAAGAAGGCACTACTCAATAATTGTTACAGTAATTACTGTTCAATATTTTATTTTATTGATTCAATAATTGCTACGTTGATATTTTATATTATTGTTGTTTCAATAATTGTCACTGCACAGTATTTTCCTTTATTAGATCAATAATTCATATTATTTGAATAATATTATTAGATAGCATTATTGACAATGTCTAAGGAAGTTCTATCTAAGGAGATGTTTGATCACCTAATTGCACGCCAATAAGGAGAAATCCTTATCGAAAAGCTCTCTCTTTCCTGGAAACGACCTGGTTGTTATAATGGTGATTCTGTAATATTATTTGTAAATAATTAATTATTAATTTATTTGATAAGAAAATATTTATTTTATGTGGATATAAATGAATGATATATTTATGTTATGTGGATATAAATGAAAGAATTAATGCTGAGGTGTTTTATCAGTATTTTGTCGGAATAGAGGTGTTGAAAATCGTCCGTATGTGGATTTCGGTCATTTTTCGTTTGAAATTTGGAAAAAGTTAAATCTACAAAGTTGTAGAGAATTTAATTTTCTATGGAATGGACATAAAATTCGTATTTTTTTTGATAAAAGTACTATTTATTACGAATTATTAAAGTTACGAAAATAAATGTTTTATTAAAATTATGGGTGGGACCCACTTTTGTTTTTTGTAAAAACATGTGCTGGAAAAATTTTTTCAAAGGTGGAGGGCTGGTCTTGGTTGGCATGCGTAGAAGAGAAAAAATATATATATTATTTTATTAATTTAGTCTGCTCTGGCGTTCTAGCATTTTTCTATAAATAGGGTGCTTAGTTAGAATTGAAAATCACACCAGAAACAAGTTTTTTCTCTCTATATATATATATTATTGAGCGTAATTTTTCGAGTATTTAGATACTTTGAGAGTTGCTATTCAGTACAAGTTTTCTTCAGCCTTATACTTAATGTTTCAGCCGGAAGTATTGTTCTTTTGAGGTAAGGGGTGTTATTTTCTTCGTAAATGATATTATTTTCTTCAATATCATTATACCGAAATATTGATATGAATTTTATTGTGGAATTTTTATCTTTTTGTATCGGAATTACTATTCACGTATACGATACTATTCACGTATACGACACTATTCACAAATACGATACTATTCACAAAAAAAATAAAATTTTCTCTTCTTTGTCTAATATGTCTATTATGGTTACTATATTTGATTATATCCATGTTTTGATCTTTATTTTTGAATTTTGTTCCACAATTGATTATTATGGTTCCCTCACAAAACCTTAACTTGTGGTATAACCTTGGTACGTAGGACATACTCTTTCCTATCCAAGATCTTAACAGGTATCTCCTCGTACGTTAAATCTTCGGCTATCTCGTCTGGTTCTAACTCAATAATGTGATTCGGGTCTTTCACATATTTACGAAGCATAGATATGTGAAAAACATTATGAATACGAGACATGCTTGGAGGTAATGCGAGTCTATAGGCCACATTTCCTATTCGGTCAAGAATCTCAAATGGATCAACAAATCTTAGATTGAGCTTTCCTCTTTTCCCAAATCTTGTAACTCCCTTCTATGGAGCAACATGTAACAATACATGTTCCCTAATATTAAATTTCACGTCCTTTCTAGGAAGATCCGCATAACTCTTTTGTCGATCCTGTGCCGTTTGTATATGTTATCGAATCGTTTGAATCTTTTCTGTAGTTATGCGTACCAATTCTGGTCCCAACAACGTTGTTTCACCCACCTCGTCCTAGCATACTGGAGAATGACATTTTCTTCCATACAACGTCTCGAATGGAGCCATGCCTATACTTCCATGATAACTGTTGTTGTAGGAGGATTCCACTACTGGTAGGTACTTATCCCAATTCCCTTTGAAATCTAGGACACAGAGTCTTAATAGATCTTCAAGAGTTTGAATAGTCCTTTCTGATTGCCTGTCCGTTTGAGGATGGTATGCTGAACTGAATCGTAAATCTGTGCCCATAGCTTTCTGCAAGCTAACCAAAAATCGTGAAGTGAATCTTGGGCCACGATCCGAAACTATGGATACTGGCATGCCATGCAATCTCACAATCTCATTCACGTACATACGAGTAAGAAGTTCAAGGGAATAAGTCTCCCGTATAGTCAAGAAATGAGCAGACTTGGTTAATCTATCAATAATAACCCAAATCACATCTATGCCTTGAGAAACCTTGGGAAGACCCGTAACGAAATCTATAGTAATATGTTCCCACTTCCATTTCAAAATCCTAAGTAGTTGCAATGGATCCTTTGGCATTTGATGCTCCGCCTTTACACGTTGACAAGTTAAACACCTCGAGATAAACTCTGCAATCTCTCTCTTCATATTGGTCCACCAAAATGTATGTCGAAGATCATGATACATTTTGGTACTCCTAGGATGGATTATAAACGGAGTATTGTGTGCCTCCATCATGATTCTATGCTTCAAGTCAGAATCGTTCGGAACACAAAGTCTGGAGTTGACTCGAAGTATTCCTTCTTCATCGATTCTTGCTTCTAGAACAGCACCTTGCATTTTCTTCTTCATATGCATCAGCTCCAAGTCCGTAGTTTGAGCAGCTTTAACTTTATCGATTAAAGTCGGTTCTACTCGTATATTTGATATCATCACGTGGGTCCCTGGAGTCTTTAACTCTATCTCCATCCTTTGCAAGTCATACAAAATGGGCCTTTACGTTGACAATATCGCACTTGTACTCACATATGATCTTCTACTCAATGCGTTAGCTACTACGTTCGCTTTTTCAGGATGGTATTGGATGGTATGATCGTAATATTTCAATAGCTCAAGCCAACGTCGTTGCCACGTGTTGAGTTCCTTTTGGGTGAAGAAATATTTAAGGCTCTTATGATCCGTATAAATCTCCACTTTCTCCCCATACAGGTAGTGTCTCCAGATTTTCAACGCGAAAACGACTGCTGCCAACTCCAGATCATGAGTAGGATAATTCCTCTCATATTCTTTAAGTTGTCGTGAAGCATAGGCTATGACTTTTCCATGTTGCATGAGAATACATCCTAACCCTTTGCCTGAAGCATCGCTGTAGATAACAAATCCATTCGAACCAGATGGTATTGTCAGAACAGGTGCCGAAATGAGTCTCCTCTTGAGCTCTTGGAAACTCTTCTCGCATTCCTCGCTCCATACGAATTTTGTATCTTTCTGAGTCAGCTGAGTTAACAGAGTAGCGATTCTAGAAAAGCCTTTCACGAATCTCCGATAATAACCAGCTAAGCCCAAAAAGCTACGTACTTCGGTCACCAACTTCGGTTGCTCCCAACTTTGTATGACTTTAATTTTTGCCGGGTCAACAGATACTCCATGTTTTGACACCACGTGCCCAAGGAATGCTACTTCCTTAAGCCAGAACTCGTATTTCTTCAGCTTGACATATAGCTTGTTATCGCGAATCCTTTGAAGTACCAGCTTCAAATGGCGCTCATGATCTTCACGGCTTTTGGAATAGATGAGGATGTCATCAATAAAGATAACAACGAACTGATCCAAATATTCTTTGAACACACGGTTCATCATATCCATGAAAGCAGCAAGAGCATTAGTCAATCCAAAAGACATGACTAAGAATTCATAATGCCCGTACCGAGTTCTGAAGGTAGTCTTCGAAATATCTTCAGTTTTAATCTTCAAGTGATGATATCCAGAACGATGATCGATCTTTAAAAAGAATTGTGCTCCTTGCAATTGGTCAAACATGTCATCAATGTGAGGTAGCGGATATCTATTCTTTATGGTGACATGGTTCAATTTCCGATAGTCGATACAAAGTCGCATACTTTCGTCTTTCTTCTTTACGAATAAAACAGGAGCACCCCAAGGAGATGTACTAGGACGAATGAAACCGATGTCTAACAACTCTTGTAGTTGGACTTTTAACTCCTGAAGTTCAATAGGAGCCATTCGATATAGGATTTTAGAAATGGGCTTTGTACCAGGTTCAAGGTCAATAAAGAATTCAACTTCACGTTCTGGGGATAGACCGGGAAGTTCCTCAGGAAATACGTCAAGAAATTCACTAACAATCGAAATATTATTCAAATCTGACGTATTTTTGTTCAAGTCCGTGACATGGGCTAAGAAAGCTTGACATTCGTTTTCAATAAACGAATAATTTTATGGCTTGATATGACAGTGATTGACTTTAGTGGTTTGTTAGCTTGAATTCACATAACAAGTAAGTATTTTCAAAGAAATAAGATCGACAGGTAAGCTATTTATTACGAATTATTGAATTTGTGGAAATAAATGTTTTTATTAAAATTATGGGTGGGACCCACTTTTATTTTTTATGAAAACATGTGCTGAAAATTTTTGTTTAAAAGTGGAGGGCTGGTCTTGGTTGGCATGCGTAGAAGAGAAAAAAAAATATTATTTTATTAATTTAGTTTGCTTTGGCGTTCTAGCATTTTCCTATAAATAGGGTGCTTAGTTAGAATTGAAAATCACACCAGAAATAAGTTTTCTCTCTCCCTCTATATTATCGAGCGTATTTTTGTAAGTATTTAGATACTTTGAGAGTTGCTATTCAGTACAAGTTTCCTTCAGCCTTATACCTGATATTTCAGCCGGAAGTATTATTCTTTTGAGGTAAGGGGTGTTATTTTCTTCATAAATGATATTATTTTCTTCAATATCATTATACCGAAATATTGATATAAATTTTATTGTGAAATTTTTACCTTTTTGTGTCGGGATTACTATTCACGTATACGACACTATTCACAAAAAAAATAAAATTTTCTCTTCTTGGTCCAAGATGTTTATTATGGTTACTATCATTGATTGTATCCATGTTTTGATCTTTATTTTTGAATTCTGCTCCACAATTGATTATTATGGAGTATTTTTAAACTTGGATAAACTGTAGTACGAATCCCTAATATTTGTCCTTTTGTCTCACTGAATTCGTTTTCTTTAAGATATTTTTCATCGTCCTCAATTCTAAATGATGATATTACTGAATATCTTTGGCCTGTAGTGCAAAGATGAATGGTTAACTGATGAATATCTTTGGCCCGTAGTGCAAAGATGAACATGTGTTTAGATGAACATGACCAACTGGTGATACAAATGAATATCTTTGGCTTGTAGTGCAAAGATGAATATTTGATTCAAGTTGTATATTGATTGATATTATAGGGATAAAATATTGATGATGAACTTTTAAATCTTAGAAGATAGTAGAATTCATTCTCTACTCGACTCTTCTAATGGATTGCTGTTTCCGCTGCAGTTGTTGATCTAAAACTTGTTGTCTATTATATTTTATCAGATTTTTTCCTGTTGAAGACTAATGATAATTTGTTGTATATTATCTTAGTCATAATATTCTTTACTGGGCTAGTTGAGCTCACCCTTTTCTTTTTTGTTCCATTTTTCTCAGGAGACGAGAATATAGCGGGAACTAGTCGGGGTGTGGAGTTATGTTTCCAGTCAGTTGTGTTAGCAGTCCTCACTATTTTGTAAAATAGTGTTTCAATAATTGTAATGAGGACTTATTTGAGTGTGGATATTGTCTAGAAGATAATATTTGTATTTAAACTCACAGTTTATTTGTTGTCGTATTTTGCACGACAATTATAGTAATGATGTTGTAGTTGTTTCTGTACCATGTATTTGGCGACTTAGAATAGGTGATGTATACCTATTTTGGGGGTATCACACTTTATCACCCCTGAAAGAACAACAATACAAGATAAACTAAAAGCCTGATTATCAAGAAAGAGAACAAGTACTAATCCAAAACCAATAACTAAATAGTTGAAATAAATTATGAAATATGTACTATCTGTTACAATCAATCTAACTGTTATTGCAGCGACTCTTGATTTTGGGGATAATGTCCATAACCAACATCATCTTGCATCTCTGAACCTGTAAATAAAATAAAATATATGTATATTAGATTTATTGATATGTTACTCATAATATTGAATAAAAGAAATGATCAAACCTTGGATTGTATGACTATCATCCTCTGAACTTGAAGATGATGTTGCACCTTCATTGTTGGGAGAATCTCTACATAAAAGCCAAAATAACACTCATCATTTAAAGATTGAGATAATTTAAATTTTTTACTATTGCTTAAATTACTTACCGATGTGCAACTATTGGACAATTCCTTTTGTCATGTGATTGTCCAACTTTCCCACAACCATGACAACGACTACCTTTTGGGTTATTTGCCATTCCTAATGCCCTTTCTTTCCCTCCTTTAAGTCTTTTGCCACATCCTTTTTTCCTCACTTGATTTGGTTCATTATATATATGCTCTTTATTGCGACTCATCTTCCCAGAGATTACACTTGCACCAGTTCCACATTATGAACTTTTACCACTATCTGCAACAAGATTGATTGATTCGAGTACACGAGCCAAAGCATCTTTATACATATTAATTCCTTCTTGTCTTATGAGGGCAATATTAATGACATCCAAAAAACATTGGATTAATTCACTCTGCTTGATTAGATATTCTTTGTCACTATTTATCATTATGACACTTTCATTATCAACCACTATCATAGAGTTTGCCTTCTTAGTCTACCTTTTCAAGATGTATTGTTGGGGTAATTAGTCAAAATCATGCATTTTGAGCAAGTAACCAAGCACATGTCTACATGGTATCCCCATACTCTCAAACTTGTGGCAACTATATGAAGCAAAACCCAATCCTTTGTCATAAATAAGTTATCGCACTCTACGTGTGAACATTTTTTTTCTATGAACTTGAAATATGCATTGATTATCACTCTCCTTGATAAGCTCAAAATGGTAATTCAAGCATTCCCATATCTCATCTTCAAATTTAAAAAACATTCCCCGAGTATAAATTTCAACCATTTAGAACAGAAAGTCATGATTCATCTTTACTTTAGGCTTCTCAATCAAATCTTTGTGATCGACCAACAACTCTTCTTGACGTTGGCGTAATAGCCCCTATTAAATTGGATAATGAAATCAACTAATGAATTATTCTTAGAAACATATCTTTTGAAAAAAGCGTGAGAGATTTCCGCACGTTGGCTACTTGACATATTGGCTGAGAAAACATGATTACAATAAGCTGGTACCCAATTTGTACGAATGTCATACATTGTTTGTAACCATTTGTTATCATGTAACCCGCTCCTCCTAACAAGCTCTATCCATGTCAAATCAAACTCTTCTTTAGACTCTGAATTCCAAATACAATCGACAAATTCATTATAGTGAGCATTATACTTCATTGAGTCTAATTTTTTGGAAAATTTTGTCAATATAATCTGTGCCAACTACAGAATCTATGAAAAGTATCCGAAAGAGTTTCTAATATTGCTTTGGACATCGCGGGATCTTGATCAGTAATGATCATTTTAGGGGCATCACCTGGCATAGCCTCTAAAAATTGGTTGAATAGCCAAACAAATGAATCCGAAGTCTCATCACTTAAGAATGCACAAGCAAAATTTATGGGTTGACCATGTTTGTTAACTCCCATCAATGGTGCAAAAATCAGCCCATATCGATTGATGTTGTATGTAGTATCGAAGACGACTACACCACCATAAAAACTATATGCCCTTCTACAGGTAGCATCAGCCCAAAAACAATGTGTTATCCTCTGTTCATTATCGACCCTAATTTTATAAGTGAATGATGGATTATTACCCTTTTCTAATTTGCAAAACTCACTAAACATTTCTCCGACATGCCCCTTCAACTCATTACGTCTATCCTTTTCATAATTATATAAATCTGTTTGTGTACACCAAATGTTTTCAAACCCTCCAGCCTGTACTCCAAGGAAATTGAATTGTTGAGTCAAACACTTTTGCGCACTCGAAACACGTCGGTGAGATCTTAATAGATGTTTCTTTGATGGAGTTGCCAATGGATGACTATGGCCCTCAATAAATTGGGTGACTACATAAGCCTCAGAATTTATTTTCAACACAGCTACCATTGCTTCACAACTCTCTTTTATCGATCCCCGACGCCTTTTAGTTTCAACATCCGCAATTGTTTTTCCCTTACCTTGTTTAAAACAGACATATTCTTTCCTTTTGACTTCGTCACTTCCTTTGAATTTCTTAGTAGCCCAACTTCGAATACTAAATCCCGCCTCTTTAGCATATGCATTGTAAAAATCCCTAACTTCATCTATTGTTTTGAATTCTTTTTCAACACTAGGTTTGAGATGATCGGCTACTTGCAGATTATAGATAAAATTTTTCCTATCTTCATCACTATCTCCTTCAATTCTCTTATTCTTTACTTCCTTTTCATTATTGTCAACATTATCACCATATTCATCACTACCCCGTACTTCATCCTCTAAGTTAGCATCCATCCCTACAGTTAAAAAAAACAAACAACATTTAAGTCCGGACAACAACAATTTGAAGAACATTGAGAATTGCATATTTCATGACAGATTGTTCAATGAGAAGATTCTAAACTTGGTGATGTTACAAAGAACTACCATTTTAATTCCTCACTTTTCCTATAAATATAAGTGATACCAAACTAATGCTTGATTTTAAGATTATAGGTACATGATATATTGTTTTTATTTTGCTAGAGTTTTTCAAGTGATTTAGATAATACGAAGGAGAAAGTTTAACACAATAATTATCAACTCACATGTCATTTCTAATCTTTCTGCACCTTCTATGCCTCTGAATCTATTTTGTCTCTTGATGTCATTTCTAATCTTTCTTGTGGGGTATGACTTTTGAATTTTGATGTACAGTAATAATTTTCTGTCAAAAGAACTAGTATTTCTTGATTGAATTTCTATGTAGTGCACCAAGTGGAAAAGAAACAATTAATAATCAAAGAACAACTAACAAGTTTTGCAAGCATTCATATTAAACTCTGTGTATTAGAGGAGAAGAAATGAGTTCAATTTAAACATATAGCTAAAATGAAAAAGAAATTATACTCTGTGTATTCGATGTTCGGCGATTTTAAAACCCTAGCTTCAGCTTCAGCGCTTTGAATGACAATCGGGGAAAGTTTGAGAGAGAATCGACAGAGACTGATGGATTCGCCAACTGATGACAGTGATTTCAAACGGGTCGCGTACAATCTAAGCTTTATCGATTTCGCGGACCTTACGATTTGCAAACCCTAGCTTCAAGTTCTGGACCGTTTCTGGTCGATGTTACAGTTCCTAGCTTCAAAGGGCTTTGAGAGAGAATCCAATAGCTTTGCTCTTACTCTAGTTGATGTCCGGCGATTTCGCGAATCTAGCTTCAGCTTTGCGCGGAGAGTGAGATTCGGGGAAAAGGGCTTTGAGAGAGAATCGACAGTGATAGATTCGCGAATGGCAGAGAAGGATTTCAAATGGGCGCGAATGGCAGAGTAAGAGAGGAGGGAATCTGTACGAATTGGGAGAGTAAGAGAGAAGGAGGGGTTTTCGACTAGCGAATTTTTTTTTGTTTCTACTCGTTTTTTACTTGGTCTGTCTTTAGTCTGCAAGTTTGGTACGTTTTTTAAAGAAACCGTACATATATATATATATATATATATATATATATATATATATATATATATATATATATATATATAATAAAACAGAGTGGCTTCAACAAACAACGGTCGCGATTAAAACTTCATCATCCAATAGCTCAAATTTAATTTCACTTATTTCATTTCACAAAAATAAATAAATTGCCCAATTCAAAAATCCCCCTACACTCTGCCAAAGTCTCGCCTTATACTTCTTCCCCCTTCTCATTCCGTCTTCTCCTTATTCCGCTTTCCTTCATTTTGAGGAGAGAGAAAGTTGTCTCCTTTTTAGGTTTAAATCCAAAACAAAGATTTCCCCAGAAATCAAACCTTTTTCGTAGGCGGTGTGTTTGTCTTTTGTCGCAGGGGATTCTTCATTTTCTATCACTATCGCAGCAAGGTTCTTTTCTCTATCTGATTTTATTTTGGGTATTGATGTTTGATATTTTCTGCTGAGTTTGTGTTTATTAATTGATCCTTTTTTTTCTTAAGTGTTCTTATTTTCCTGTTTCATTTTGTTTTAGTTTGAATTTTTTGTTGTTGGGAATTTCTGGTGGGTAATATATTTCTCGCTTCAATTTTTGGTGTGTTATACTATATCTCATTTCTCTCTCCTCGCTCAAAGCCAAAACCAAAAAGAAAGACGAAAAAATAATTCTAATTGACCCTTTGGTCTGGTAAAGGAGGAGCTAAAAAAAGGTTTTGCTATAAAAAGAATTCTAATGGAGGAGCTAAAAAACGATTCATTTGGTCTGGTAAAGGTTTTGCTAGCTGTGATTTTGTGTTCTTCGCCCCAAAGAAACCTGGTTGTGAGAACAATTTTGTTCTGGTGAGTAGAAATAAAACCCTTAATTTTCTATTTGGGCTTATTTTTTTTAATTGTTTTGGGTGCTCTGTTTTGGGATTTATCAATTTTTATTTGTTCATTTTGCTGTTGGGGAATATTAATTTGGTGGAAATTAGTGTTTCTTTTTTGGGTGTTATATCTCACCATCACAATAGTGACCAACTGACTTCAGTGTATCTCACCACCAAAATCGCAAGAGTATGACTTCAAGCCTCATTGGAGGCATTGTTATCTAGCCCATATGGCCTTTGAATTCGGCTGTCAAGAATAGACAGATTTTTAATTTCAATGGAGTTTGTGGAGTTAATTCCAGACATGTCTCCATCCTTGCAGCTAAACTGATCTCTGATCATACTCTTGCGATTTTGGAAAGTAGTTGTGTTAGCGTGGGGAGGATTTTCTTCCGTTTTGAAAGTGACAAAGATAGCTCTTTACCTTCCTCTTCATTAATTTGTTGAGCTTAATTGTTTAACCTATTTCTGCAACTTGTCATAGAAAACCTTTTGTTCTGCATGTGGCTAACTTGGTCATTACTGCAACGGTATGCTGTTGGATGCTTTAAGTTTTGCTTTCAGTTCAACTTTCTTATTTAAGCAATCAAATAAAGAAGTATTTTTAGCTTCAGTATTTGCTAAGGAGGGTTGAAGTGGAATCATGACTCATCATGAATGTCCTTATGAATGTTATTTGCTTAGTAAAATGTGTTAAGTATCCAAAGATGATTATAAAGTCGATGGTGTTTTGTCATTTATGGTATAGGTTGTGTAGTACAATAGAATATAAATTTGTACACATTATTGTGGTAAGCACTACCAAATTCGCCACAATTTTTGCTCATATGGTCAAGGGCAGGATTTGTATGTTATCAGAATTCATATCAAACATGACTGAAAAATATTGGAGAAAACTAATACATTTATAATTTTAAATCTATAACTTTAATTGATTTGGGTTGTCCAAAATTTTAAATTTAGTGTACCGCTCTTCCTTTTATTTTTCTAGGAAATTTTGAAAAAGATACACCACAACATTTCCCAAAAGAATGTAAAGGTGAAAAAAAAGTACAAAGAAGAAGAGTTTATAGAAAATATAAATTTGTGTGTTTAAAGAAGAGTGGTACGAGAGTTTTATGCTTATCTTATGTCTATGCTTTATGTTATAAGTTGATCACTAATGTGCTGATACACTGAATTTACTTATTTCACTTGCTTAACATGTATTCCTTCCTTTCCAAATTGAGTCTTATTTGACTTTTTAATTTTTTTTCCCCTCTTATGCAGATTAAGGTTTGTAATAGATAATTTTCTTCCCCCAAAATAACAAATTTTTTTTTGAATATCTTATGTCCACGTGTGTCTATGGCAACCTTAGTATGCGTAGGAAGCGTCACAAGTAAAATGGAAAATTCATTTTTGGAAGTAGGTAGATATGGATGCATATGATTGGGAACTTTCATTTTATTTGTAAGAATGCTAAGGATACTTCAAATCATGCGCTAACAGTTGATTTCTCCATTTCACTAAAAGTGTTTCTTGCTTACTGAATGAGTTAGTTTATACTTCATTTTACCATTTACCCTTGATCATTATTGTGGTTTGCTTACACAACATTATCCATTAATGGGTAACATGGTCTTTACTGTTTCTTTCGGATTTTGTTGCCTTTTGAAGAATCTACACTTATTTTGAAACAAAAATTAATCCAAAAGTGACTTCTTTTTTAAATCATGATAGCACAAACAACACTTTGAAGCATCTTACGTGATTGCTCTTTCTTGGCAGATTGGTTACCACTTTTGTTTTAGTCTTTAGAGCTTAATCCATTTATATTGAGAGAGAAAACATCTGTGATTGTGGGTCCAAGTGGTGTTGGAAAGTCGAGTCTAATCAACGCTTTGAGTACTTGAATGTACCACGTGAACTTCTCAGCCTGCTACCCATGTTACACCCATTTCATCAATCTTTGAGCTCTTTTACTGCAACATCTAAACAGGTGAGAAGCACGTTACTTGAGAAAAAAGTAAAGACCTATTAAGATAAAGCTTAAACAACATGCATGCCCATAACACTGAGTCCTTTGCCAGGTGCAATCCCTGAATTTTCTCTCTTCTTTATCCTTAAACAGTTACTATGCCTACCTTATTAAGCTACTCTTTGAAATCCTTTTCATGGACATTATTATGACACCGATTAAAGAAGAATTGGAACTTAACCTTTTATTCTGCTTCAACTTCCAACAAAACAATATATAGTTTAAATGTATAGTAAAATAAAAAAAAGAAAAAAAGAAGCTAAGCTCAGAAGATTTGGAATAATAGTATTGAATGTATTTTTGAAACTAAGTATAGTTTTGATCAAATGTTAAGTTTGCTCTTACAGGTTGATCTAAGTGATAGTAACAACATACCTGCCAATGTTTTGTCTGAATGTGCGCTTAATCAATTACATATGGATAAGGTAACATTACTGGTATTGTTAAAAAAATTTATTTTGATATTAGTTTGTATTTTTTTTTACTAATGTCTTATTTTTTACTTCATAGGAGAATTCACATGTGAATCACTTGAACAACCTAAGTGTTATTCCATCTTCAACGAAGGGGAAAGAAAAAATTGGTTGTTCTATTGGAAAAGAAAATTGGTTTAATCAAGCGGTATGTTGTACTAATCATTGTTTATCTATTGATAAAAATCGGTTAGAGCATTATACACTAAATTGTTGCTGATATTTTTGAGTTTCTCACCCCTTAGTCTCACTCTCACCCTTACACTTCTCTCTCACGCACACACAACTCCATACCATCATCGAGTAGAATTGTTGTGTTGTGGTATTATTATGAATATTTATTATTAATTTGATTTTAAAAATTAATGCTTTTTGGACATGCTAACCTAATGCCTTATTTTGTACTTCCTAGGCGAATTCAAATGAGAATCACTTGAACAACCTAAGTATCGCTCCATCTTCAACGAAGGGGAAACACAAAATTGGCAGCTCAACTGGAAAAGAAAATTGGTTTACTCAATCGGTATGTTGTACTTATGTTCTTTAAGTATTGATAAAAATTATTTAACACATCATATCTAATAGCTATCTAACGTGTTGGTATTTCGGTTAGAGCAATATACACTATATTGTCGGTGATATTTTTGAGTTCCTCACCCCTCACTCTCACTCTTACACAACTCTTTCACGCACACACAACTCTATTCTTACATGAATTTCGTAGCTCTACATGAATTTGATTTTGGACTTGCTAACATATTGTCCAAATTATGTATTGGTTTCTTTAGCCATTCTTAGTTAATTTTCTTAATTTTTTTGTCCCTGTCATAATTATTTAACTTATTCCACACATCACTTCTTATTTTAGACCCCCACATCAAATTTCGCTTCCTCTAAAATTAAGGTCCAATGCGCTAGACGTGAACGAAATCGCATTGATAGTAGAACGTGCTCGCGACGTAAGCTGTCACAGTGCGCACGTCGGGAAAGAGAGCGTTCTGGTAAATATGTGTGCGCTCATTTGTTTTTTAGATAATTCAGGGTAAAGTAAGAGTTCTTATGTTCCGGATTTACAGTTGTTTTATTTTGACTCACATATTTCGATAGTTTTTATATTTCAAATATTTTTAGGTATGCATTGAAGGATACTTGGTGTAAGCTGTAAAGTAATGAGTCTTATGCTCAACATGTTGTTTATCTATTTTATGTATGTTTGTATATTTTTGGTTCCGTCTTTTGTAAAATTAACTAATTATACATGGTTATGATGATTTTTGGGTATGGAATGATTGTTTTTTTGGTGGTTTGTATATGTATTGATGATTGTAAGTTTTGTAGACATGTTTAAAATTTTTTGCATATCTATTTTTAAAGGAAATTCTGCCGAAATTTCTTGAAATTAGTACCGACTAGCTTGATGTTTTGGTGGTTGGATATGTGTTGATGATTGAGTATGTATTAATTGTTGTGTTGGTATGTCTTTAGATAATGTAATATTTTTCATTACGATGTGCCTTTATGTTGTTATATGTACATCATGCACTGGTATTAATCTAATCTAATTTTAAGATGGTTATCATATGTACATATGCGTTTAGATTTTGTGTCACTAGGAGATAATTCTCCTCTTAGTAGAGCATGTGTTTGTTAAGAAAAAGCAGTGCAAGTCGCAGATATCACATGTTGTCGCAAAATAACTCTCATTTCAATTTTGTGTTCATAATTTTTTTTTAGAATTATACAGTGCCTTCAGGCACGGGTTATCGCTAGGTGAATACATTTAAATATTTGATTTTTGAATTAGGACCCTCATTATGGGAATAAGGTAGTATATATAGTTTTAGATATAAATCTCTGTCTTTTGAATATATTAAAATCTTTGTCTTTTGGATATATAGTTTTGATTATTTTTTTTGGGTGATGAGCTTTAACGTAATTTGGGAATTGAATTTTAATTGGTTGATATATTATATAGATTTGAATTTTGAAATCAAAATCAAACATATTAAATTATTATCGCTTGGAAAGATAAAGCAACTTATAAAGCCAAAGAACAACCTATACATGAGCTTTTGTCAACGTCTAATCTAATTACTGTTTGGTAATGAGGATCAATATTCAGGTATTGCAACTTATAACTACCTTTTTTTTTGTCATGAGTACTATTTGTTAAATATTTTTTTTTGAACTTTAAGGTTTGCATTAAATAAACTAAAATGTATGTGATTATATATGTTGATTGTTGTTTTGTTATGCAGAATTACATAGTTGCAGTGGTCGGATGAGATGAAATGTAACAGTTGCACACAGTGAAAGTATGTTAGATTCACCGCTTCGTTGATGTAACTTTGGCCTTACGGTGAAGCCATGTTTATATATTTCTGAAAGCTGTAAGCTGTGATATATTTCCACTCTCATTATAAGTTTTCATCAATCAAACTCTGTAAGCTGTACGATCATATATTTTCAGGTATACATTGAAGGATACTTGGTGTAAGCTGTAAAGAATACGAAGTTGTTTCTCTATTTTTTGCATGTGTAGTAAACTAATTATATATGGTTCTGATAATTTTGGGTATGGAATGATAGTTTTGGTGGTTTGAATATTTATTGATTATTGTAAGTGTTGTAGACATGTTTAGATTTTTCTGGATATTTATTTTTGAAGGAAACTTTGTCGAAATTTATTGAAATTAATAGCGATTAGCTTATGTTTTGGTGGCTAGATGTGTTGATGCTTGGGTATGTATTAATTATATAATGAATTATGATAATTGTTATGTTTGCTTGTAAGTTATTTTAAATTGCAAAGAGTTTTTAGATAATGTATTTCTTTTCGAATTTTAATCTAATTTTTCGTTTTATCGTGCCTTCAGGCACGGGTTATCGCTAGTATATATATAATTCTTGACATACTAGTACACTACATATCAAAACTAATTTCTTATTTAGTTTTTTTGAGTTTAGGCTGTATGTCTCATCTACTTCTTATATACAAAAATAATATTAGGCAATTAGATGTATATATTTATTTGAATTATGGGATTTATGAAGTAAAATACAAATGAATCAATTTAACAGCCTGAGATACCTTTAAGCCCATAAAATTATCGGGCTAGTCGTAATACCAAAACAAGGCCAGATCCTTATTCTTGAACCCAAAAAGTGTCAACTCTATTCCGGGCCCTTGCGGCTAGTAATTTGTCCAAGGAATTTGCCATGCTGCTACGTAAACAGATGGTGTGTTTAAAATATACTTACGTATGTGAAGGCAATAAACAAACTTTTATAATTGATTTACCAGAGAGTATAATTGGCGGAGTTCCTATGCTATGCTATGCTATGCTATTAGGGTGTTCGGTGGGTTGAATGATGAGAGCTCAGCAGCAAGGCCTCAAAGCCAACGACGATGAGGATGAAATGTATGTATCAGTTAGCAATGCCCTTAAAGGGCCAGCCCAGTTGGTTATGTCTACCGCTTATTCCCTCAATTTATGGGATTTGCAGCATTTCATGGTCCCTCCTCTTCACCTCCTCATTCTCACTCTCAGGTAGCTGAACCTCTCTCGTTTTTCTTCATCATCACCCTTGTTGATATATACCTGTATATATATATATATATATATATATATATATATATATATATATATATATATATACATACATACATATGTTAATCGGTTAATATAATCGGATGAAAGCTGACAACTTTTCAAGCTTTTCTGCTGAAATTGAATGGAAGATCCTTAGATGCAGGAGCAATATTCGTATTAAAATTGGCATATTATAGACTTGATTATTCCTAAACTTTGTTACTTCAGGTGGATTCACTATGACATTATCTTAACACTTAAACTGTTAAAAAACTAGCTTAACGTTTTCTGAATTCAGAACCACTTTCTTTGTACTAATTTTACTCTCTCCGTTCCAAACTAAAGATACTTTTTCATTTGCAGTAGTCCTTTCCAAGATTGGAGATACATTTCCCTTTTCAGACCATTACTAATGTTCTAGGTAGGTAGACTGAATATTATCATGTCACAGTTACTACATTTCTAGGAATCGTTTTGGATATGTTTGTAGAAATAAAGTGTTTCTTGCTGTTTTACAAATAATCTCTAATTTTGGAGGGAGTATTAAAGAATCACTGAGGAGAAGGAGGATCAAGTGTAAAATGCTACTAACAAGGTGAGTCAGACGCGTTGACATATATCCATGATTATCGCATTATATTTTTTGTTCTTTTAGTTACTTTTATTTTGTTTATCTTGAACTAAGGTGATTAGTTGATCATCTTTAGGTGTTTTCACATATCAGGGATGGTGATTAGTTTTACTTATAGAATGGGCATGAGTTTTTCTGCTTCACAAATTACAATCCTTTTTAGTGATTCTTGGTTTGCGAAACTTTGGATGTCAAATCTCATTCCTTCTTGGAAATTCAGAACATTAACAGATATGATTCCGCTCGACGCTGTTGGATCTGCCACTCAATCATAATCAGATTTAGTTCCAATTTTAAGGATAAAGGTGTTTCCCATAAGAAGATTTGTCTTTTATGCTAATATATGTTGCTTGCCTAGTGTTAACGCCAAAATCTTTGGTGACGTCCCAATCACGTAAGACGCCCTAATCCTGCACAGTAAATACAGTCAACACCAAAAGCTTGACGGCTGGACCGTCGGGGGATAGCTCCGGCGTGAGAGCCAGTACAGGCCGTTCAAGATTTAACAATGGAGGATAAAATATCTAGCGTCTCTAGAGAGATTAGAAAGAAAAAAATGTATGGGTCGTGTGTATGCGTACCTTTTCTTAGAGACTTCCTTGCTAGGTTATACTCTCTTGCCTGGTTTACCGTGCCATCAACTCTTATCTGACACAACTCCCTATCCCTCACTGATCCCAGCCGGAATCCTGCAGGTTATCACCTTTTTTCCACTGTGCATGTCGTCGGCCGGATAAAATCCCATCCACATTAATAATTTTCAGACTTTTGGTCAATAGCTTTCCTTTTTCATCATTACAAGTCAAAGATAAAGATATTAAAATATCTAATGGGTCATCCCACTAACCCGACCCGATCTCGTAAGGATTTAACAGGAATAAGAGGGTGACTAGGCCCAATATCTTTAAGACCTAATAGAGAAAACCCAATGGATTAATCAAATAAGTAAGCCCAATCCACTCGGCCTAATACGTGAAATATCATGACCCAACATTGCCCCCTAGTTTTTTTATCAAATAAGATATTTAATAGAAAACTATAAGTGGTCCATGACTTTATAGGATTTGATAGGATTGAAATAAGTCCAAACTGAAATTTACCAAAGCCCAAACGGTGGAGAGTTAAAGTAAAGAGATGAACTGAGACCGGAAGCTCAATTGAAAGGCCCAATCTGATAAATATCTGAAGCTTAACATGGACGCTTTCCATTCAACTTCCCCATCATTGCCAGAAATTAAATGTGCCGTCTTCGTAACTCGTGTAACCGTCAGTATAAAAAGTAATTTTTGCCCAAATTGACAGTTTTACCTGTCAATTTGAATTTTGAACACTTCCCTTCTCTCTCAAACTTCCTTCTCAGTTTTGCAAAATCTCAACAATGGCGACTTTGAACTCGAACCAGAACTCTCCCCTCCGTGCAACCCCTTATCGCCACCATTCCTTCAAGCCCCAACCATACTGAAGAAGCACCGAGCTCAAACCCCAAGACTGCCACCCCCAGCGGAACATCTGTGCCTCCGAAACCCATGCCTAACCCCTCCGATTTCTTCAAAAACAAAGAACAATATCCCCACGCCAACACACCCTCCATCATTTCTGAAACTGGCTTACAAAAGATTAAGGCTCGTTATCACATCCCTGATACCCGCTTGATAAGAGCCCCCGAATCTGAAGATAAGATGTACCAACGCCCAGACGTTTGGACGGATGTTCCGGTGACTCTACTCAAAATGGGGGTTAGGTTTCCTCTTCATGTCTTTCTGGTTACCCTCCTAGGGTTTATTGGGGTAGGGTTTGCCCAACTGGTGCCAAACTCCTACATTCACATTTTGGCTTTTATCGCATTCTGTCATGAATTAGGAATCGAACCCACTCTCGATTTCTTCTTTACTGCATACAAGATTTCCCAAACCAGGGAAAAGGGGTTCAAAGTTCTGGGTAAGCATGCCCATAAGACAGGCAAAAAATTCGAGAGGCGGTCTTTGATAAGTACTCACTCGAGCAACAGAGGGTGGCATGAGAGCTGGTTTTTTGTTAAGGGACCAGAGATCGCCTCTTTACCAAATTGGGCGACTGATGAAAAGATCTCTGCTGACTTCGGAAACATTCCCGAAGAACGTGTAGCCGACCTGATCGAACTTTTGAATAGTTTCCCAAAGGAGGAATGGCGACATGGTCTTCTTTCCAAACATGCATGGCTGTATGATCATAAACGTAAGTATCGGACTTATTTTCGTGTATATTTCTGTGACACCTTTGATAATATTGGTTCTGATTTGTCGTTGCACGACCTTTGAAGTATCCTTGGTTAGACCAACCCCTTCAGAGGTGAAAGAATTTGAGGATTTTTTGGCTGGGAAGGTTATAGATATCGATGAAGAGTTTTCCCGAGGAGAGTCTCTTCAGGCTAATCCCCCCGCCACTGAAACACTCATCGTTAATCCTCCGATTAATGAATCACAAGTTGAAGAGTCCATTATTCCTGAAGAACCCCTCAAATCTCGACGACGAAAAAGGGCCGCTAAGAAATCTAAATCCATCCGCCGAGACATGGACCCTGAAACAGAGCCAGAAACGAACCCAGAAGCAAACCTCGAAGCAAACCCTTCATCCAATCCCCCTTCTGTACCTCCTGAATCTGCCCCAATCAAGAGAAGTTTGTTTGACATACCTTCACACAAACAGGCGAAAGTCCTTCGTGTTAAAAAGCTGAGGACGAAGATTACTCCTTTGACAGTGGAGGAACTTCGAGTTCCCCTATCCTTGACCAACGATCCCCCGGCCATTCCCGTGGAAACTCAAGTGTCAGGCGATGGCGAGCCAATCGAATCCATTCCTTCGTTCTCTTGCAAGAGAAAACAACCATCTGATAGTCACCCAGGTTCGTCCTCAGTTCCCTCACCGGTTTACGAACCTAATCCTGCCCGATCGACCTCTCCGGAAAACATACATATGGATCCCTCACCAACCCGTGATCAATCCATGCCTTCTCTTTTGAGACAGTCGCCTTCTGAATTCCAGCGTGACGCTATGGCCCCTCCAACCATGTGGCCTCGGTTTAATGCCAACTTTCCCTTTCGACTGTTTGATGCCTTCATTCTTGAGACCGATGACCATCGCTTTGGTAACAGTTTGAACATGGATCTGCTTAAGGAAGGCATGAGCTATCTGGAAATGGTGAGTGGTTTTCTCTTTTAATTTCCGTGTTTATCTTCATACATAGATATCCGAAACTAATCAGATAATGTGGAATTACGTGCAGGCGAATGCTGTATTCGGACGTCTGGGTCCAAAGTCTGTTGGAGCTGAAGCCGAAGAAGAGGCAATAAAAAGGGAGAACACCATTCTGAAATCGGCTTTGGCTCGGGAAAGGACTCAACGTGAAGGTCTCCTTCACACTAATGAAGGCCTTTGGAATGAGTTGGCTCAGACTAAGGAGGAGGTGAAGGCATCCAGAGAGGAACTGAAGTTATCCAAAGCTAACCACGAAGAGATCGTCAAGATAAATGCTGACCTGGTGCAGCGGAATGAGTTAAGGATGAAGAAAGTTGAGGAGTTGAAGGCCAGCAACAAGATCCTGGCTAAGTCGATCGGAAAGTTAGAGTCACAAGATATTCTTCATCTGAAAAGGCGTTAGAATCTTGAGGAGAAGATCAAGGAACTTCGGGCTCTTCGGGATCTGGGACCTCCCTTAACCGAGGATCTCCGTAAGCAGGTTTGCGAGGAGTATCGGCGATCAGATGAAATCAGCTCTGAAATTATGAAGATCCATTCTGAAAGTTATGAGCTTTGTCGAAGTCGCGGCAAAGAGAAGTTGATTGCAGTCAACGTGGATCCGTCCCTGTTAGACTCATCAGAAGAAGAGGATAATGCCTGATGATGTCATCGCTTTATTCTGACTTTTCCAGCTTTATGTGAGCATTATTTATTTTTCTTGGGGTTATTTTTAAGAACTTCATCACAACAAAAAATTTAGTTTTATGTAGTGGTTTAATATTATGGTTTCTGTTTGCTTCGTTTCTTGTCAATTATTCAGCATCAATTAATCTGTATGAACTTAACTTAGATAGTGAATCAGATAAGACATATAACAGTTAAGTTAAAAAATGGAATGAACTTGAATGAAATGAACTGAACCGAACTCAACACTTGCAAAAAATAAAGTGATGTATGTTTGTCGTTACCGAAGTATGAGATTGGTCATGTGTAGGGTGAATTCGGCTGATCCTCTTTGCACCATCAAGATCCTGCTTACCGCTTGGGGTAGAACAAGTATATAAGGACATTTGTTTACCACTCAGGTAGAACAATATAAAAAGGACCATAGGATTCGACTACCACACGGGGTAACGAATAAATAGGTTGTCATCGAATGGCCAGCGAGTCCGACCATACCTCCTTACTTCGGTGCCCATTGATTTACCACTCGGGGTAAAAACAATATTAAAAAGGATCATAGGATTCGACTACCACACGGGGTAACGAATAAATAGGCTGCCATCGAATGGCCAGCGAGTCCGACCATACCTCCTTACTTCGGTGTGAACTTAGTGTCAAATAGGAAGAACATCAATCGTGAAAAAGTGAATTTTATTGATTTTGAATAACCATATACAGACTTCTGGCTAACTGACTCGATCTCTACTGAAAATATTTCCGAAGTCTGCCAGCGTGCCAAGTGTTCTTTATTTCGGATCCATCCAATGCCTTCAGTCAGTACGTCCCGGGCTTTGGTACTTCAGTTACTTCATATGGTCCTTCCCAATTCGGTATTAGCTTCCCCGTGTTCTGTGGTGTAGATGCTTCGGCTTCTCTAAGGACGAAGTCTCCCACCTCAAACCTTCGGAGCTTTACCCCTTTGTTGTAATGCTTGACAACTCTCCTCTGGTAGGTTGCTAATTTGATCAAAGCCACTTCTCTGACTTCTTCTAACAGATCCAAGTTGGCCTTCAGTCCTTCGTCATTGTAGATCTCTTTGAATTGACTAACGCGAAGACTTAGAGATCTAATTTCGACTGGGACTAAGGCATCAGTACCATAGGCCAGTCTGAAAGGTGAATCTCTTGTTGTTGTCCTCGGTGTAGTCCTGTAAGCCCACAATACACTGAGTAGCTCTTCTGACCATCTTCCTTTGGCTTCGTCCAATCTTCGCTTGATCCCGTTCAGAAGTGTTCTGTTAGTTACCTCGACCTGCCCATTTGATTGTGGATGAGCCACCGAAGTCTTCCTGTGCTGGACCCCTAATTCTTTCAGAAATCCTTCAAATTTCGATCCCACAAACTGGCGTCCGTTGTCTGATATCACCACTTTAGGAATTCCGAAGCGAAACACTACGGATTCTTTCATAAACTTCAGACACTCATGTTCCGTTATCAGCCGAAGTGGTTTCGGCTCTACCCACTTGGTCATGTAATCAATGGCAACTATGACAAAACTGACCTGTCCTTTAGCTTTTGGCAACGGCCCCAGTATATCAACCCCCCAGACAGCGAAGGGTATAGGAGATAAGATCGAGTATAGCTCTTCTGGTGGCTGATGTGGGATTGGACTATTGAGCTGACACTTGTCACACTTCTTCACATACTCAGTAGCTTCCTTGAAGACCGTTGGCCAGTAGTACCCCTGCCGAAGAACTTTATATGCCAGTGATTTAGCAACCATGTGATCGCCGCAGATGCCTTCATGAACCTCCTGAAGGGCATACTCAGCTTCAGACGGAACCAGACACTTCAATAATGGCGACGAAAATGCCCTTCGAAAGAGATCCCATCAGTAAGAATGAAATTGGCACTCTTGTACTTGATCTTCTTCGCTAGCATCTGATTCGAAGGAAGGACGCCATCTGCCAAATATTTGATGTAGGGAGTCATCCAACAGTTAGATCTCTCAATGCACATCACTGTTTCGTGTTGGATACTCGGGTACTGCAAGACGTTCAAATAGACTGACCCATTAAAAACAACGGCATCCGTGGTGGCTAACTTTGACAATGCATCGGCGATAGAATTGTCGTTACGCTCGATGCCCTGAAACTCATAAGAGACAAAGTGTTGAAGTCGGTCTTTCAACTCCGCCAAATATTTGATCATCCTTGTCCCACGAGCCTCATAATCTCCTGATAACTGCTTGACGACCAACTGAGAGTCACTGTAAATAATTAACTTCTGTACTTCTAGACTCTTCGCCGGCCGAACTCCCACCAACACTGCTTCATACTCGGCCTCGTTGTTTGTAGCCTTAAATCCAAACCTGATGGCCTGCTGCACCTTGAATCCTTCTGGACTTGTCAAGATAATCCCTGCCCCACTAACATTCACCGTAGAAGACCCATCTAAATACAGCGTCCATGCACTCTAACCGTGTTGAAGAACTGCAACTGCTCGATCGGATGTCTCTGTTTCTGGAAGCTCAGCATCTGCTTCGGAGAATGAACATTCTACCATAAAATCGGCCAAGGCTTGACCCTTGATAGCAGTTCGGGGATGATATTCAATAAAAAATTGGGATAATTCCATGGTCCATGCTGCTAACCTCCCCGAAACTTCTGGCTTACCCATTACATTCTTCAATGGTTGATCCGTGTAAACGACCAGGAGCCGACCTTGAAAATACTGCCGAAGCTTTCGACTGGCAATTATTAAAGCAAAGGCAAATTTTTCTATATTGGGATACCTGGTTTCAGCATCTCTTAGGACATGGATGACATAATAGACCGGATGCTGTTTCCCACTGAACACCCGAACTAGTACTGCTCCAACTGCCAACGAACTAGCCGTCAAATATAAATATAAAGTCTCTGCTGGGGCAGGCTTCATCAGTAGAGGAGTCGAAGACAGATATTGTAAGACCCCAAATTTTATGAAATAAAAATATTCAATTTTTCTATTTAGTAAATGGTTAAATTGATAAAAAGTTAAAGTTAAGGGTGATATATGAATATTTTTCAAAATAAGCAAGTGGTTATAAAATATTCATTTTGTCGGGGAATATTCGTTTGGTCGTGGAATATTCTTTCTGTCGGGGAATATTCGTACGACGGCGCAGCTATTTGTGGGCCCCATAACGGAAAGCGATTGGATGAAGAAAACGACAAAATTGAGTTTTTATAAATAACGGCGTAGTTGTTACCGTTAACACTGTTGGAATACCTGGTGGTTAAAATACAGTAATACGCGTAGTTGCACAGTAGCACACGGTATTGCACAGTATTTTTTTGAATTATTGATTCTTACGTAAGAAGGCACTACTCAATAATTGTTACAGTAGTTACTGTTAAATATTTTATTTTATTGATTCAATAATTGCTGCGTTGATATTTTATATTATTGTTGTTTCAATAATTGTTACTGCACAGTATTTCCCATTATCAGATCAATAATTCATATTATTTGAATAATATTATTAGATAACATTATTGGCAATGTCTAGAAAGTTCTGTCTAAGGAGAGGTTTGGTCATCTAATTGCGCGCCAGTAAGGAGAAATTCTTATTGGAAAGCCCCCTCTTTCCTGGGAACGGCCTGGTTGTCATAATTGTGATTCTGTAATATTATTTGTGAATAATTAATTATTGATTTATATGATAAGGAAATATTTATTTTATGTGAATATAAATGAGGGATATATTTTTGTGGTTAAAAATGAAGGAGTTAATCTTGATGTGTTTTATCAGTATTTTTGTCAGAATGGAGGTATTAAAAATCAAATTAGGGTTTTTGAGTTATTTTACGGGGGTTATAATTTTTAATCCGACCGTTGGATCGTAGTAATTTTTGGATATGTTATACATATATAAGTTGAGTATATGTCCACAAATTTTGAACCGTTAAAAATGAATGAATGATTTGTTACGAATTTTACGAGATGACTGGTTCAGAAATTGTTGAATTTTTGGAGTTTATCATTTTAATGGAAAATTCTAGAATTGGTGGGCCCCACTCTTGGTTGGTGAAGAAATGTGCTGAGATTTTTATTCAAATGTGGTGGGTGGGAATAGTAGCAGGTAAAGCCATCAGGTTGCAGGTTAAGTCTGCTTCGGCGTGCTAACATTTTCCTATAAATAGAGGGCTAAGTTAGAATTTAAAATCACACCAGAAACATAAGCTTTCTCTCTTTCTCTCTCTATATTATGAAGCATATTTTGTGAGTATTTAGATACTTTGAGAGTTGTTATTCAGTGCAAGTTTTCTTCGACTTTGCATTCCAGTCAGAAGTGCTGCTCTTTTGAGGTAAGGGATAGTAAGGGATAGTAAGGGATATTAAGGGATTTTAAGGATTGTTATGATTTTCAGTTTCGTAATTTTTCTGATCTTCAAAAATTCTGAAAAAATTTGAAATGATATTTTGATGAGTTTTCTTAATTGTGTCCAAAAATGGTGATTTTTGGATGTATAGATTAAGAGTTATGAATTTTATGAGAAAAGACTATTTTAAAAGTAACCGCTTATAATTCCTCGTGGTTAACTCCAAAATTGATGAAATTTTTATTGGGAGTACATGTATATGATAGAAGTATACTCTGTAAATTTCAGAATTTTTGGACAAAAGTACAATTTTTGATAAATGTCTAAATATTTGGATGTTTTGGCCATATGAAAAATAGTAAATAACTTTTAAAAATTCTGAGAAAAATATATGTTCAATATGGGACCATATTATGCTAAATTCCAGAAAAGAAATATTTTTGGAACTGATTTGGTATTTTTTATGAAAATGGTCTAGTTATGAATAAAGGAATTAAATATGTTATGTGAAGGAAGAAAATTGAAAATATGATTTTATGGCTTGAGAATCATATATGTGGTATATGCAGATTTTTTTATGAGGGTTTTGGTTATTGGTGATGAAATCTTATGAGTTTGACATTTTAGAATGATTAAATGCATTATTTTAGTAAAGTGTAGACAATTAAAATAAATTATTTATAAGTTTAAGAAATGTTATTCTTTCAATATCATTATACCGAAATATTGGTATGGATTTTATTGTAAAATTTCTACCTTTTTGTGTCGGGGTTACTATTCATGAGTTACTATTCACGACAAAATTAGTTTCTTTTTCTAACCAAATTATAGTTGATTTATGAATATTTCTCTTGAGATTAAATCTATATGTTGATTATATTGATTTTATTATCATATATAATATTTTTATAACCCTAATGATGCTATTCTCTTTCACTTGAGTGTAAAGATGGATAGATTATTGGTATGATCATGACTAGGGTTCTCTTTGGCCAGTAGTGAAAAAGTTGAATTGTGACTGGTATGATCATGACCATTGAATTTATAATTAAATATTTTTAGCTTAAGTGCAAAGGTGAATTGATCAGCATGGTTATAATTATTGTTTATATAAATTCTGAAATGATTATATATTTGAGATATGAATATATTTGGCCTGTAGTGCAAATATGAACTGTTGAGAAAATTTTTTGGCCTGTAGTGCAAAGATGAATTGTTGATGAATATCTTTGGCCCGTAGTGCAAAGATGACCTGTTGTTAAATATCTTTGGGCTGTAGTGCAAAGATGAAATTGTTAGTATGATTATAAACAGGAACTGTGATTTGGTATAACCATGATCTTTGATGTTTCAGGTAAAGACATGTGATGAAAATTATCTTCGTCCTGAATGCGAAGAGGAATTTAGAATTACAATTATGATTATGAGTTATTCATATAATTGTGGATAGGAACTGTTGATTAATGTTACAGGGATAAAACATTGTTGGTGGATTTTTAACATGGAGAAGATAATAGACTTTATGGTCTATTTGACTCTTCTAATGGATTGCTCGTTCCGCTGCAACTATGGTTGAAATTTTTATTATCTACCATATGTTCTAAATCTCTGATTTATTACTGATGAAGACTATTGATAATTTATTTATCTTTAGTCATGATATTCTTTACTGGGCTAGTTGTGCTCACCTTTTTGTTTCACAATTCCTTTCAGGTAATAAGAGTGTAGCTGGGTCGAGCGGGGGTAACAGGGAAATAGAACGGTGGTCATCATTTAGTAGTTATATTTGGTGAATTATCTAGGGTGAAGCAAACCCAACGTTGGAAGGGTGATTTGCCACTATCATACAAGATGTCTGATGACATACAACCTCGTATCATCATAAGACATGATTGTGCTCATCCACTTGCTGAGTATATTTACGAGCACTACCTATATAATCTTGGTGTTTGTTTGAAGTATAATTCTCAATTAGAGACAGTGGAGATAATGATAAAGAGAAGACTCACAATTGGGAAGAATATGATAGTAATCTTCTCGTTTTTCTTTGGGGTATATTGGGTCAACCAAGGATAATTCTGTGGCCATATGATATCTATCGCAACCTAGAAGCATGGCCTCCCATGTACAAAGGTTTCCTTGAGCACTTCCCAAATATTCTAATTTCTAAAACAGTTTTTGACTATACCTTTATGTAAGGTGTCATTGTGAGGTGCTATCCATGGTTGGGACATGAGTCACTTTTGGTATATATTTGTATCCAAACTCATAACATATGTGTTGTTATATTTTGCACGATAATTGTTGTAATAAAGTTGTAGTTGCTTTCTGTACCATGTATTTGGCGACTCAGAATAGGTTGGATGGAATGAACCTATTTTGGGGTTGTCACAGATATGCCTTTATGCCTTGGAAGGCGTCTTCACACTCCGAAGTCCATTGAAATGTCTTCGCGTTTTTCGGTCCCTTCAGTGTGTTGAAGAACAGTAATCATCTCTCTACAGATTTGGACATGAACCTCCAGCTTAAAGCTGCAATCCTACCGGTTAGACGTTGAACGTCTTTGAACGACTGAGGAGTCTTCATGTCTAGAATAGCCTGGATCTTCTCCGGATTAGCTTCAATGCCCCTCTGACTGACCAGATAACCCAGGAATTTTCCTGCACCGAGTCCGAAGGTACACTTTGTAGGATTGAGCCTCAACTTGCGATGGCGGACTGTCTGGAAGCATTCCTCCAGATCGTCTAAATGCTTCTGAGTCGTTGTGCTCTTCACGATCATATCATCTACATACACCTCCATGTTCCTTCCCAGCTGCTTCTGGAAGACAAAATTCATCATTCTCTGGTAGGTGGCTCCAGCATTAATCAGGCCGAAGGTCATCTTCTTATAGGTGTACACCGAACGGTGTGTGATGAATGCTGTCTTTGGAATGTCCTCCTCGCACATTGAAATTTGGTGATAACCTGAAAAAGTATCCATAAAGCTTAGTAGTGCATACCCCGAAGTCGCATTAATAAGTTGGTCAATATGGGGTAAAGGATAGAAGTCCTTCGGACAAGCTTTATTCAGGTCGGTGTAGTCGATACAAACCCGCCATCTCCCATTCTGCTTCTGTACCAACACTACATTTGCCATCCACTCCGGATAGTCTATCTCGAAGATGAAGTCAGCAACTATTAGCTTCGCGATCTCTTCATCAATGATCCTTTGTCGTTCAGGTGCAAAGATCTATCTTTTCTGCCGAACTGACTTCTTTGATGGATCCACATCCAGCCGATGCTCGGCAATCTTTCGACTGATCCCGGGCATGTCCTATGGCTCCCATGCAAAGATATCCGCATAACAGCGAAGAAGTTCTATAAGATTTGTCCGAAGAGGTTCTGGCAAACTTGAACCGATCTTTACTGTTTTGTCCTTCTTTCCAAGGACTAGCTCGATCTCCTCTGTATCTCCTGTGGGAATAACCAACGGCTCCGAACTGCTTTCAGTAAAGGGTTCGATCTCGATTGCCATGGTTTGTTTCTGCTTGCTGACCCCTACTCTTGAGGAGATGACAGCATTCCGATAACAGCGTCGGGCCAGATCCAAATCCCCTGCTACCTCTCCCACTCCATGTGCCGTAGGGAACTTGATTTTAAAATGAGGGATGGAAGTCACTGCTTGGAGAGCCATCAAGGTAGGTCTTCCCAGTATGGCGTTGTAAGTCGAATCTACATGCACAACATAAAATTTACATGTTATTTCTACTTGCTGAGGAGCTGTGCCGAAGACCACTGGAAGTTCAATAGTGCTTGCAACCATGACTGGATCGTTGCTAAAACCGTACAAAGAAGCCTCCTGTCCAACCTCCATCTTTCGCCCATCGAGATGCATCCTATGATAAGCATGGGCATACAGAATGTCCACCGAAGACCCGTTGTTTATCATCATTCGTTTCACATTCATCGTACCCACTTGTGCAGTGATCACCAACACTCCTTCATGTGGCTCGATGGGCTCCGAAGGATAATCTGCATAGGTAAAAGAGATAACAGTTCCGGGAAATGCTCTGTCGGTCTTCGAGGGAGTGCCTGCCACGGACATGACTGAATCTAAATATCCTCTCCTCTTCTTCCCTACTATTTTCCCTGCTGTCCCACCGGTTATCACATCGACGACGTGCCTTGGCGGTGGTATTGGAGCATTTTGGACGGGCAGAACCATTTGAGCCGTTTGGACGGTACGATCCACATTCTGCTGATCTTGTCGGTCCCTCCCTGCTACATACTGAACCAGCAAACCGCTTTGAATCTTCTTCTCCACAAAATCTTTTAGATTGCAACACTCATTAGTATCATGGCCCGCGGCTTGATGATAGCCACAATATTTGCGAGAGTTGCCCTGCCCTGTCCTGTAATTATCACGAGGTGGCTCGAAGAATGGCTGGTTCCTGATCTGGTCCAAAATCACCGACCTATCCATATTCAGTCTGGTGTAAACCTTGTTCACTTTAGGGGCGGACACAGGTGGATGACTATTCCCCTGTCGCCATGAGTTGTTTTACTTCTTCGAACTGCCCTCTGGCCGATCATTATATCCCCCTGTCTTTCTCTGATCGCCTTCAGTCTTAGGAATATCTGCCTCTTTCATTTGGTCCAAGGAAGGGCGCTTCAGGCTATTCATGGCCTCTTCCACAACAATATAACCCTCTGCCTTGTCGAAAGCTTCTGCCAGGCTCTTCGGATGATGGAACATCAATTTCTTCACTAGCTTTTCAAACTTCACCAGATCTAACCCATTCTGAAACAACCCTACCGCCTAGAGATCATTTAAGTCGGACACCTGACCAACTGCTTCTCTGAATCTCTTAACATATTGGCCTAAGGATTCGTTGGTGAATTGTCTGACTTGGGCTAAAGAACCCGTAGGTTTTCCTCTTCTTCGGTTGCTCCCAAAGTGGGCATGAAACTTGTCACAGAGCTCGGTCCAAGAGGAAATTGAATCTGACAGTAAAGTTTCCATCCATTGCCTCGCATCTTTTCTTAGTGTTGTGACAAACGTGTGGCACTTGGCAGCATCGGTAAAGTCATAATAATCCATCAGCCGATCAAACGCCTGGCTATGGTCATAAAGATCTCCCGATCCGTCGTAACTCTCCATCCGTGGCAGCTTCTTAGTGACGTCTGCCTTTTCCTTAAGAATGTTTGAGGAGAAAGGAGATGCCTTTTTCCCCGGGGTGTCTTTCGCCTGTTGGAACTCTGCTAACTGCTTTCTAAGCTCTTTCAATTCTTTTGCCAGAAAATCTACACCTTCCGACTGCGAGGAGACCTCCATCTCCTGGGCAAACTTCTGATCCCGAACAGACCGACCTCTTCTACCCGACCCTACTGCCTTTGTCGGACTCATGGATCTACTCCGATGTACAATTCTATTCCCATGTCGAGAATACTCACGTTGGTGCTCTCTCCTTCGGGTTTCTGGCACGATCTTCTTTGACCTGCTCATTTGCCTGTCGTCGTCTCGATACTGAGAATCAACGACCATTAGTGCCTTCTTCGATGCCAAGGGAGTTCTGCTCCTTGACCTCCTTCTGTCGCGAGAACGATCCCTGGGTATGTGTATAGAATGCTCCGGCTCTTTCCCCTCTCGCCGTTGCATTTCCTTATGCCTACTCCGTCTTTCGGACTGTACATGCCTGGATGTTTCGTCTCCCAATTCGGCCACTCGAAGCATTTGTTCGGCTATATCTTCTCTCTGTTTTAAAAGAACTTCTAAGGCCCTATCCGCTTCATCTGCCATCCTTGCCAACTTGACAGCTCTGTCCTCCTGACCACTTCGGCGATGAGTCTTGGTCGGTGAACCTTCCGCTCGCCCTCGACTATGATCTCGCTCTTTATCTGTATCAAAGACGAGCCTCCGTCTGGCCTTACCATGAATCTTCGGACGAAGATCTCTCGAATCGTATTTAGAGGCCGTACTATCATGAGCACTTTTAGAAGGACCCAGACGATCCTTCACCGAAATACGGGGCAACGACGAGCTCACAGCCATCGCCTGCCCTTCGGGTGTTGGTGTTCTACTCTTCCCCATGAACACAGACGTAGAACGGCCACAATGTGTGTGATTGAAAAATATTCCGGACGCTAGAACTCAGCACTCCTTCTAGCGCCAATGTTAACGCCAAGATCTTTGGTGACGTCCCAATCACGTAAGACGCCCTAATCCTGCACAGTAAACACAGTCAACACCAAAATCACGGCTGGACCGTCGGGGGATAGCTCCGGCGTGAGAGTCAGTACAGATCGTTCAAGGTTTAACAATGGAGGATAAAATATCTAGCGTCTCTAGAGAGATAAGAAAGAAAAAAATGTATGGGTCGTGTGTATGCGTACTTTTTCTTAGAGACTTCCTTGCTAGGTTATACTCTCTTGCCTGGTTTACCGTGCCATCAACTCTTATCTGACACAGCTCCCTATCCCTCACTGATCCCAGCCGGAATCCTACAAGTTATCACCTTTTTTCCACTGTGCATGCCGCCGGCCGGATAAAATCTCATCCACATTAATGATTTTCAGACTTTTGGTCAATAGCTTTCCTTTTTCATCATTACAAGTCAAAGATAAAGATATTAAAATATCTAATGGGTCATCCCACTAACCCGACCCGATCTCGTAAGGATTTAACAGGAATAAGAGGGTGACTAGACCCAATATCTTTAAGACCTAATAGAGAAAATCCAATGGATTAATCAAATAAGTAAGCCCAATCCACTCGGGCCAATACGTGAAATATCATGACCCAACACCTAGTTATAAAGACAGATATAATCATATAATAGAAAAGGAATGGTAAGTGAAAGAAATAAGCCTAAAAAAATAAAGAAAGAGAAAATGACAGAAATGTAAACTCTTCCAGATTTATGAATCGTTGTCGTGATTTTCTTTGATTACTGACATGTCCCCTAAAATATATTACATTTGAAATTACTTTTCTAGGTATACATATAAATGAAAAAAGATGAATTTAAAAAAAATCTGACAGAAATGTTGGTGGTAACTAAATATTTTAAGCCTTTTGTTTGATGGTTTTCTTTAGAAACTGTGGTTAGTCAATATCAGCGACTCAATTATTTCCCTCACTCGTTCATAATCTACTTTATTCCCCTTGTCATTTTCAGCTTTCATGAAAACATAAAGAATTTTGGAGGGAATCAGAGTTTAGCACTTGAACGGTCTGCTTTATTAGGGAACGATAATGATAGGACTTGAAATGGTACTTTAGCTGCATGTGGTTTTTCTTTTGTGATAATTAATGGTTCTTGCCTTTCCATTTACTTTCATCGTTATTACCATTTCTAATTTTGTTTCCACATATTCATATGATTGTTACGAATACAAATAGATCGGATTTTTTCGGCCTCTCATAACAGCATGCCCGGAGCATAACAAGCCAATGAATTCATAAATAAACTTTTCCATGTTCAACAAATATGACCAGCCAAGAAGAAATAAATAAAATACACTCTTTAGAAGTATTTTCGATCATCCTTACGAGAATTGTTTTGTCCTCTTACACTATAAACTATATACATACAGCAGTTTGTAGAGCGGGAAGCAATTTTAAATTTTTAAATGCTATGACACAGACGAGGATAAGTTTAGTGAAGATCTTGGATGAAGATGATGACTTAACTGTTGTGCTAAACATTGCATAGTCATTAAGTGCGTGCTTATCAAAAGATCTTAATAACTTTTACAGACTGGCCTATCACCCACCATGCATAATTAGCTTTCTGCTATGTGTTGAACATTTTATTCAAACGTAGTGCACTTAACTGTAGGATCGTAGTTTTTACAATTTGTGAGAGATTGTTGTCAATTATATCGGAGAAGTTTGGAAAATATGAGAACACCATTGAATTGCCTTCTAATGCATGGGTCACACCACCTTTAGAGTCCAGTAGTTTCCATTTTAAGATAAACACAGAGTTTGAATAGTTGACTCTGTCCCTTGTGTTCCACTTGATATGGATTATGGACAAAAATCCAACAACTTGATTACACTTTTGTAGGCTCTCCTTTTAGAATAAGAACACTCACTAGAAGAAATGGATCGCCTAAAACTATTTTGCACGAGTCCATGGGAAAGAGATTAGTGACCTTCTCAAAGTTATAAACCTCTTAAATATATCCAACTGAATACCAAAAAAAGAAAGAAATGGAAAAAAAGGTAAAGAGAGAAATGAAATTCTTGTTTTATATACTTAAAAGAAATGTAGCAGAAGAAGGGGGGGGGGGGGAGCGGAACCACTCAAAGTCTGTAATTTTGTGCAGGACGTACAGTTTGAATCTTGAGGAATCAGCCACCAAGTAATTCTGGGTACTAAGTAGTCATGAATCACATGTTTGGGTCAACTCTTATGGCTGAAGCACACAAGAGAGTCCACTGAAAGGCAGATTGAACGAGTAATTCTGGGTATCTCAGGTGTGGGGTTTGTATTTCAGAGCAAGGTTAGTGCTTTTTCTGCATTTTCAATGAGTATGCTTTATATATACTTTTTTTTATGATCGATCAAATTTTGCTTGAATTTTCCTTATTGAATTATATTACATGTTTCATGTTTGGTTCTGACTTCTATAAAGAATGAATTCTCAAGTCCATATTTTGTGAATCACAAATTCATTTTTTTTGTTTTCAACTGCTTGTATCTTTCTTATGATTTGCTCAGCAGTACTTCTAGTCTGCACACACATACAATAGATTACATGATTTGTTATAAATGAAACTACTACGATCTTTACTAGGCAAAATCCAAGAGTCGTGATTACTAAAGTGCCATTAAAGATGTGAAAATGGCATGATCATACCATTACATATTAACTTGAAAATTTTAATTTCCACAAGACTAATATTTTGATGATTGCAATCGATTTATACTCTCCATTACTTGCAAGTAATTGTCCTACTCAACATGTAGACTATTATTTTTCATGTATTGATATCTGTATTTTCTACAAAAATGATCAGCAGCACAATTATGGGATACAAAATTTAAGGCCAGTCCAGAATTTGGACTCTTCCTTCCTGCCTTCCTGGATTCTACAAGAACACAATATTAGAAACATGCAAACTCAGCCTACTTACATTTTCACATCAAGATGGCATAACGCATGCTGTCACTAACCATAAGATGATTCATCTCCGATATTCGTGCTATCTCGCCAGACATCCAGACTCCATCGGCACCATTGTTCTGAGGGTGAGATAGGCAAGAGAGAAGTGAGAGAGGAGCTCTTACAATGCTACATATAACCGAAATTCCATTCCACCGTGTTCTTCCCGTGTTTTGTGCAAAGACTGGTAATCCAGCTTCATCCCCATGATCACCAAACATATTCTCGTCTGCTACTCGTGGACTCTTCCTCATGTTCTGGAGGTTTTGTCTCATCGCAGCCAATATACCTCTCATCTATTCAGACCTCAATTCAAAATCGCAAAATTGTTTTGAGAATTTGGTGATGGAACCAAGACTTGGTTTGAACTTTGAAGTGATGAGCAAGAGTTAGAACGCCAACCTTTCTATATGCCTTGTGATAATGTTAGGTTGTGGTGGTGCAGTTAGTGCTTGTGCTTATCACAAAGGTTTATTGGCTGTTTTAAGGACATTCACTTCTTTTGTTTTGTATTTTTGTGGGGTCTTTTTTAAAGCCAACTTGCCGACAAAGCTGCCTAATCTTACACAAAATTAAAGCTAATTGTTTAGGTCTATTTGAGTTATCAAATTCAAAATATAAAAATAACATTATACTACTATTGCAGCACATTTGAATACATGTTAAAGGGTCCTAAATTAGATATTGCTGGCAAAAAGTTCAGCTGGAGATCTTGCTAGGAGTAATCAATTATTCGCTAGATAAGCTAGATTGATTTTGGAATCCAAACCATTTGATAGATATTTTCTTAAACAGGTTTCATATAATCTATGACAAATAGATAAACTATATTAGTGACATGGTTTAAGAAGTTTCTGATTTGAGATCAAGAATCTAGATTATCAGGAATTGCTAGTGGAATCAATACCTGTGCTATAAATATGATAGAAGACCAATGTATGTTGGCACCACAAATTAAAATATTCTTCGACAAAAATAGGGTCTACCATTGTTCAATCTGCCTGCAGTATATATATATATATATATATATATATATATATATATATACTTGCAAGTACACTTGAAGGTACTTAAACCCAAAAAGATGTAGATATACTGGAATGAAGCCTAAATTGAAATAAAAAGCTATATTTATCCAGTGCACACAAGGGTAGTGATTGCGGGTAATCTTGATCAAAAAAGAAATAATCAGCCTGTTGCCAGTTATTGTCTCCTACTTATCGTGAGCCAGTTGTTTTCAATCCTTCCTTGAGTTGCTAAAAAATGTAAGAGAATGTGGTATTATGAAACAAGGTTAAATTACCTGCAAAACCCTGTTAGAAGCCAATAATCCTTGTAAAAGCTTAGCGAAACTTATAAAATAAATACCATAATTAAATGGTAATTGTTGTGAATTCTCTTTGTTTATTCCCCTTCACATTTTTCTATATTATCTCTAAAGATAAATCACATAGGAAGACACTAGAATCAGTCGTGATTATTGAATGATATTATATTTGTGAATGCATCTTACAGTAGGAACCAAGATTATAATAATAGAATAAGTGTTTGAGATTAGCCAATTTGAGATATGCCATTTGTTGGGATATTTCACATGAATCCCACATTGGATAAATTCAAAAGTGTAGATGGGTTAATAAGTATGGTAGAGCCTCAACCTAATAGGTTAACCTTTTAGGTAAGGAGGTGGTCCAACATGCTTATTGGGCCCGTCTACACAGGTGTTCAATGGGCCTATTAGATATTAGAGTCAAGCACTCAAAGGTGAAGTATTTGAATAGGGTGGAGCAGTGCTCGGATGGCTCTAGGAAAATTGCTGAGACGCGTCAAAGGTGAAGTATTTGAATCGGGTGGAGCAGTGCTCGGATGACTTAGATATTAGAGTCAAGCACTCAAAGGTGAAGTATTTGAATAGGGTGGAGCAGTGCTCGGATGGCTCTAGGAAAATTGCTGAGACGCGTCAAAGGTGAAGTATTTGAATCGGGTGGAGCAGTGCTCGGATGACTCTAGGAAAACTGCTGATACACGTTTGCTACACAGTGACTCTAGGAAAACTGCTGATACACGTTTGCTACACAGGTGTGCGCTGCATGGTGATAAATTGAAGGTGAAGTATTTGAATCGGGTGGAACAGTGCTCGGATGGCTCTAGGAAAGCTGCTGATACACGTTTGCTACACAGGTGTGCGCTGCATGTAATAAATTGATGTGGGATATATCGTACAATTTCGCTACACCCTTCCTCTAACATTTCTTTGATACACGTTTGCTACACAGGTGCGCGCTGCATGTAATAAATTGATGTGGGATATATCGTACAATTTCGCTACACCCTTCCTCCAACATTTCTTCTGTACCCATAAATGGTTAACAGCCAGCCAGCCAATGCTAATAAGTTGGTCTTAAGAAAATGATGTCAAGTAGTTCCATTATAATCCTTGTCCATTTGAATCGGGTGGAGCAATGCTCGGATGACTCTAGGAAAACTGCTGATACACGTTTGCTACACAGGTGTGCGCTGCATGGTGATAAATTGAAGGTGAAGTATTTAAATCGGGTGGAACAGTGCTCGGATGGCTCTAAGAAAACTGCTGATACACGTTTGCTACACAGGTGTGCGCTGCATGTAATAAATTGATGTGGGATAGATCGTACAATTTCGCTACACCCTTCCTCCAACATTTCTTCTGTACCCATAAATGGATAACAGCCTGCCAGCCAATGCTAATAAGTTGGTCTTAAGAAAATGATGTCAAGTAGTTCCATTATAATCCTTGTCCATTTGAAGTTAAATTTTGAGATGTAGATATTACAATGTTACATTCTAAGTTTGAGATCTGGAAATACCATCAGGGGTGAAGCTAGGGTGAAAATGTGGGGTCAATTAACCCCACTCAATTTTTGAAAGCACTTGAAATTTTTTTTTACCTCACTCAATTTTTGACCCTCACTCAATTTTTAACCCCACTCAGATTTTTTTTTTAATTAGAGATACCCAAGCTGCCAAGCCTCAATCCTAAATCTCATACATCTATATCTGTTCAGCACTTCAGCCACAAAATAGAGAGACCTGGGGCAAAGCCAAACTTCAGTTTTGTTTTCAGAAATAAATTGTGATTTCCCCTTTTTGTTAGTATTATTAAATTGAATATTTGGATGCATTTGTCTAACCCAAAAGTATAAAGTATTAAAAAAAATTGGCTCGGGGGCGCTGCCCCCAAATCCCCGTCAATTTTTTTATAACTTACTAATCATTTTGACCCCACTTTTATAACTTTCTGGCTTCGCCACTGAATACCATACCTGCAGGCTGCATATTATATATACTCTTGTTTACGTGCCAAAAGGAAGAAGCATTTATTTAATTTTTTAGTTATTTTGTATCTATGCTAATAAGCTAGTGAAGGCATGGATGATTTGTAGCTTAATTCCTTGATGTAGTCCAATTTTGAATTAATTTCTTGGTGGAAATTAGAATCTTTGTTGAAAATTCTCTTTTTCCATCTTCTTCTAGTTAGAAAAAGCAGCTTAGTGGAGTTAGGTTATATTATGCACACAGCCCATAGATTTCCTAATTAAAGATTACAAGTTGGTTGCCTCCATATTATTCTTCTTTTAGGTTGGCTGTATACATGAAATGAGAGAGTGGTTAGCATGAAGTTAACTTTGGTCAATTAATAAATAAAGTGTTGACACCTGAATTGGGAGGTCATCTTTCTGCGTGTCAGCACTGTATTGGTCAATTAACAAACTTACTTCATAAGAAATTGTGTTCCTTTTCCCTTGCCAAAAACAGAGATCCAGTTGTTAATTTTTTAGGCTCCACTAAAATAGTCCATTTCTTTAGTAACACTAGAATAAAATGAAAATCAAGATAAGAAAATTGTTAATTAACATATTGAGTCATATAAATATATTGAGTCACATAAGAGTCATAAACATCGTAAGAAAAAATATAATCAAGATAAGAAAATTGTTAATAAAGATTCTTATTATAAGAAACCTCAGTCAACACACAAAAAATCAATCAAAAAATTAAAAAAATTTGATAAGAGTAAAATTGTCTGTCACAATTGTGGACAGAAAGGACACTTTAAAAGTGAGTGCAGAGTTAAGCAAAAATTAACTCAATTAAACATTTCAACTGAAGATACTGAACACCTACTAGAGTTAATGAGAATCGAAAATAACAATAGTAATGAAGAAGCTTCAGATATCCCTGAATCTTCTAGCAGCTGCAGTACTTGTAACGATGAATCAAATAGTGATAACGAAGTTACAGTTTGTACTGAAAATTGTAGTAACAACTGTTGTAAAAGAATAAATGTAATTACCAAAGAAGATGAAGAAAGTTCTTTGTTAATTGATTTAATTAGTAAGATCACTGACCCAGGATTGAAAACTCAGTATTTGAATCAGTTAAAGGATTTGTTAAACAAAGATAAGAGAGTTACTGATAAGGTTCTTAGAGCCAAAGAGAAATCTATCTTCAGTATTAATAAAACACTTGAAAGATTTAAGTCTCCAGTTAAAGAAATTACCCTTCCTGAACTAAATCAAGAAGTTAATAAATTAAAGAAGGAAATTTCTAACCTAAAATTAGATATTGCTAATCTGAGAAAATAGATTGATGATAAAAAATCAGATCTACAAGTACATGATTCTTCTTCTAGTGATGAAAGTCATGACGAACCAGAATCATCAGGTACTAAAGATGAACCTGATCTTTTTATTCAAGGTCTCTCACTCAAAAGAATTAAAGACATTACCATTCAAAAATGGTATATCTCTATTAATTTAGTCATTGATAAAACCTTCTTCATTCAGCTCCTTGCATTAGTTGATACTGGCGCAGATCTGAACTGTATTCAAGAAGGTCTTATTCCCACTAGATATTACAAAAAGACTAGTGAAAAGCTTAATTCAGCTAATGGTAATCACATGGAAATAAAATATAAATTACCTAAAGTACACATCCGTCAAGACGATATGCGTTTTAAAACCTCATTTGTTTTAATTCGCAATCTTACAGATAAAATCATTTTAGGGTTACCATTTATATATTTATTATATCCATTCACCACCAGTAATAAAGGTTTAAGCTGCGAGCATTTAGGAAAAAAGATTACATTTAAATTCCTAATTAAACCAAAAGAAAGAGATTTAAAATTTATTCAAGAAGAATCAATCTCTAAATCAATAAACCTGTTAAACTGTAAAGTTACTTACCTAAGTTATCTCAAAGAAGAAGTTAGGTATCAACAAGTTGAAGAACAACTTAAGAGTAACAGAGTTCAAGAAAAAATTAGTGAATTAAAAGATTATTTAACAACTAACTTATGTTCTGACTCTCCCAATGCTTTCTAGCATAGGAAGAAGCACACAGTTAGGTTACCTTATGCTAAAGAATTTAAAGAACATTTAATTCCCACTAAAGCTAGACCTATTCAAATGAGTCATGAACAAATGGAGTTATGTAAAAATGAGATTAATGATCTCCTTAGTAAAAGATTAATTAGACATAGTAAGTCACCATGGTCTTGCCCAGCCTTCTATGTTAATAATGAAGCTGAGAAAGAAAGAGGTGTCCATCGTCTAGTTATCAATTACAAGCCATTAAATAAAGTTCTAGAGTGGGTTAGGTACCCCTTACCCAATAAGGAAGACCTCCTTAGTAGGTTAAGTGTCTCCACCATTTTTAGTAAATTTGACCTTAAGTCAGGATTCTGGCAAGTTGCTATTCATCCTGATGATAGATACAAAACTGCATTTACCACTCCTTTCGGACATTATGAATGGAATGTTCAATCATTTGGACTAAAAAATGCACCCAGTGAATTTCAGAATATTCTTAATAATATTTTGAATCTTTTCAGTCATTTTATTATTGTATACATCGACGATATCCTTGTATTCTCCAAGACTATTGAAGAACATATTAAACATTTGAATTCATTCTTCAAAACGGTTAAAACCAATGGTCTTGTTCTTTCACCTTCCAAATGTAGTCTGTTTCTGACTAAAGTCAGGTTTCTCGGATTAATCCTCTATCACGGACTTACTCGGCCTATTGACAGAGCTATTCAATTTGTTGACAGATTTCCAGATAAGATTGCCGACAAAACTCAGCTACAGAGATTTCTTAGCTCGCTTAATTATATTGGTAAGTTCTACAAGAATCTCAAGAAGATTTGTAAGCCTCTTTTTCAGCGTTTACAAAGTAATCCCCCTCCATGGACTGACATTCATACTTCTGTCGTCCAGCAAGTTAAAAAATATGTCAAGATTTTGCCTTGCCTTGGCATCTCTAATGATTCAGCATTCAAAATAGTTGAAACTGATGCCTCTGACATTGGATTCGGTGGCATACTCAAACAAAAGTTAACTCCTTCTTCCGATGAACAAATTGTTCGTTTCCATTCAGGCGCATGGAACCCTACACAGTTAAAATACAGTACTATTAAAAAAGAGATTTTATCACTTGTATTATGTATTAAGAAATTTCAGAGAGATTTACTGAATCAAAAATTTCTAGTTAGGATAGACTGCAAGTCAGCAAAATTCATTCTTGAAAAAGACGTTGAAAACGTCGCCTCTAAGCATTCATTCGCTAGATGGCAAGCTATTTTAAGTATTTTTGATTTTGATATTGAGTATATTAAAGGTAGTAACAACTCAGTTCCTGATTTTCTCACACGTGAATTCATTAACACAGGTACTATTGCAGCACCATGAGTGTGCGAGGAGGATCATCTTCTCGTGGTCATGGCCGTTCTTCAGGTCCAGTTAATCAGTCAAAGGAAACTGTTGTTCCTCATCCAGTTACTCAAACCCATAATAAATTCCAGGTGCTTGATACAGTCCCCAAGCCCTATGCATCTGTTCTTGCTAGTCATCCTAAACCATTTGATATTTTTGCTAATCAATCTAAAGTCGCTTCATCAAACCCTAGTAACCCAGCTTCGGAGTATCGTGCTAAATATGATCAGCACTTATTCCACATTGAGTTATCCATGAAACCTAAAGATGACCCAGTTAAATTAGCTGCCCAGTATTTTCCTACTGGATGGCATTTCCTTCCTCTTGCTCCTTATAAATCTCTGGTCTTTTATAAGGATATTCTTATTGAAACAGAGTCAGTATTTATCAAACCTATTTATGCCAACGATGATAAATTCAAGCTCCTTTATCACTCGTTGTATATTAAACAGGTTCTCAATCTTTCTGATTGGGGTAGTCATCCTTCAGATCTCAAGTCACTTTCTAATCATGCTAGCCCCTATTGCTATTATGATTATATTGAGGCTTGGTTCAAAATCATGCTTCACCAGAATGAAGATCATAGTCATTCTTGGTTTTTTCAGTTCGACCAAAAGTTCAAGAGTCAATTCCCCAAGTGGTTCATTCTCTGGTGGACAAGGCATGGTTTAGATCATGCAATTTTTCCCGAACCTCTTTTAGTTCAGCTAGAGCACTTTTGTACTCATAGTAACTATCTCCCAAAATACGAGAAAATTCCAGCCTTCCTTATATTTTGCAGTAAATATAAAATTCCGTGGATCCTTAAATGGCAATACGTCATTTTGGCCACCCAAGAAGTCACTGTTTTCCAGCCTCCTTCTTCCAAAGGTATTAGGACAGCTCAGACAGTTATTTCCCCTATTCCTCATGTCTCTCGTCGTTTTTACATTAAATGGTGGGATAAGTTCGGTGTCGATAGGATAGTTGGTCAGGTTCAGAAAGAGTTTCCACCTTCTCCTTCTAATCCCTTATTGACCCCCCTAGTTATTAAGGTTCAGGCCGTTGAATCTTCTAGTAAATCCTCGGTTAAAGCATCTGAGAAATTAAAAGAAAAGTCAGTTGCCCCTCCGAGTCCTAGTAAAGTCACTGATGTTTCCGGTTATTCTAACTCTCAGTTAAGGCTTCTTGCAGACGCCATTCATCTAAGATTAGATCAGTTACATGAAGAATCAGAAGCAGCTTCTTCCCAATCCAGAGAAGAGGTTGATAGTCAGAATTTAGAAGACGAAGTTGATTGTGACCCCTATGGCACTGTCAATCTTCAGGATGCTCAGGATCCTTTTGTCTGATCACAACTTTAATCGATCAAAGTGATGTGATGATGGCATCCGAATCAGTCAGCACCTGCTCCGGCAGCCTAGTCACCGGATTCGCTAGTCAGCACAGGCTCAGCGCACCTGCTCCGGCAACCTCGCCAGCAACATCTTCTGCTTTCCACCAAAAGCAACACTCAGTCAGACATCTGGCCCCACGACCCCTTTAGTCAAAAGAAGACGTCTGCTTTTCCACCGAAAGCATATTCTTTTCTTTTACTTTACTTTTACTTTACTTTAGTAAATGTAATATGTTTTTTACTTGTACTTTTACCTCAGTTATTATAATAGTAATCTTGTAACAGTTCGTTTCCTTGTTCTATAGAAGGAAATCGAATTCATTTAGTTCAGCAGACTTGGAAAGACTCAGAGATCCTTCTCTGACTAATCTTTAGCCTCCACCGCTGTTTAGCCTACTTAACCCCTCCTCATCTAATGTTCTTCTTTTAGTTATCTTGTAAGTTAATTTTATTTTATACTCTTGTAAATAGTTCAAGTTAATCAATAAAATTATTTTGATTTAGTATTTTAATTGTGTTTGTATGCGCATCTGTTCTTCTCATCTCTCTATCTGACCTTCCGCCCCCAAAAATGTCATTATCATTTTATTATTATATCATACTATTCAACTTGTACCGTATATTTTGAAAGGTTTCTATCTGACAAATTTATATACTACTGTAATGTATTTTTAATATTAAATTTATGAAAAAAAATTTATTATCAGAAAAATATGTCAAATTATTTCTTACACAACTTGATTATTTGTAAAGGATAAAAAGGAAGAAAAAATTATACTTTAATGATTCAGGGAGTAATGATAGGAAAGGTGAATATGATATTAAAAAAACAGTCTTAAAGTACTATACTAATGTATTTACACCTGGCAAACGGGCGGGGCGGGCCGGGCCGAGGCCGGGTCGGGCCAACGGCGAGCCGGACAAAAAAGGTCGGGGTTTTGGTGGGCTGGAAATGGCCAGCCCGTGGCGGGCGGGCCGGGCCGGCCAGCGGGCTTCGGCCATTAATTTTTTTTTTTCAAACTCTTTGTTACACCAAAAATAATAATAATAAATATTAAAAATAATAAAATAATTAATAATAAACAATAATACAAACAAACACGATTAATTAATTACATACATTAACTACATATCTCAATTAATTAAAATTGTAATAGTATTATAAATTAGTATTATTAATTAATTTTCAATTATAGTTAAAATATATTGAAGATTACATTATAAACAAATAGTTGTTGTAGCTCAGTTGGTTTGAACTCTTATTTATTTACTTACAAGTCTTGTGTTCAAGCCTCACAACCTAACACTTTATTTAAAAAAAAAAAAATTAATTGTTGGCGGGCGGGTCGGGCCTCCACGAGCCGGGCCAAAAAGGCCCGGGTTTTCATGGGCTTAAAAACAGCGGTCCAAAGCCCGGGTTTTGGCGGGGGGCCGGGCCGGCCCACGGCCTTTGAACCCGTTTGCCAGGTCTAAATGTATTAATAATATTAATTTAAAAAAAAAAAACTATAGGTCTCCGATAAGGAGGAAACAAGGAAATTATGTAGTCCGACTAGTTGGTATGCATAATCAGTACTTAAGCAATCCTAAACCCAAAACTAATAAAATCATGACTAATAAAATCAGACTTGGAACCAAAAAGCAGAGGGAGGGAGTAAAATGAAGTCTTTCCGTTTTCAATCGCATCCACCATGCCCATGCCATGCTGGCTGCTGCTAATAAAATCTTCAATCTCCATCTCCATCGGTTCCGGCTTCTCAGCAAACACCCTGCCATTTCCTTCCAAGAGATCGAGCATGCACCGCCACCTTCATCAATTTGATACCTCCACCACCCTTTAAGTGCAGATGTTGCCAAACCATAATATGGTTCATTGGCCGGATCTGATTCTCAATCTTAATCTGATCGAACATATTCTCTCTGTAGAAGTCCAGATGACCGCTGCTGATCTTCCGAATATTTGCCTTGGCAGGCAGGCCACTTGTGGAGTATAAAGCAGATCATACCCTTGTCTTTCAAGTCAACCGTGAAGAACCTTTAGGATGCCAGAATATTAATCCTCCACCAGCTTCATCCTGCAGGATTTCAAATCCAACCGGTACCATTCGAAAATTTTACAAATTTGAACGAGACTCTGTTTGTGATCACTACTTTTATTGAGTATTTAGTTTAATAAGACATTTTATCATGAACTATTTAACTTATTACACACTCAACCGCACTAAAAAAATTGCAGTTGCACGTACCCAAAAAGAATAAAATTAAAATGAGTGGAGGAACAAATTAATCTTACCAATGAGACGTACAGCTAGATTGTGATAGCCTGGGATCCTCCTTGAAACCTCCAAAATCTTGATGCCCTTTATCAGAGCATCATCTTTGGAAATGGAAACCACTTCTCTAAATAGAGGTGGTAAATTTCCATAATTTAAGAAGGAAAGGAAAGTAAGCAACATTGGCAATTATATATTTCTTCAGTTTTAAAATTAGAGGTACATTTTTAAAAAGATAATTTTTTTTATATTAAAATTAATTTTATAATTATCAACAACAGAAGAAAAAATTGAAAAAGAAATAGAACAAATTGACATAGTTGAATTGAATTCAAATAATGTATTAATTAATTTTTACTTATTATATAATATGTAGATGGAGAGAGAGAAGCCTATAAAGAGTATGACTGCAGCCACTGATCAGCATCAATAAAGGACATATTAAGATACGGAGAAGCTTGAGTCTCGTTAAGTCTCTGGGCATAGGGCACTCTCATTGTCGTATTTGCCCCTCCACCCGAGCACATATACTCTCCATAGAAGATATTCCTGCATTCCAAATATACACAAAGTAAACCACCTTCTTAGAAAATATTTGATAAAAATTGAATAAATCTGAATTTTAATTAGCTGAATTTGAATTTGAATAAAAAAAATTATTTGATAATTGCATGTCTGAAATATCTGAATAACATATTTTTATTATTTTACCCCTTTAAAAAATTCAACATTGTTGTAAATTTATTTAATATCACTTAATATATATAATAGATAATATTGTAAAAAAAATACTTCATTCAGTTAAAAAAATGACACTAAACAATTCATCCCATATCGTCTGAATGACTTTTTTTTTTCTAAAACAAATACACTGAATGACTGACCGATTCAACCATTCAATCATTCAATTTTAAACGAACAGAACTACATGCACAACGACTACCTACACACATGCTCAATTTTTTTTTCTTTTTCTTTTTTCAATTCCTTTCATTTTATTAAAACTATTTACCTCATTTCATTACAAAATGACATAAATACCCTTATGAAATAAATGTAGTTTTTATTTACCTTTTAATACCTCTTAACAACTTCACTTTCGGTAAGATGACAAAGTTGTTTGGTAAGTTTTTGTTTCTTTTATCATCTCTTAATCGGTAAGAGAAATATATAAATCTAAATCATTAAGAGTTGCATCTTAATAAAAAATTTAAATCTATGGAGCTCTATAAATATTATACTATCTTCATTCTAAATTTTAAGATTATTATTGAGTTTTGAAAAATCAAATTTGAGATACTTTTAAAGTTAAAAATCATTACCAAACAGCTTTTGTAATTTAGATATTATTTTACTTTGATAATCTAATTTATTAAAATATATTAACAATTCAGATTTTAATTTAAGGCCAACTTAATTATTCACAGTAAAGTAGTTATATATGTTGATCTATAGAGAGATGATTCATGATAGATAGATTTACTGATCTCTGGTGGGGTCGTTAAAGTCGTTCCAACCCTCAGGGGCGACAATGTCAGAGATGGATGAGTAAGCAAAGACAACTTTAGAGAAGGGGCGCCATGCACGGCCTAACCAAATTCTTCCATTCCCGCCTACGCTGCAGTTGAAGAATGCAAAGCCGCTGTCTTCATCCATGGAAGCGCGGCCTTGTGCTGTGACAGCTCCGTTTATGCTCTTTTGTCCTAGCGGTACGGGGTTTGCCATGGAATTCAGCTGGCAGTTCTGTTGATATATATAATATTCATGAGTTGGTTTGGTTTGGTTTTCTATAATTTATCTGAGTTGACAAGTTATAATAGAATGCTGTAAATTAATTCATAATTATACATAGTATAGACGGTCACTAAATAATTTATTCTCCGAATTTTGTTTTTTATTCTAATAATATAGTTTAGACTTTAAATTTTGTTATTCTTTTCAATCTAAGATTATTATTGACTTTTCAAATACTTCCAAACTTAAAATTAAAATGATTCATTGAAAATTATGCATCAATAGCTAGTAGTACTTTTTAGATATTTTAATTATAATATTTATCATTGTATCGATTAAAATTATAGAAAATCATGTTAATTTTAAGTTTAAAAATATCTTAAATTGACTTTAAAAAATCAATGATGATCTTATATTTTGAAACGGATCAAGAGCGTATATATGTATAAGTTTAACAATTAGTCAAAAAAATAGTGTCAACAAAAGAATTAGTAAGACTAGCTAGCTCATTCGGTAATGGATTACCTCATAAAACGACTTTCCATTGCCAAAGATGAAATCTATGGAGCCTTGGATGTAGCAGTCCTTGAAATAATGACGACCCCTATCATCGTGAAGGGTATCTTGAGCTCCAAAGAATCCACAACCCCAGAAGGCAGCTTGATCTCCTCCTACTCTAATGGCTACTGCTTGTGCTCCAACATCTCCCGGATGTGGAATTGGTGCTACATTCTAGTATTAATTATATCACATCCATCATTCTAATTAATTTGGCATTCCATTTTTAATATCATTTTTACAAACCACTGCTAAATTCCTAACTAGCTTATATTTAGGTGGATGGTCGATAATGTCAAATTAATATTTATGCACTGACAAGATAAATATATATTTAACAACACTTTTACACTTGATTTAATTAACAATATTTTGAACTTTGAGCGAGACTCAACTTTAACACTTGTTTAACGATATTTCAAACTTTCAGAGCGACACTTATTAATCTAGTAACATGCATAATTATTATTTTGGCATTATCATTGACCTATATTAAGGGTGCATTTGAAAAACACTTATTAATCTAGTAACATGCATAATTATTATTTTGGCATTATCATTGACCTATATTAAGGGTGCATTTGAAAATTATACTCTCTCTGTTCCAAACTTAGAGATACATTTTTTAATATGTTTCAAAATTAATTAGATATACATTTTTATTTTAGGATATATTAGCTATAAACTGACATAATATTGTTCCTAATTTGTCATTATTTTTTTACTGTCATTTTGAATATCAAACGATCATAGTTAAATTCCTAACCAATACTAATTAAGGTTATATTTGAGAATATAAAATTATCATTAAAAGTCGTCATTTTATAAATGTATTTCTAATTTTATAACAGAAGAAATATAAAATTACACATAAAAGTCTCGTTTTAAAATCGTATCCCTAGTTTTTATTTTTTTTGGAATACATGGAGTGATCAATAATCATACTTTTTATAGAAAGTCATATTAATTACTTAAAATAGTCTATAACTAGCATGATGAACACTATGACATTTGTAGTGTATATATATATAAATTACCATGAAACTTATGTTCTTAGCAACAAAGTTGACAGCAAAAACTTGAACGGAGCCACTGTTAAATGTGCCACGCGAAGAATTGGCCGTGTCATTCCACACAATTGCGGTCAAAGTAAATCCTTGCCCTTGAAAAGTCACATTTGGTTTTGTTTTTGGAACAATGATTTTCTCACTGAAGATTGATATATATATATATATATATATATATATATATATGTATATATATATAGGAGTAGTAATTAACAATAACATCCAAATTAATTTGATTAAACTCCAAGTAATTAAGTACGTAAGTATATATTTATATACGTGCATGGAATTGGAAACATATATAGTATACGTGAAAAGATATCAATATAATTAAATAACTTACTAATAAATACCAGTGTTGATCCATATTATGTTTCTTTTCTGGCTAAAATTCCCAACTGCATCTAATGCGGACTGCACCGTAGTAAAATTACAACAACCTCTACGATCAACGCAAAAGGTAGATGTTGTATTAGTATCTGGAGGCAGAAAATTGGTTGAAAAATCATCGCATATAGTTTTATTATCTTTCTTCTCGTCGTGGTGGTGATGGTCGCGACTCAAGACATGAATTTTGTATGGGGTTAGTACTGTAGAATCATAGAAATATTTGATTAGTAAAATTGGATTAGAATTCATAAAATATTGAGTGGATGCAAGAGCTGCAAATAGGGCAATTAGAAGAGAAAAAGGTACTCCAATAGGCCTCATTTTTATGTAGCTTGGGGCATAGAATTAAGAGGTTAGGGGAGTTGAGAGAGAATATATATATATAGGGGCCGGGATGGATGAATAGAAAAAGCACTTGAAGTATAAGGCAGGTTGATGGGCGTGTCTTGCAAATCACCCCGTCCCTATTTATTCCATGGGACTACTAGATCTCAAGCTACCAAACTTCACATGCTAGCTATATATATATATATATATATATATATATATATATATATATATATATATATATATATATATATATATATATATATATTAATTTGGCAAATAACATGGTAGATATATTTCTAATTTGTAACATTTCAATGAATGAGGATCGTTATATTGTTCTTGATTAACTTCCAAGTTGTTAGAACATGATGCCAATTAATTAAATGATCTTTTCTCCAAATGCTTGATTATCTAACTTCTTTGATTATCTAAAATATAGTATATATGTACCATGAAACGATATTAATTTTCATTCTATTTGTCTAGCACATGCTGCTACATGTATTTGATACCGATTTATAGTATCGGATAGACTTTGATAGAATTTGCATGAAGAAATAGACAGAGAAAGAAGATAAATTGGGGAAGAAGTTTTAATTCATTTCATTTGATACCCTTCTCAATACAAAATCTCAGTCGCATAAAGCTAATATCAACCCTCTATTCTTAGTCTAATCCTTAGTCTTCCATTTATTTATATATATCTATTACCTATATTCATAGCTAGACCTGGCAAACGGCCGGGCCGAGCGCGAGCCAGGCCAACGGCGGGTCGGGCCGAAAAGGTCTGGGTTTTGGCGGGCCAAATTTCTAAAGCCCGTTGTAAGACCCCGAATTTTATGAAATAAAAGTATTCAATTTTTCTTATAATTACTAGTCAGTAAATGGTTAAATTGATAAAAGTTTAAAGTTATGGGTGAAATATAAAAATTTTTTCAAAATAAGCAAGTGGTTATAAAATAATCATTGTTGTCGGGGAATATTCGTTTGGTCGTGGAATATTCTTTCTGTCGGAGAATATTCGTACGACGGCGCAGCTATTTGTGGGCCCCATAACGAATAACTGTCGGGTGAAGAAAAACGACAAATTTGAGTTTTTACAAATAACGGCGTAGTTGTTATCGTTAATACTGTTGAAATACCCGGTGGTTAAAATACAGTAATACGCGTTATTGCACAGTAGCACACGGTATTGCACAGTATTTTTGAAATTATTGATTCTTACGTAAGAAGGCACTACTCAATAATTGTTACAGTAATTACTGTTCAATATTTTATTTTATTGATTCAATAATTGCTACGTTGAAATTTTATATTATTGTTGTTCAATAATTGTTGCTGCACAGTATTTTCCATTATCAGATCAATAATTCATATTATTTGAATAGTATTATTAGATAGCATTATTGGCAATGTCTAGAAAGTTCTGTCTAAGGAGAGGTTTGGTCATCTAATTGCGCGCTAGTAAGGAGAAATCCTTATTGGAAAGCCCCCTCTTTCCTGGGAACGGCCTGGTTATCATAAATGTGATTCTGTAATATTATTTGTGAATAATTAATTATTGATGTATATGATAAGAAAATATTTATTTTATGTGGATATAAATGAGGGATATATTTTTGTGGTTAAAATGAAGGAGTTAATGTTGAGGTTTTTATCAGTATTTTTGTCGGAATGGAGGTATTAAAAATCAGGGTTTTTGAGATATTTTGCGGGGGTTATAATTTTTAATCCGGCCGTTGGATCGTAGTAATATTTGGATATGTTATACATATATAAGTTGAGTATATGTCCACAAATTTTGAACCGTTAAAAATGAATGTATGATTTGTTATGAATTTTACGAGATGACTGGTTCAGAAATTGTTGAATTTTCGGAGTTTATCATTTTGGTGGAAAATTCTAGAATTGGTGGGCCCCACTTGTGGTTGGTGAAGAAATGTGCTGAATTATATTTCAAATGTGGTGGGTGGGAATAGTAGCAGGTAAAGCCATCAGGTTGCAGGTCAAACCTACAAAAATTTTCCTATAAATAGAGGGCTAAGTTAGAATGGAAAATCACACCAGAAACATAAGCTTTCTCTCTTTCTCTCTCTAGATTATTGAGTGTATTTTGTGAGTATTTAGATACTTGGTGAGTTGCTATTCATCAGTGCAAGTTTTCTTCAGCCTTATACCGATCAGAAGTACTGCTCTTTTGAGGTAAGGGATTGTAAGGGATTGTAAGTGATAGTAAGGGATAGTAAGGGATTTTAAGGGTTGTTATGTTTTTCAGTTCCGTAATTTTTCTGAACTTCAAAAATTCTGAAAAAAATTTGAAATGATATTTTGATGAGTTTTCTTGATTGTGTCCAAAAATGGTGATTTTTGGATGTATAGATTGAGAGTTATGAATTTTATGAGAAAAAACTATTTTAAAAGTAACAGCTTATAATTCCTTGTGGTTAACTCCAAAATTGATGAAATTTTTATTGGGAGTACATGTATATGATAGAAGTATACTCTGTAAATTTCAGAATTTTTAGACAAAAGTACAATTTTTGATAAATGTTTAAATATTCGGCTATTTTGGCCATATGAAAAATAGTAAATGACTTTTAAAAATTCTGAGAAAAATATATGTTCACTATGGGACTATATTATGCTAAATCCCAGAAAAGAAATATTTTTGGAACTGATTTGGTATTTTTTATGAAAATAGTCTAGTTATGAGTAAATGAATTAAATATGTTTTGTGAGGAAAGAAAATTGGAAAATAGGATTTTATGGCTTGAGAATCCTATATGAGGTATATGCAGATTTTTGATGAGGGTTTTGGTTATTGATGATGAAATCTTAAGAGTTGACATTTTATGATGATTAAATGCATTAATTAGTAAAGTGTAAACAATTTAAATAAATTGTTTATAAGCTTAAGAAATGTTATCCTTTCAATATCATTATACCGAAATATTGGTATAGATTTTATTGTGGAATTTCTACCTTTTTGAGTCGAGGTTACTATTCATGAGTTACTATTCACGACAAAATTGGTTTCTTTTTCTAAATTGGTTACTATTCATTATACCGAAATATGTTCTCTTTCGCTTGAGTGTAAAGATGGGTAAATTATTGGTATGATCATGACTATGGGTTCTCTTTGGCCAGTAGTGCAAAGTTGAATTGTTGACTGGTATGATCATGACCATTGAATTTATAATTGAATATCTTAAGCTTAAGTGCAAAGGTGAATTGATCAACATGGTTATAATTATTGTTTATATAAATTCTGAAATGATTATATATTTCTTTGAGATATGAATATATTTGGCCTGTAGTGCAAATATGAATTGTTGATGAATATCTTTGGCATGTAGTGCAAAGATGGCCTGTTGATGAATATCTTTGGCCTGTAGTGCAAAGATGAACTGTTGTTGAATATCTTTGGCCCGTAGTGCAAAGATGGTTTGTTGATGAATATCTTTGGCCCGTAGTGCAAAGATGGTTTGTTGATGAATATCTTTGGCCCGTAGTGCAAAGATGGATTTGTTAGTATGATTATAAACAGGAATTGTGATTTGATATAACCATGATCTTTGATGTTTCAGGTAAAGACAGGTGATGAAAATATTCTTCGTCCTGGGTGCGAAGAAAAATTTATAGTCACAATTATGATTATGAGTTATTCATATGATTGTGGAAAGGAACTGTTGAGTGATGTTACATGGATAAAATATTGTTGGTGGATTTTTAACATGGAGAAGATAATAGACTTTATAGTCTATTTGACTCTTCTAATGGATTGCTCATTCCGCTGCAACTATGGTTGAAATTTTTATCATTTACCATATGTTCTAAATCTCTGATTTATTATTGATGAAGGCTACTGATAATTTAATTATCTTTAGTCATGATATTCTTTACTGGGCTAGTTGTGCTCACCCTTCTGTTTCACAATTTCTTTCAGGTAATAAGAGTGTAGCTGGGTCGAGCGGGGGTAACAGGGGAATAGAACGGTGGTCATCATTTAGTAGTTATATTTGGTGAATCATCTAGGGTGAAGCGAACCCAACGTTGGAAGGGTGTTTTGCCACTATCATACAAGATGTCTAATGACATACAACCTCGTGTCATCATAAGACAGGGTTGTGCTCATCCACTTGCTGAGTATATCTACGAGCACTACCTATATAATCTTGGTGTTTGTTTGAAGTATAATTCACGATTAAAGACAGTGGAGATAATGATAAGTCAAGAGAAGACTCACCATTGGGAAGAATATGATATTAATCTTCTCGTTTTTCTTTGGGGTCTATTGGGTCAACCAAGGATAATTCTGTGGCCATATGATATCTATCATAACCTAGACGCGTGGCCTCCCATGTACGAAGGTTTCCTTGAGCACTTCCCAAAGATTTTAATTTCTAAAACAGTTTTTGACTATACCTTTATGTAAGGTGTTATTGTGAGGTGATGTCCACGGTTGGAACATGAGTCACATTTGGTATATATTTGTATCCAAACTCACAGTATATGTGTTGTTGTATTTTGCACGACAATTGTTGTAATAAAGTTGTAGTTGTTTTCTGTACCATGTATTTGGCGACTCAGAATAGGTTGGATGGAATGAACCTATTTTGGGGTCGTTACAGTTGGTATCAGAGCTATAAGTAAAGAGCCCCGAGCCTCTCGCTGGTGACTTCCTGTTGATGGGGAATGCACCGAAGCCAGACTCTCCGTAGGGGACGCCGTTCTGCGGTGGCAAACTGATAGGTATCAATGTAAGGTGCTGACATAGGTTGGTGTCCAGAGTTACAGTTGGTATCAGAGCTTAGGGATATGATCTCTGGTGGAGATCGGGGAATATAACTAGGAGGGGAGAGATGCGTAAATCCTTCGCTAGTGTGTCCTACCTAAGCTTATTTGTTGGTTAGTCATAATATTGGGATATTATGTGATATGTTAATTTGTTTAATTAACCCTTATTTTATGGCAGTATTTGAGAATGGCAGCTGAGAATGCTAACAATGGAGTGAATGAGACTGTGGGGATACCTCTAATCACTAACCATGATAATGTGATGTCAGACGAAGAAGGAATTAGAGATATCTATGTGGTGAGTGAAGAATTGATAGTTGCACCCGAGATAGTCGCAGAGGTAACATGTGACAACCCCAAAATAGGTCCATTCCATCCAACCTATTCTGAGTCGCCAAATACATGGTACAGAAAACAACTATAACTTTATTACAATAATTGTCGTGCAAAATACAACAACACATATGCTGTGAGTTTGGATACAAATATATACCAAATGTGACTCATGTTCCAACCGTGGACATCACCTCACAATGACACCTTACATAAAGGTATAGTCAAAAACTGTTTTAGAAATTAGAATCTTTGGGAAGTGCTCAAGGAAACCTTCGTACATGGGAGGCCACGCGTCTAGGTTATGATAGATATCATATGGCCACAGAATTATCCTTGGTTGACCTAATAGACCCCAAAGAAAAATGAGAAGATTACTATCATATTCTTCCCAATGGTGAGTCTTCTCTTGACTTATCATTATCTCCACTGTCTCAAATTGAGAATTATACTTCAAACAAACACCAAGATTATATAGGTAGTGCTCGTAGATATACTCAGCAAGTGGATGAGCACAACCCTGTCTTATGATGACACGAGGTTGTATGTCATTAGACATCTTGTATGATAGTAACAAAACACCCTTCCAACGTTGGGTTTGCCTCACCCTATTTTCTTTACCAAATATAACTACTAAATGATGACCACCGTTCTATTCCCTTGTTACCCCCGCTCGACCCAACTACACTCTTATTACCTGAAAGGAATTGTGAAATAGAAGGGTGAGCACAACTAGCTCAGTAAAGAATATCATGACTAAAGATAATTCAATTATCAATAGCCTTCATCAACAATAAATCAGAGATTTAGAACATATGGTAAATGATAAAAATTTCAACCATAGTTGCAGCGGAACGAGCAATCCATTAGAAGAGTCAAATAGACTATAAAGTCTATTATCTTCTCCATGTTAAAAATCCACCAACAATATTTTATCCATGTAACATCACTCAACAGTTCCTTTCCACAATCATATGAATAACTCATAATCATAATTGTGACTATAAATTTTTCTTCGCACCCAGGACGAAGAATATTTTCATCACCTGTCTTTACCTGAAACATCAAAGATCATGGTTATACCAAATCACAGTTCCTGTTTATAATCATACTAATAAATCCATCTTTGCACTACGGGCCAAAGATATTCAACAACAGTTCATCTTTGCACTACAGGCCAAAGATATTCATCAACAGACCATCTTTGAACTACAGGCCAAAGATATTCAACAACAGTTCATCTTTGCACTACGGGCCAAAGATATTCATCAACAAACCATCTTTGCACTACGGGCCAAAGATATTCAACAACAGTTCATCTTTGCACTACAGGCCAAAGATATTCATCAACAGGCCATCTTTGCACTACATGCAAAAGATATTCATCAACAATTCATATTTGCACTACAGGCCAAATATATTCATATCTCAAAGAAATATATAATCATTTCAGAATTTATATAAACAATAATTATAACCATGTTGATCAATTCACCTTTGCACTTAAGCTTAAGATATTCAATTATAAGTTCAATGGTCATGATCATACCAGTCACAATTCAACTTTGCACTACAGGCCAAAGAGAACCCTAGTCATGATCATACCAATAATCTATCCATCTTTACACTCCAGTGAAAGAGAATTTCAACATCAGGGTTATAAAAATGTTATATATGATGATAAAAATAATATGATCAACATATAGTTTTAATCTCAAGAGTAATATTCGTAACTCATGAATAGTAAATCGTGAATAGTAACTCATGAATAGTAACCCCGACACAAAAGATAGAAATTCCACAATAAAATCCATACCAATATTTCGGTATAATGATATTGAAAGAATAACATTACTTAAATTTATAAACAATTTATTTTAATTGTTTACACTTTACTAATTAATGCATTTAATCATCATAAAATGCCAACTCTTACAATTTCATCATCAATAACCAAAACCCTCATCAAAAATCTGCATATACCTCATATATAGGATTCTCAAGCCATAAAATCCTATTTTCCAATTTTCTTTCTTCACAAAACATATTTAATTCATTTACTCATAACTAGACCATTTTCATGAAAAATACCAAATCAGTTCTAAAAATATTTTTTTTCTGGGATTTAGCATAATATAGTCCCATAGTGAACATATATTTTTCTCAGAATTTTTAAAAGTCATTTACTATTTTTCATATGGCCAAAATAGCCGAATATTTAGACATTTATCAAAAATTGTACTTTTGTCTAAAAATTCTGAAATTTACAGAGTATACTTCTATCATATACATGTACTCCCAATAAAAATTTCATCAATTTTGGAGTTAACCACAAGGAATTATAAGCTGTTACTTTTAAAATAGTCTTTTCTCATAAAATTCATAACTCTCAATTTATACATCCAAAAATCACCATTTTTGGACACAATCAAGAAAACTCATCAAAATATCATTTCAAATTTTTCCAGAATTTTTGAAGATCAGAAAAATTACGAAACTGAAAATCATAACAACCCTTAAAATCTCTTACTATCCCTTACTATCCCTTACAATCCCTTACCTCAAAAGAGCAGTACTTGTAAGACCCCGAATTTTATGAAATAAAAGTATTCAATTTTTCTTATAATTACTATTCAGTAAATGGTTAAATTGATAAAAGTTTAAAGTTATGGGTGAAATGTGAATATTTTTTTTCAAAATAAGCAAGTGGTTATAAAATAATCATTGTTGTCGGGGAATATTCGTTTGGTCGTAAAATATTCTTTCTGTCGGGGAATATTCGTACGACGGCGTAGCTATTTGTGGGCCCCATAACGAAGAACTGTCGGATGACGATAACGACAAAAATTTAAGTTTTTACAAATAACGGCGTAGTTGTTACCGTTAACACTGTTGGAATACCCGGTGGTTAAAATACAGTAATACGCGTTATTGCACAGTAGCACACGGTATTGCATAGTATTTTTGAAATTATTGATTCTTACGTAAGAAGGCACTACTCAATAATTGTTACAGTAATTACTGTTCAATATTTTATTTTATTGATTCAATAATTGCTGCGTTGATATTTTATATTATTGTTGTTCAATAATTGTTACTGCACAGTATTTTCTATTATCAGATCAATAATTCATATTATTTGAATAATATTATTAGATAACATTATTGTCAATGTCTAGAAAGTTCTGTCTAAGGAGAGGTTTGGTCATCTAATTGCGAGCCAGTAAGGAGAAATTCTTATTGGAAAGCCCCCTCTTTCCTGGGAACGGCCTGGTTGTCATAAATGTGATTCTATAATATTATTTGTGAATAATTAATTATTGATTTATATGATAAGAAAATATTTATTTTATGTGGATATAAATGAGGGATATATTTTTGTGGTTAAAAATGAAGGAGATAATGTTGAGGTTTTTATCCGTATTTTTGTCGGAATGGAGGTATTAAAAATTAGGGTTTTTGAGATATTTTGCGGGGGTTATAATTTTTAATCCGACCGTTGGATCGTGGTAATTTTTGGATATGTTATACATATATAAGTTGAGTATATGTCCACAAATTTTGAACCGTTAAAAATGAACGTATGATTTGTTATGAATTTTACGAGATGACTGGTTCAGAAATTGTTGAATTTTCGGAGTTTATCATTTTGGTGGAAAATTCTAGAATTGGTGGGCCCCACTTGTGGTTGGTGAAGAAATGTACTGAATTATATTTCAAATGTGGTGGGTGGGAATAGTTGCAGGTAAAGCCATCAGGTTGCAGGTCAAACCTACCAAAATTTTTCCTATAAATAGAGGGCTAAGTTAGAATTGAAAATCACACCAGAAACATAAGCTTTCTCTCTTTCTCTCTCTAGATTATTGAGTGTATTTTGTGAGTATTTAGATACTTGGTGAGTTTCTATTCATCAGTGCGAGTTTTCTTCAGCGTCATATCCGATATCCAATCTGAAGTGCTGCTCTTTGAGGTAAGGGATTGTAAGGGATTGTAAGGGATAGTAATGGATTTTAAGGGTTGTTATGATTTTCAGTTTCGTAATTTTTCTGATCTTCAAAAATTCTGGAAAAATTTGAAATGATATTTTGATGAGTTTTCTTGATTGTGTCCAAAAATGGTGATTTTTGGATGTATAGATTGAGAGTTATGAATTTTATGAGAAAAGACTATTTTAAAAGTAACAGCTTATAATTCCTTGTGGTTAACTCCAAAATTGATAAAATTTTTATTGGGAGTACATGTATATGATAGAAGTATACTCTGTAAATTTCAGAATTTTTAGACAAAAGTACAATTTTTGATAAATGTCTAAATATTCGGCTATTTTGGCCATATGAAAAATAGTAAATGACTTTTAAAAATTCTGAGAAAAATATATGTTCACTATGGGACTATATTATGCTAAATTCCAGAAAAGAAATATTTTTGGAACGGATTTGGTATTTTTCATGAAAATAGTCTAGTTATGAGAAAATAAATTAAATATGTTATGTGAAGTAAGAAAATTGGAAAATAGGATTTTATGGCTTGAGAATCCTATATATGAGGTATATGCAGATTTTTGATGAGGGTTTTGGTTATTGATGATTAAATTGTAAGAGTTGGCATTTTAGGATGATTAAATGCATTAATTAGTAAAGTGTAAACAATTAAAATAAATTGTTTATAAATTTAAGTAATGTTATTCTTTCAATATCATTATACCGAAATATTGGTATAAATTTTATTGTAGAATTTATATCTTTTGTGTCGGGGTTACTATTCATGAGTTACGAATATTATTCTTGAGATTAAAACTATATGTTGATCATATTATTTTTATAATCATATATAGCATTTTTATAACCCTGATGTTGAAATTCTCTTTCACTGGAGTGTAAAGATGGGTAGATTATTGGTATGATCATGACTAGGGTTCTCTTTGGCCTGTAGTGCAAAGTTGAATTGTGACTGGTATGATCATGACCATTGAATTTATAATTGAATATCTTAAGCTTAAGTGCAAAGGTGAATTGATCGACATGGTTATAATTATTGTTTATATAAATTCTGAAATGATTATATATTTCTTTGAGATATGAATATATTTGGCATGTAGTGCAAATATGAATTGTTGATGAATATCTTTGGCCTGTAGTGCAAAGATGAACTGTTGTTGAATATCTTTGGCCTGTAGTGCAAAGATGAACTGTTGTTGAATATCTTTGGCCCGTAGTGCAAAGATGGTTTGTTGATGAATATCTTTGGCCCGTAGTGCAAAGATGGATTTGTTAGTATGATTATAAACAGGAATTGTGATTTGGTATAACCATGATCTTTGATGTTTCAGGTAAAGACAGGTGATGAAAATATTCTTCGTCCTGGGTGCGAAGAAAAATTTATAGTCACAATTATGATTATGAGTTATTCATATGATTGTGGAAAGGAACTGTTGAGTGATGTTACATGGATAAAATATTGTTGGTGGATTTTTAACATGGAGAAGATAATAGACTTTATAGTCTATTTGACTCTTCTAATGGATTGCATGTTCCGCTGCAACTATGGTTGAAATTTTTATCATTTACCATATGTTCTAAATCTCTGATTTATTGTTGATGAAGGCTATTGATAATTGAATTATCTTTAGTCATGATATTCTTTACTGAGCTAGTTGTGCTCACCCTTTTGCTTCACAATTCCTTTCAGGTAATAAGAGTGTAGCTGGGTCGAGCGAGGGTAACGGGAAAATAGAACGGTGGTCTCTAGCTGTGGATGTTCTCCCGAAACAGTATAGAAAAGTTCATTTAGTAGTTATATTTGGTGAATCCAATAGGGTAAGATGTACCCAACGTTGGAAGGGTGGTTTGCCACTATCATACAAGATGTCTAACGACATACAACCTCGTGTCATCATAAGACAGGGATGTGCTCATCCACTTGCTGAGTATATATACGAGCACTACCTATATAATCTTGGTGTTTGTTTGAAGTATAATTCTCAGTTAGATACAGTGGAGATAATGATAAGTCAAGAGAAGACTCACCATTGGGAAGAATATGATAGTAATCTTCTCGTTTTTTTTTGGAGTCTATTGGGTCAACCAAGGATAATTCTGTGGCCATATGATATCTATCATAACCTAGACGCATGGCCTCCCATGTACGAAGGTTTCCTTGAGCACTTCCAAAAGATTCTAATTTCTAAAATAATTTTTGACTATACCTTTATGTAAGGTGTTATTGTGAGGTGATGAGTCACATTTGGTATATATTTGTATCCAAGCTCACAGCATATGTGTTGTTGTATTTTGCACGACAATTGTTGTAATAAAGTTGTAGTTATTTTCTGTACCATGTATTTGGCGACTCAGAATAGGTTGGATGGAATGGACCTATTTTGGGGTTGTCACATGTGGTATCAGAGCTATAAGTAAAGAGCCCCGAGCCTCTCGCTGGTGACTTCCTGTTGATGGGGGATGCACCGAAGCCAGACTCTCCGTAGGGGACGCCGTTCTGCGGTGGCAAACTGATAGGTACCATTGTGAGGTACTGTGGTTGAAGCACCATGAGAGTCACAGGTGGTATCAGAGCTTGGGGATATGATCTCTGGCGGAGATCGGGGAATACAACTAGGAGGGGAGAGATGAGTAAATCTTTTGCTAGTGTGTCCTACCTAAGCTTATTTGTTGGTCAGTCATAATATCGGGATATTATGTGATATGTTAATTTGTTAAATTAACACTTGTTTTGAAGCTGTATTCTAGAATGTTATTTGAAATACAGGAGATGAGCAATGGAGAAATTATGATGACAGAGAAGATGGAATTTGAAATGAAAGGAAGGTATTCTCAACTCTTTGAAATACCAGGTACGTAAATTTCGGGGACGAAATTTCATAAGGAGGGGAGATTGTAAGACCCCGAATTTTATGAAATAAAAGTATTCAATTTTTCTTATAATTACTATTCAGTAAATGGTTAAATTGATAAAAGTTTAAAGTTATGGGTGAAATGTGAATATTTTTTTTCAAAATAAGCAAGTGGTTATAAAATAATCATTGTTGTCGGGGAATATTCGTTTGGTCGTAGAATATTCTTTCTGTCGGGGAATATTCGTACGACGGCGTAGCTATTTGTGGGCCCCATAACGAATAACTGTCGGATGACGATAACGACAAAAATTTAAGTTTTTACAAATAACGGCGTAGTTGTTACCGTTAACACTGTTGGAATACCCGGTGGTTAAAATACAGTAATACGCGTTATTGCACAGTAGCACACGGTATTGCATAGTATTTTTGAAATTATTGATTCTTACGTAAGAAGGCACTACTCAATAATTGTTACAGTAATTACTGTTCAATATTTTATTTTATTGATTCAATAATTGCTGCGTTGATATTTTATATTATTGTTGTTCAATAATTGTTACTGCACAGTATTTTCTATTATCAGATCAATAATTCATATTATTTGAATAATATTATTAGATAACATTATTGTCAATGTCTAGAAAGTTCTGTCTAAGGAGAGGTTTGGTCATCTAATTGCGCGCCAGTAAGGAGAAATTCTTATTGGAAAGCCCCCTCTTTCCTGGGAACGGCCTGGTTGTCATAAATGTGATTCTATAATATTATTTGTGAATAATTAATTATTGATTTATATGATAAGAAAATATTTATTTTATGTGGATATAAATGAGGGATATATTTTTGTGGTTAAAAATGAAGGAGATAATGTTGAGGTTTTTATCCGTATTTTTGTTATATTTTGCGGTTCAAAATTTGTGGGCATATACTCAACTTATATATGTATAACATATCCAAAAATTACCACGATCCAACGGTCGGATTAAAAATTATAACCCCCGCAAAATATCTCAAAAACCCTGATTTTTAATACCTCCATTCCGATAAAAATACGGATAAAAACCTCAACATTAACTCCTTCATTTTTAACCACAAAAATATATCCCTCGTTTATATCCACATAAAATAAATATTTCTTTATCATATGAATCAATAATTAATTATTCACAAATAATATTACAGAATCACATTTATGACAACCAGGCCGTTCCCAGGAAAGAGGGGGCTTTCCAATAAGAATTTCTCCTTACTGGCGCGCAATTAGATGACCAAACCTCTCCTTAGACAGAACTTTCTAGACATTGACAATAATGTTATCTAATAATATTATTCAAATAATATGAATTATTGATCTGATAAAGGAAAATACTGTGCAGCAACAATTATTGAAACAACAATAATATAAAATATCAACGCAGCAATTATTGAATCAATAAAATAAAATATTGAACAGTAATTACTGTAACAATTATTGAGTAGTGCCTTCTTACGTAAGAATCAATAATTGGTGCAATACCGTGTGCTACTTGTACAATAACGCGTATTACTGTATTTTAACCACCGGGTATTTCAACAGTATTAACGGTAACCACTACGCCGTTATTTGTAAAAACTCAAATTTGTCATTTTCTTCATCCGACAGTTATTCATTATGGGGCCCACAAATAGCTGCGTCGTCGTACGAATATTCTCCGACAGAAAGAAAATTCCACGACCAACGAATATTCCCCGACAACAATGATTATTTTATAACTACTTGCTTATTTTGAAAAAAAATTCATATTTCACCCAATACTTTAAACTTTTATCAATTTAACCATTTACTGAATAGTAATTATAAGAAAAATTGAATACTTTTATTTCATAAAATTCGGGGTCTTACGTAACAGCTGAGACTGAGGAAGAAGAGGAAGAAGAAGTACCAGAGGAGAGTTTATTAGAGGTATTATATGATCAAAATGTAGAATTTCAAAATCGTATTCATGAGTTAGAAGAGCAGGCAGAAGAACGACAGGCGGTCGTGGAACAAAAGGATGCAACAATTCAAGCTTGTGTTACCCGATATGTGATGCTTGAACAGAAGCATTCTTTGGCAAAGTATAAGATGATAAAAATGGAATCTGAGCTGAAAGAAGAAAAAATTGAACGAGTGAGAATAAGTGAAGCATGGGCAAAAGCCGCACGACACGTGGATATTGTGGAAAGAGATGTTCGATCTAAGAAGGCTAAAATAGATGATATGAATTTCTCTTTTTGGAAAGCAATTGGGAGAACCCAACATCGAGTTTTGAATTACCCTGTACATAGCGGTCAACCTGAATCCGATATGGATCGAAGATTGATGATTCAGATCATGAATGAGGAGTACGAAGAGGCAGTTGAGGGAGGAATATGTCCTATAGAAAGGTATATTTCAACGGTAATGATGACGCCAAATGCTGCTCCAGACAAGTCAAAGCCGAGTAGTTCGAGGGATGGCGGTTGTCATGACTTCCCAACAAATGAGGAACCCAAATGAAGTTATCATGGGAGATGAGCAATGGAGAAATCATGATGATCTGAGAGATAGAATCTGAAATGGAAGCAAGGTATTCTCAACTCTTCGAAATACCAGGTACGTAAATTTCGGGGACGAAATTTCATAAGGAGGGGAGATTGTAAGACCCCGAATTTTATGAAATAAAAGTATTCAATTTTTCTTATAATTACTAGTCAGTAAATGGTTAAATTGATAAAAGTTTAAAGTTATGGGTGAAATATAAAATTTTTTTCAAAATAAGCAAGTGGTTATAAAATAATCATTGTTGTCAGGGAATATTCGTTTGGTCGTGGAATATTCTTTCTGTCGGAGAATATTCGTACGACGGCGCAGCTATTTGTGGGCCCCATAACGAATAACTGTCGGGTGAAGAAAAACGACAAATTTGAGTTTTTACAAATAACGGCGTAGTTGTTATCGTTAATACTGTTGAAATACCCGGTGGTTAAAATACAGTAATACGCGTTATTGCACAGTAGCACACGGTATTGCACAGTATTTTTGAAATTATTGATTCTTACGTAAGAAGGCACTACTCAATAATTGTTACAGTAATTACTGTTCAATATTTTATTTTATTGATTCAATAATTGCTACGTTGAAATTTTATATTATTGTTGTTCAATAATTGTTGCTGCACAGTATTTTCCATTATCAGATCAATAATTCATATTATTTGAATAGTATTATTAGATAGCATTATTGGCAATGTCTAGAAAGTTCTGTCTAAGGAGAGGTTTGGTCATCTAATTGCGCGCTAGTAAGGAGAAATCCTTATTGGAAAGCCCCCTCTTTCCTGGGAACGGCCTGGTTGTCATAAATGTGATTCTGTAATATTATTTGTGAATAATTAATTATTGATGTATATGATAAGAAAATATTTATTTTATGTGGATATAAATGAGGGATATATTTTTGTGGTTAAAATGAAGGAGTTAATGTTGAGGTTTTTATCAGTATTTTTGTCGGAATGGAGGTATTAAAAATCAGGGTTTTTGAGATATTTTGCGGGAGTTATAATTTTTAATCCGACCGTTGGATCGTAGTAATATTTGGATATGTTATACATATATAAGTTGAGTATATGTCCACAAATTTTGAACCGTTAAAAATGAATGTATGATTTGTTATGAATTTTACGAGATGACTGGTTCAGAAATTGTTGAATTTTCGGAGTTTATCATTTTGGTGAAAAATTCTAGAATTGGTGGGCCCCACTTGTGGTTGGTGAAGAAATGTGCTGAATTATATTTCAAATGTGGTGGGTGGGAATAGTAGCAGGTAAAGCCATCAGGTTGCAGGTCAAACCTACCAAAATTTTCCTATAAATAGAGGGCTAAGTTAGAATGGAAAATCACACCAGAAACATAAGCTTTCTCTCTTTCTCTCTCTAGATTATTGAGTGTATTTTGTGAGTATTTAGATACTTGGTGAGTTGCTATTCATCAGTGCAAGTTTCCTTCAGCCTTATACCGATCAAAAGTACTGCTCTTTTGAGGTAAGGGATTGTAAGGGATTGTAAGGGATAGTAAGGGATAGTAAGGGATTTTAAGGGTTGTTATGTTTTTCAGTTCCGTAATTTTTCTGAACTTCAAAAATTCTGAAAAAAATTTGAAATGATATTTTGATGAGTTTTCTTGATTGTGTCCAAAAATGGTGATTTTTGGATGTATAGATTGAGAGTTATGAATTTTATGAGAAAAAACTATTTTAAAAGTAACAGCTTATAATTCCTTGTGGTTAACTCCAAAATTGATGAAATTTTTATTGGGAGTACATGTATATGATAGAAGTATACTCTGTAAATTTCAGAATTTTTAGACAAAAGTACAATTTTTGATAAATGTTTAAATATTCGGCTATTTTGGCCATATGAAAAATAGTAAATGACTTTTAAAAATTCTGAGAAAAATATATGTTCACTATGGGACTATATTATGCTAAATCCCAGAAAAGAAATATTTTTGGAACTGATTTGGTATTTTTTATGAAAATGGTCTAGTTATGAGTAAATGAATTAAATATGTTTTGTGAGGAAAGAAAATTGGAAAATAGGATTTTATGGCTTGAGAATCCTATATGAGGTATATGCAGATTTTTGATGAGGGTTTTGGCTATTGATGATGAAATCTTAAGAGTTGACATTTTATGATGATTAAATGCATTAATTAGTAAAGTGTAAACAATTTAAATAAATTGTTTATAAGCTTAAGAAATGTTATCCTTTCAATATCATTATACCGAAATATTGGTATAGATTTTATTGTAGAATTTCTACCTTTTTGAGTCGAGGTTACTATTTATGAGTTACTATTCACGACAAAATTGGTTTCTTTTTCTAACCAAATTATAGTTGATTTATGAATATTGCTCTTGAAATTAAATCCATGTTTTGACCATATTATTTTTATAATCATATATAACATTTTTATAACCTTGATGTTGAAATTCTCTTTCGCTTGAGTGTAAAGATGGGTAAATTATTGGTATGATCATGACTATGGGTTCTCTTTGGCCAGTAGTGCAAAGTTGAATTGTTGACTGGTATGATCATGACCATTGAATTTATAATTGAATATCTTAAGCTTAAGTGCAAAGGTGAATTGATCAACATGGTTATAATTATTGTTTATATAAATTCTGAAATGATTATATATTTCTTTGAGATATGAATATATTTGGCCTGTAGTGCAAATATGAATTGTTGATGAATATCTTTGGCATGTAGTGCAAAGATGGCCTGTTGATGAATATCTTTGGCCTGTAGTGCAAAGATGAACTGTTGTTGAATATCTTTGGCCCGTAGTGCAAAGATGGTTTGTTGATGAATATCTTTGGCCCGTAGTGCAAAGATGGTTTGTTGATGAATATCTTTGGCCTGTAGTGCAAAGATGGATTTGTTAGTATGATTATAAACAGGAATTGTGATTTGATATAACCATGATCTTTGATGTTTCATGTAAAGACAGGTGATGAAAATATTCTTCGTCCTGGGTGCGAAGAAAAATTTATAGTCACAATTATGATTATGAGTTATTCATATGATTGTGGAAAGGAACTGTTGAGTGATGTTACATGGATAAAATATTGTTGGTGGATTTTTAACATGGAGAAGATAATAGACTTTATAGTCTATTTGACTCTTCTAATGGATTGCTCATTCCGCTGCAACTATGGTTGAAATTTTTATCATTTACCATATGTTCTAAATCTCTGATTTATTATTGATGAAGGCTACTGATAATTTAATTATCTTTAGTCATGATATTCTTTACTGGGCTAGTTGTGCTCACCCTTTTGCTTCACAATTCCTTTCAGGTAATAAGAGTGTAGCTGGGTCGAGCGAGGGTAACGGGGAAATAGAACAGTGGTCTCTAGCTGTGGATGTTCTCCCGAAGCAGTATAGAAAAGTTCATTTAGTAGTTATATTTGGTGAATCCAATAGGGTAAGGTGTACCCAACGTTGGAAGGGTGGTTTGCCACTATCATACAAGATGTCTAACGACATACAACCTCGTGTCATCATAAGACAGGGATGTGCTCATCCACTTGCTGAGTATATATACGAGCACTACCTATATAATCTTGGTGTTTGTTTAAAGTATAATTCTCAATTAGAGACAGTAGAGATAATGATATGTCAAGAGAAGACTCACCATTGGGAAGAATATGATAGTAATCTTCTCGTTTTTCTTTGGGGTCTATTGGGTCAACCAAGGATAATTCTGTGGCCATATGATATCTATCATAACCTAGACGCGTGGCCTCCCATGTACGAAGGTTTCCTTGAGCACTTCCCAAAGATTTTAATTTCTAAAACAGTTTTTGACTATACCTTTATGTAAGGTGTTATTGTGAGGTGATGTCCACGGTTGGAACATGAGTCACATTTGGTATATATTTGTATCCAAACTCACAGTATATGTGTTGTTGTATTTTGCACGACAATTGTTGTAATAAAGTTGTAGTTGTTTTCTGTACCATGTATTTGGCGACTCAGAATAGGTTGGATGGAATGAACCTATTTTGGGGTCGTTACACCCGTGGCCCGGGTTGGGCGGGCCGGGCCGGGTCGGCCCGCGGGCTTTTTCATATATATATATATATATATATATTTTTTACAAAATCTTGATACACCAAAAACAGTAATAATAATAAATATTAAAAATAATAAACAATAATTCTAATTACTTAAATTAACTACATATCTCAATCAATTAAAATTTTAATAGTATTATAATTTTAGATATTATTCTAAAGGCATGATTTGGGATAATGATTGATTTACTTTCCAAATAAGTAGGGGGAATGCATAATTAAGGGATAATGATTGATTTACTTTCCAAATTTACTACAATATGATTCTTTAAAATTAATATAATTTATTTAACTTTTAAAAATAATAAATACTGTAATTAATACTAATATATAGATAATTTTAAATTTTTATAATTATATTATCTAACTTAAACTAATAATTGTTAGTTTAATAGTTTTATACTTTGAAATTATTTACTACATATCTCAATCAATTAAAATTTTAATAGTATTATAAATTAGTATTATTAATTAAGAATAATAAAATTACAATAAAATCAAATTTATAGCGACATAAAGAAAAATTATGACACAATCTTAAAGAGATACTGTTATACACTAATAAATACATGAAATAAAATATAATACTATATTATAAAGACACTCACGCTATTTTACAAAAATGAAAAACTATATGTATGAATATTAAGATTATGTTTTTTGTATGCTTTTAAAATAATAAATTGTTAATTTAATATTGCTGTGCAATTATGTGTTATTTTACATAATTATATATTACTAAAATAATACACTTTATTTATATAAATAAAGTGTATTATTTAAGTTTTACTTATTATAAATGCACGATTTAAGTAAGCATTAATTGTTTAGTTTTATATTATAAATGCACGATTTAAGTTTTACTTTTTAAGAATAGTAAATTTGAACAAAAGTAAAGAAACAATATATTAAAGATTGCATAAAAAATAAACAATTGTTGTAGCTCAGTTGGTTTGAACTCTTATTTATTTATTTACAAGTCTTGTGTTCAAGCCAAACAAGTAGCAATATTTTGTTTTTAAAAAAAAAAAAAAGTTACGGGCTGGGCCGCCCGCGGGCCGGGCCATCACGGGTCGGGCCAAAAACAGGCCGGGCCAAAACGGCCCAGCTTTTCCTGGGCTAGAAAACTGCAGCCCATAGCCCAGCCCGTGGCGGGCGGGCCGGCCCGGTCCGCGGGATTGGGCCAAGTTTGTCAGGTCTATTCATAACATTTGATACCCTTCTCAATACAAAATCTCAGTCTTATATAAGTATACTACTCCCTCCGTCACAGGATAAAATTTCTTATTACTATTTTGGGTTGTCCTATGTTAAATGTTCACTTTCTTTTAATAACTAAACTTTTACACATTTTTTCCTATTATGCCCGTAGCATTAAATATCTCATACTTTTCTTATTCTAATTCTCTCTCCATATTTAATGACATTATTATGGGTAATTTTGTCATTTTATTCTTCTTCTTAATATGCGTGAAAAATCTACCAGGACTTTTATCATGGGACGGAGGGAGTAATACATAAAGCTAATCTCAACCGTCCATTCTTAGTCTAATCCTAGCCTTTTATTTATTTATATATATCTATTACCTATATTCATAACAGTATTGCATGTGAAATTACTGTGAGGATAAAATTACGGTTTCTTTATATAACATAAAAACTTGATAATCTACTCATTATCGTGTGTACTCCTATATTTTGAGCATCTGTCTAATTCAGCTTATTTCTTTTCAGGCAGATTCTTAAAACCAGATAGTCTCGCGCGTTAGCTAGAACTAGGGAAAAAAAAATGCAACACCCCTCCTTGTGTATAACAATATGGCTTAAATACATTTTCAACTTTTACAACTTAAACATGATGTTTCAACTTTAAGATATTTAACCTTAATTAATATTTTTAAATTTTTTATAAATTAAACTTTGTGACCATTGACGAGTAATAATTGATCCAAATAAGAGTATATTTTGGGTAATTTTATTCCAAAATATTCTTGGAAACACAAAAAAATGTAGGCACGTGGTTAATATATGTGCGATGATGAAAAAAATTAATCCAATATAAAAGATATATATCATTAAAAGACTTAATTTTGTGGATTGATAGAAGAACTTAAATATTTTTAAAAGCATATAAAATTGTAGTAACGTGATTAGTGTGTGATGAAGAAAAAAAATTAAAGCCAATATAAATTATATACCCTTAAAAGACTTAATTACCCTTTATTTTGAGTTATGACTTGTTCCGGCAAGAAATAATGCTTAATTTAATAGTCAAAATATTTTATTTATAAAAATATAGAGACATTAAGATTCAATGTCCCAAAGTTAAAATATTGAGATTTAAAGTGTAAAAAAACTTTAATATTTAAAGTGCATGTATTTAAGCCTAACAACATACAACCGTAATTCACCGTAAAATACACAAAAAATAGATGCATGGCATCTAGAAAATACTAATAGATAGTACAAAATAATTAAGTTATAGGAGCTTTTTTATTTTACAGAAGTTAAGGTCTACTCAAATTTATTTGTAAACAAAGGGGAGTACTTAACCTTTCAAGATCAGAAGATTGACTCATTTATTTATTTAAATTTAAAATAATATTAAAGCAAGGTGGTAACGAGATTTGTTTTCTAATTAATTATATGCCAGGACTCGTCTAAAGACGTTATTTGACTTGGAATAGAATTCTGTCCGTACAAAAGTGTGTTCCATTTTATACTCGGAATAGAATTTGCGTATAATCCATATATTTATATACTAACTCCCTTAATATAGGACTTTTTAAAGTTATATATAAATATGAAGAAAATAATTATATAATATTAAATATAATATCAAATATCTATATTACCTTTGTATTGAAAAAATAAATTATTATTTAATAGGTAAAAAATAGTGAGAATACTTGAGATAATATTGAAAACTAAGCAATTAATGCTTACTTAGAATTCTGAAACGTTATATATTAAGAGACGAATTTTTTTTTTCTAAAACGTCTTATATTAAGGGACGAAAGGAGTATTAGCTAGCCACTTGCATATAAATTGTCAAGCTTCTTTCAACTAGGGTTCTTACACCCAACTTCACTCTAATCGAATTATATAAACACTTAATTTCTTATCTAAACATCGTGAAGATAATCGAAGAGGAAGAGATAATTTCTTATCTAAACATCATGGAGATGATCGAAGAAGAGAAAGAGGAAAAATTACAAGTTGAAAAGGCTAGCCAGAGAAATTCAGAACTCCCCTTACCAATACTCATGGATATTCTATTAAAACTTCCTCCTAAATCATGGTGCAATATTATTAAAGACCTTTGTTTTATCAAACAATGCTGCAAAAAACATCCACTGATTTTGTTCTTGCCAATACTAATAGCTCCACATCTGCCGCCGCCTTTGATCTTGCTTCTTCTTCAATTAAAGTACATCCCATTTCAACCACTTGCATCTTGTAATGGTCTAGTTCTTTTAGCTGATGAAAAAGATCAACCCATCAATTATTGTGTATGTAATCCGATTATTACGGATAAAAACGTGATAAAACTTCCAAGAAAACCAAGAAATACTAGCACATATTTTTGTGGATTCGGTTTTAGTCCAAGTACTGATCAGGAGTATAAAGTTGTTCAACTAATAGTTGATAATCGCGTTGCCAGAGGGGAATTTCCTAAGGTAGAAATACACACCGACACTTGGAGAAGCATTCGCTCCCGAACCACTGGGTTTTGAGTTCGAGAATTGAGAAGTAAAAAGATGGAAATCAGATTCTTATTTGTAATTTCCTCTGTATCTCTTGTTGGCCTCTCGCCTCTGTTATATATAGAAACTGTTACATGACATCAAATTCAAAACTCAAACCAATCCTAATCTTTCTAATTCAAATATTAGTTACAGCCTTAGATATGTTACAATCGTGGATAGAGTCAGTCCTTATCCAATACAATAGCTTGGGTGGAGAGAGTTAAGTGTATGAGATAATCTGTGTCAATACCCCCCGTCAAGCTGATGGGGGTGGAATCACTGTCAGCTTGTTACGGAAAAACTCGAACTTCGCAGTACCTAATGGCTTAGTGAAAATGTCGGCAATTTGATCATTTGTGGAGATGAAGCGAACAAGCAAATCTTTCCGAGCCACCTTTTCGCGCACAAAGTGAAAGTCAATTTCAATGTGTTTAGTACGAGCATGGAACACTGGATTCGCAGCCAAGTAAGTTGCCCCTATGTTGTCACACCAAAGTATGGGAGGCTGCTTCAGAAAGACACCCAATTCACAAAGTAAAGATTGTATCCAAGTCAATTCTGCAGCTGTATCTGCCAGAGATTTATACTCAGCCTCTGTGGAAGATCGTGCCACAGTTTTTTGCTTGCGTGAGCACCACGAAATTAAGTTGCGTCCCATATAAATGGCATAACCAGCAGTTGATTTTCTGTCCAGAGGAGAACCTGCCCAGTCAGAGTCATAGAAGGCTTGTATCTGAAATGGTTCGGTGCAGCGAACAAGAGACAAACCATAAGCAAATGTGGCTTGTAAATAACGTACAATGCGTTTAACTGCAACCCAATTAGATTCTGTAGGATTATGCATTGATTGGCACACCTTGTTAACAGCAAAAGAAAGATCTGGGCGAGTTAAGGTAGTGTATTGCAAATTAAGCACCCACTATTTGTCTGAAAAGAGATGGATCTGAAAACAACGGATCAGAGGCAGTAGTAGGTCGTATAGCAGCGGAAAGAGTGCGAACTGGTTTGCAGTCCACCATATTCGCACGTCAGATAATGTCACATATGTATTTTCTTTGTGAAAGCACAAGCCCAGTAGAACTCTGAATAGCTTCAATCCCAAGAAAAAAATGAAGTGGTCCAAGATATTTTAGAGCAAACTCTCGACCAAGTGCAGTTATTAAGTCCGCTATAGTTGTAGAAGAATTTCCTGTGATAATTATATCATCAACATAAACCAATATAAGTAATCGAATATGACCAGTAGTAAGCAAAAATAAGGATGTGTCAGATTTAGAAATAGTGAACCCCAATTGTTGAAGAAAATCCGACAAACGTTGATACCACGCCCGAGGAGCCTGTTTGAGGCCATACAAAGATTTCCTTAGAAGACAAACATGGTGCGGATGAGCCTTATCCTCAAAGCCAGACGGTTGGGTCATAAAAACAGTTTCATCAAGATTACCATTTAAGAAGGCATTATTCACATCTAATTGATGAATATGCCAAAATTGAGCAACAACTATAGATAAAACAGTACGAACTGTGACCGGTTTTACTACCGGACTAAAAGTCTTACTGTAATCTACCCCTTCTTCTTGATTGAAACCCTTGGCAACTAATCGCGCCTTGTAACGTTCAATAGAGCCATCTGCTTTTCGCTTAATGCGAAAGACCCATTTACAACCTACCACATTTATATGAGGCAATTTGGGAACTAATTCCCATGTACCTTGAGAAATGGGTAGCTGTATGAGATAATCTGTGTCAATATCGAGTGTAGGTGTTTATTTGAATGGTGCACTTCATTGGATTGATTGTAGAGATGAATCAGTTGATGGTCATGTTCTTGTCATACACTGTTTTGACCTTAAAATTGAACATTTTATCTGGAATACTTGGGCTCCTAAAATATTTGGTAGATGGCCTTACTCTAGATATGATCATGGCATCACCAAGATTTGCCTAGGGGTATTAAAGGGACAACTTTATATATCTAATAATACTTCTACTATTACGTTGTTGGTGAGACTTTGTCTGACATATGGGTTATTAAATGTTATGGAGTTCAGAAGTCATGGACTAAAGAGTTTGTTATAAAGCTACCCTCTTCGCTTTGGTCTTCAAATTTTCAGCGGCGGGGTATTCAAATATGTGATGATCAATAGTGGTAACAAAGGAGAAGAAGTAATTGCAATGTTATGCGCAAGGGATTTGTTGACTGTGTGCAATTCTGAGGGAAAAGTGATCGACTTTGAAAGGATTATATCTGTCGCGTCCAGTTCTTTATGCCCCAAGTTTGATTAAGTTGTTACACTCTTGATTATGTGTGTGTGTGTGTGTATATATATATATATATATATATATATATATATATATATATATATATATATATATAAAAGTTACAATATCTCCTTCCAAATTTGTATATTAATTTTTTAACTTTAAATAATTTTATTTGAAGTATATTTTTTGGTTTTAAGATCGATTTTCTTGCCTTTTGGTTCTATATTAAAAATTAAACTTTTGGTTGCTACAAGGATTAGGATTTTAGATTTATTGTAGGATTGGGATTTCAAGTTCCTAGAAATTAAAATAGAAGCTAGCTAGGAAGTTGGTTCGAATATATAAGTACTCCCTTTATAATATAATTCTCAAAAATAAAACTATGTAATTGTAAATACACAGTTACAAATTGAAAAATGGACATGTACATGTAAGACCCCAACTTTTATGAATAAAATGGAATTTTTTCTATTTATTATTTTGAAATAGTAAAGGATTGATTTGAATAATGTGGTTAGTTATGGGTAAAATGTGCAAATATTTTAAATAAACAAGTGGTTATAAAATATTCATTGTTGTCAGAGAATATTCGGTTGGTCGTGAAATATTCTTGCGGTCGGGGAATATTCGTACGACGGTGCAGCCTTTTATGAGCCCCATAACGGAAATCGATTGAATGAAGAAAACGACAAGTATGAGTTTTTTTATAAATAATGGCGTAGCTGTTACCGTTAACACTGTTAGAATACCCGGTGGTTAAAACACAGTAATACGCGGTGTTGCACAGTAGCACACGGTATTACACCAATTATTGATTCTTACGTAAGAAGTCACTACTAAATAATTGTTACAGTAATCACTGTTCAATATTTTATTGATTCAATAATTGTTACGTTGATATTTTATATTGTTGATTCAATAATTGTCATTTCACAGTATTTCAAATTATCAGATCAATAATTTATATTATTTGAATAATATTATTAGATAACATTATTGACAATGTCTAAGAAAGTTTTGTCTAGTAGAGGCAATTTAATTACGCGCCAATAAGGAGAAATCTTTACCGGAAGGCCCCCTCTTTTTTGAAAACGACCTGGTTGTCATTATTGTGATTATAATATAATATTATTTGTGAATAATTAATTATTGATTTATATGATAAGGAAAATATTTATTTTATGTGGATATAAATGGAAGAATATTTAGAAAAGTGACAACTATTGAAAATTAATATTTTATCTTTTCTGATAAAATAATTCATTCAAATATATTAGTATATTACATTATAAATGTATAATGCTATAATATAATAATATAATAATGGTGATATTTTTACAATTAATGTGTGATACATGAATAAATGAGGAGGAAGAATATTTTTGTTACAATAAATGCTAAAAACATGTTAAATATGTTGGTGGATCCCATTTTTGACTGAAATTTAATTATAACCGACAAAATCGTCCGTATGTGGATTTCGGACAATTTTTGTTTAGAATTTGGAAAAATTTAAAGCTACAAAATTATAGATAATTAAATTTCCTATGGAATGGACATAAGATTCAAATTTTTCTGATAAAAAGGCTATTTATTATGAATTATTGAAGTTACGATATAATTAATTTTTAAAGTTTAAAATATTTATTTTAAGAAAAATGTTTTTTGAAATTGGCCGGGTGGGCCCCACATGTGTTGTAAATGTGCTAAATTCAGATTTCAAGAGGTGGGCGTGAAAAAATTTAATTATTATTATTATTTTATTAAAATTTCTGTGTAAGACCCCAACTTTTATGAATAAAGATGAATTTTTCTATAAATATCGTTTTTGAATATTATGGTGTGGATTTAATATATTAATGTTATAGTTGTAGGTAATATTTATAAATTTTGCAAAGTATGCAAGTTGTCATAAAATATTCGATTGGTCGGGGAATATTCGTTTTAACAGAGAATATTCGTACGACGACACAATCATTGGTGGACCCCACAGCGGAATTATTGTCGGAGTGAGAAAACGACAAAAATATCTTTTTATGAAAATAACGGCGAAAGTTTTACCGTTAACTGTTGAAATACCCGGTGTTAAAAGTACAGTAATACGCGTGGTTGCATAGTAGCACACGGTATTGATTATTGATGCTTACGTGAGAAGTCACTCAGTTTTATTCAATTATTGCTTTAGTAATTGTTGCATAGTATCTCACGTTATTTGATTCAATTATTGTCAATATTTTATATATTATTAAATCAATAATTGAGACAACAAAATTATTCATATTATTATTTGTAATATTAACAATGTCTAGAAAGTTCTGTCGAGGAGAGGTTTGGTCGCCTAATTGCGCGCCAATAGGAATAAATCCTTATCAAAAAGTCCCATCTTTCTTGGAAACAATCTGATTGTTAAATATTACGAATAATAATAATGATGAATAAATGTTGTTAAAAATATTGAGGGAATTTTTTTAGTATTTGATGTAAATTTTGCTTATTTTATGGACCCCCATTTATCATTTTTCAAAATAATCGATAAAAAGATATATATATATATATATATATATATATATATATATATATATATATATATATATATATATATATATATATATATAAAGGTGGGGACCACAAGTGGGACCCATGTGTTGAAAAATGAAATGGGGGGGAGAATTTTTGGTAAGTCACGGGAAGGGAGAAAATATGGGGAAGGGTCCTTTTCATATATATATATATATATATATATATATATATATATATATATATATTATAATAAGTTTTGTTTTATATGAAAAATAGAATATATTATATTATATTTGATTATTATATTAATACTTTGAAAAATCGGACGTCTGAAGATTTTTTTTCCCGTCCGTGAATTTGAAAAATATTTTGTCTGTGATTTTCTTTCTTAATAGTACCCCTTCCATTCTCCTATAAATAGAATGTTTAGTTAGAATTAAAAATCACACCAGAATTAAAGAATTCTTTTTCTATAATCTTGAGCATATTTCTTTAGATTTTAAGGAAGTTTTGAGCGTAGTAAACAGTTCAAGTTTTCTTCAAGAATATCACCGCTATACCAGTTGGAATACTCTTCTTTTTAATGTAAGAGATATTATTTTTGTTCAGTATTCGTATAAAAAAATATTTTCTTCCATACTCTATAGTATGTAAGTAATATTATTTCGTTTCAGATTTCGAATTCTATACTCCATGAAATTAGTAGAATATCCTTGATATTTGCGCTTCATCCAGTATCTTTTCATGAAAATATTATTCTGAGCATTCTTGATAAGTTTTAACCTTTTTATGTCGGAGTACTATTCACGGGGTACTATTCCTGAATTACTATTCATGTGGTACTATTCACTCGATTACTATTCACCTGGGGTACTATTTATGATAAAAATTGATTTCTTTTCGGTCTAAATCAATTTTGATACAATATTATTCTTGTATTTTACTCCATAAAACAGTATCATGTTGACAATTTGGACATTATTAAATTCTAGATAAATTAAATTATAAATCTTTAAAATTTATCATTTGCTTTCATTTAATTGAATTCTTATATTATTGTCATCATCCTCATGCTTATATTATTATGAAAGTCATATGTGGCCCGTAGTGCATAGATGAACTTGGTATGATTATTGTATGGTTTTGTGAAAATCAAAGTAGCAATCAAATTGCAAAAATAGCGGAAGCAAAGTAAAATCAGATTTTAAAATTTTTCACAAACCAGTTACCCGGATCATCCTTTATGCATATTATTAATTAAAACGAAGAACAAGAAGTTATAGAATCATACCCTTGTAGATACGAGCTTCCACATGTAAGAGTTTACCTCCCACTTCTTCGCGATCTCCTTGAATCTCCGGGTAGATTTCTACCTTTGATCAATGTTAGCCACCCAAGTGTATGGCCTCTAGAGGTAATCCACCAAAGAAGAAGAATTTTTCAAGAAGAAGGGTGTATTGGCCTATCTCTATAGAAAAGGGGGCGTACTCTCCAATTATTGAAATTACGTCTCTGATATCTGATATAAGATTTCTCTTATAAAGATATCAGGTAACCCTATTTAATTAAAATAAGGGTATTATTTATTTAATTAAACTCTTTTAATTAAATTGGCTCCCTAATCTTATTAGCGATAATTAATTAAACTCCTTTAACTAATTTTTCCTCCTAATCTTATTAGGAATAAATGAGAGTACTTATATTAAATTAATTCCTAAACTCTTTTAGAAATTAAAATAATAATAATTGTAATAATATTAATAAGACTCCTCTGATTAATTTATATTTAATATTTCTAAAATATTAAATAATAAATATTAAGCTATTTAATTTATTCTATCACCATAGATTAAATTAAATATACTTAACACATTATTATGATTATGCTATTAAGTTCTTAAATAATTATTTTTCTTTTTATGGTGTGACCCTTTAGGTTCTCTATATTAAACCGGTTGTGAATAAATCAATTAGAACAATTCTAATCTTATTTAAATAAATAAATTAAACGATTAATTTATTTAAATAAATAATATGTATTCTATAATAGGGATAAACCTCCCTAGCGATCAACGACTTTCTAGATAATATAGATTTCAACATTAATCATAAAAGAACCTTTGAGTAAATAGTTACCGTACAATTCAATCCTTCCACCATACAATGCCCCAATTAAATATAAGACATAAAATTACTGTTAAATCTTATTTTATTTAATTATATGTATTTCGATTCCTAAATACACAACTCCTAATGAATGCAAATTAGAAACTACTTTCTAATTTCATTCCACCTTGGCCAAGGATTCCTAGGTTGTTATTTATCGAATCACATATGACATTTCTCTTCTTTTACTAGAAGTGGTAGATTCTTTATTGATCATTCATTATCTCCATATATAACTCATTACACCCAAGCATACCATGTGATATACTTTAAGAGTCTTAAGGAATAAGTTAAAGTGTAATTCATTGTATATAAGATACTATGATGATCTCAAGTCTAAGGATCATTTGTACTACTATCACTACAGGAATTCCTATTGACAGGCAAGTAAAACTCCATTAGGTATTCCTTAGCGAGTCACGTTCAGTGAACTTATTCTCTAATAAGCACCTGCATACTTGCTTTAGTGTCTCCGCACAAATGATCATGAGAACAATCATCCTCATCCAATGAGCAAGCAACGTATGTACCAATCTATCCGGATTCACTAATCCCTTTTTAGTAATCCATTGATTGGGAACATTTTAGTTTTAAGTTATCTAAGAATTTAGATCTCATTAGCATGATCTCATCATGATTCTAAAAGTATTGCTTAAAACTATGTGTTTATCACATATTATTAAAACAACACCATGTAGATAATAAATGCCTTTAATAAATAATTCTTTTATTAATAAATAAATAAGATTGATTACAAAGTATATGCTTTATCATCATACATGATTGTCTTGTATGCATATTACTTTCAATCTCCCACTTGCACTAAAGCCAATCGTCGTGGTATCTCATACCCATCTTCTCTAAGTGACGATCGAACTGTTGTTGTGTTAACACTTTAGTAAATGGATCTGCAATATTGTCTTGAGAATCCACACGCTCCAGGGTGACGTCTCCTCTTTCAATGATCTCTCTGATCAAATGAAACTGCTGCAACACGTTTTTAGATTTCTGATGAGACCTGGGTTCCTTTGCCTGCGCAACAGCTTCGATGTTGTCACAGAATAAAGGTATTGGTCCTGTAATGCTAGGAACCACACCAAGTTTGGTAATGAACTTCTTCATCCAAACAGCTTCCTTTGCAGCTTCACTTGCAGCTATATACTCTGTCTCTATCACTGAATCAACAACTCTTTGCTGTTTGGAACTCTTCCAACTCACTGCGCCACCATTTAAGGTAAACACATACCCCGAAACAGATTTACTGTCATCTTGGTCCGTTTAAAAACTTGAGTCTGTGAAGCCCTCTAGTTTCAATTCAAACCCACCGTAGACGAGAAATACATTCTTAGTTCTTCTTAAGTACTTTAGGATATTTTTTACTGCCTTCCATTGTTCTTCTCCTAGATTCGACTGATATCTGCTTGTTACACTAAGTGCATGAGCAACATCTGGTCTAGTACATATCATACCATACATGATAGATCCTATTGCTGAAGCATAAGGAATCTTACTCATACGGTCTCTCTCTTCAGGTGTCTTTGGGGCCTGTTTCTTGGAGAGATGTATTCCATGGCTCATCGGTATGAGACCTCTTTTGGAATCTTCCATGCTAAACTTTGTTAGCATCGAGTCAATGTACGTTCCTTGGGATAAGCTAAGCATTCTTTTAGATCTATCTCTATAGATCTTTGTCCCCAAAATATAGGATGCTTCTCCCAAGTCCTTTATGGAGAAGTGTTTAGATAACCAGATTTTAATTGATTGTAGCATATGAATATCATTCCCTATCAATAATATATCATCAACATATAATACAAGGAATGAAACAGTGCTCCCACTAACCTTCTTGTACACACATGGTTCATCCTCATTTTTGATAAAATCAAACTCTTTGATTGTCTCATCAAAACGGATGTTCCACCTACGAGAAGCTTGCTTCAATCCATAAATGGATCGTTGTAGCTTACAGACTTGATTTGTCCCAACCTTTGAAACAAATCCCTCTGGCTGTGTCATATACACATCCTCCTCAAGTTTTCCATTGAGGAAGGCCGTTTTCACGTCCATCTGCCAGATTTCGTAGTCACGGTAAGCTGCAATTGCAAGCAAAATTTGAATGGACTTGAGCATTGCTACTGGTGAGAAGGTTTCGTCATAGTCAACTCCTTGTCTTTGTTTGAAACCTTTTGCGACCAGTCGGGCCTTATAGGTCTCTACCTTGCTGTCTGCTCCAGTATTTCTTTTGAAGAACCATTTACACCCAATAGGCTTAATGCCTTCAGGTGGTGAAATCAAAGTCCATACTTGGTTCTCATACATGGAGTCCATCTCAGATTTCATAGCTTCTTGCCACTTCTCTGAGTCTTTATTACTCATAGCCTATTCGTAATTCAATGGATCATCATCTATGATGCGTACCTCATCGTCATCCTCTATGACAAGTCCATACCTATCAGGTATATTTGGTACTCTTCCAGATTTACGAATAGGGTGTGGTACAGAAGGAATCTTTACTTGGTTAGGTACCTCACTTTGATCTGTAGTATTTTGTGGTTCTTGAACCTCTTCAAGATATATCTTACTCCCACTGACTCCTTCAAGAATAAACTCATTTTCCAAGAAAGCAGGATGTTTCGCAACAAATTCCTTTTGATCAGTTGGATGATAGAAATAATACCCTGATGTTTCTTTAGGGTATCCTACAAATCTACATTTGTCAGATCTACTCTGTAGCTTATCGTTTTCAAACTTTTTGACATAAGCTGGACAACCCCAAGTCTTAACATGCTTAAGATTTGGTTTCCTCCCTGTCCATAACTCATATGGGGTCTTGGGGACGAATTTTGTAGGCACCTTGTTAAGTAGGTATGCAGCTGATTCTAGGGCATATCCCCAGAAGGAAACTGGAAGGTCGGTAAAGCTCATCTTGGATTGAACCATGTCCAACAATGTTCGATTTCTCCTTTCAGATACACCATTCATTTGTGACGTCCCTGGTGGAATCCATTGTAAGATTATACCATTTTCTTTGAGACAATTGAGAAACTCACCACTTAAGTATTCTCCTCCTCGATCAGATCGAAGAATCTTAATATTCTTACCAGTTTGCTTCTCTACTTCACTTTTGAACTCTTTGAACTTTTCAAATGATTCAGATTTGTATTTCATTAAATACTCATATCCAAATCTTGAGTGATCGTTAATGAATGTAATAAAATAAGAATACCCTCCTCGTGCAGTCATTGTCATAGGTCCACATACATCTGTGTGTACCAACGCTAACAACTCTGTAACTCTTTCTCCTTTTCCACTAAAAGAAGATTTGGTCATTTTTCCCATAAGACAAGATTCACAAGTTGGATATGATTCATAATCCGATAGCTCTAGCAGCTCATCTTTATGCAACTTGGATAATCTTGTTTCATTAATATGACCGAGTCTACAGTGCCACATGAATGTATAATTAACATCATCTCTTTTCATTTTCTTAGCTTGTTCAATTTGAACTATATTTTCATGCAAGTCAAGTATATAAAGTCCATTTCGCAAATTACCAACACTATATAAAACATTATCATTATAAATAGAACAACTGTTATTCTTTATTATAATGTTAAAACCATTCATATCCAATACAGAGATAGAAATAATGTTTCTAATGATATTTGGAACAAAATAACAATTATTTAAATTAATAAACTTGCCCGTAGGCAGTGCTAAACAATAAGTCCCTACATCTAATGCAGCAACTTTTGCTCTATTTCCCACTCGTAGGACGACCTCATCCTTGCTCAGGTTTCTACTTCTGACCAGTCACTGCATATTATTACATATGTGAGAACCACAGCCGGTATCCAATACCCAAGTAGAAGATTAACTTTTAAAAAAATTAATTTTAATCATAAACAAGCCTTGATTAGGATTCGAAGCTTCTCCAAGCTTCTTCTGCTTTTGTTCCATAAGATAATCCTTGCAGTTATTCTTCCAGTGACCCGGCTTGTTGCAAGGGAAGCAAATTCCTTTGCTACCTAGATCAGGTTTTTTTTGATCCTTCACTTTCATCTTTCCCTTAGCCTTCTTGGATTTCTTCTTTTCAGAAGATACCTTGGGCCTCTTCCTTTTCTTGGAAGAATCATCCACCAATAAGATATCTTCTTAGATGGGAAGTGACCTTAAACAGTTTTCAACATGTTAAGAAACTCAGGCAAGCTGACGTCCAACTTATTCATGTGAAAATTCACAACAAATTGTGAGAAGGTGTCAGGGAGTGACTGCAAGATCAAATCTTGACTCAACTCTTCATCCATGACAAACCCAAGTTGTCCAAGACGTTCAATCAGATTGATCATCTTTAGGACATGAGTCTCAACGGTAGTACCCTCGGTCATCCGAGATCGAAAAAGCTCCTTAGATATTTCATATCTAGCAGTCCTACTTTGCTCACCATACAACTCTTGCAGGTGCAACAGCATAGTAGAAGCATCCATGGTTTCATGCTGACGCTGAAGCTCGTTACTCATGGATGCAAGCATGATGCATTGAGTCACAGATGCATCATCTTGCCACTTTGTAAAAGTAGCAATCTCTTCCTCAGAGACTGTCTCTGCAACTTTTACATGTATGGGCGAATTTAGGAAATAAGAAACCTTTTCAGTAGTGAGAACAATTCTCAGATTCCTTAACCAGTCCGTATAATTCGGTCTGGTTAGTTTGTTAGCATCAAGTATGCTACGCAATGAAATTAGTGAATGTGACATTTTCAAAATTCTGCATTAAAAAGATAATATTTTAGCAAACATTCATTTAATTAATTACCAAAATAAATTATCACTACAGGAAAAATGTCTAACAGCGACCAAAAACATCTGCGACCGACCCTTTCGGTCGCTAATAACATTAACAGCGACCGACAGTAGCGACTGCAATATAATTTCGTCGCTATTATCATTAGCGACCGTATGCGGTCGCGAATTGGTGCGTACTCGGTCGCTGAAGATATTTTCCCTCCAAAAAATTGGCGCAAAAGGAGAGCGGCAAGCCGGATAGCAACTGATTCGTAACAGCGACCGCATTTGATCGCTACTAATGCCACGTGTTTAAAAATCACCGACTGCGTGCGGTCGTAGACAGCGGTCGCTGATTCAAATTAATCTCAGTCGAACCAGGTATTCAGCCAGAACCGAAAACGAGAAGAAAGGAAAAGAAAAGGAGAAGAAAGGAGAGGGAGGCGCAATTTCATACTACTCTTAGCATCTATCTCATCTAAAATAGTATATATGGAGATGAAGATTTAACGGAAGTGGGGAAAATCAAGCTATTCTCTAGTAAAGTAAAGCACAAATGAAGGTAATTTGTGTTTTTTCCCTCTTTCTTCTTTATGATGTTACAGATTTAAAATTTCTTATATGGCTACGAGAATCGGATAATAGAATCATTTAGAAATATTTGGTATTAGTGATGTGATGCAATTAAAATGGGCTTGATTAATTTACTGGTATTAGTGATAATGGAATCATTTACTGATTTAAAAGTTCTTATTAGTGATGTGTTGAATTAATTTCATATAGAAATCTGGGGTTCTTATAATGATGAGTATGGATATGTTGATGTATAATTTTCTGATATTCAATTCTAAGTGAAAAATCAAAGAATTGAGTTTTATGAAGAAAGTAAACTAATTAGTTTTTAAATGTGCTACTTAGTCATATGTATGGCTGAATAGTAAACTGTTTTGGTTGTTCTATGAATTGTTATGGCTGGAAATGAATAGAGGAGATAGGTTGGGTTGTGGAGTAATAAGGGGGATAAGCATGGGTTTATGATATAAACCAATAACTATGAATAAGGGGGATAAGCATGGGTTTAACACCACATGTTTGACAAAAGTCCCAAATGGACTGTTTTGTCTAAAATTCAGATATTAGGGAACTTGGGTACTGTTTTGGACAACATATTATGATTGAAATGAAGGGGTTCTATATGCTCAAAATATTTCAATATACCATGTATATTATATCTAGAGTTAGGTGTAAACTAATCTTTGAATCAAAGATGGGGCAAATAAGCTAAGTTGGGGCCGCGGGGCCACACGAGGCCACGTCAAGCTTAGCCAAGCCTCATGGGGTCAAGCCAAACTGAATATATTGTTGCTGAAATTTAGATAAATTGTTGTTGATATTACTGAAATTGGGACAATTTTTGGGCTTCTTATTGTTGTTATTAATATTGGATTCTCCTAAATTATGCCCTGAAATTGGTCAAGTATGCATGCCCTCGTGCATGTGGATAGTCCATATTATAGGGGAAGATTCTGCCGAAATTTTTTCATATATAAGTCAAATGGCTATATAACTTGAACATTAGGGCTTAACCCAAAACCTTGGTTGCAATATATGATCATATTTATACCAATCCAATAACTTGAACATGAGTATGACATAAAACATAACTAGGAATTAAGTTTATCCATAATTCAATTAAGAAGAAGGTTCAAAGAAGTTTATCCATAATTCACAGTCGAGAAGACATACTTGTCTAAATCTTGAAATGTATGTTTAGCATTACACTTTTTTATATTCATATATATACATGTTTATATCACTGTCATGCATGTTTATGTACTAAACTATTTAAATGCAATTTTTGTTTATTGTCATTTTATATTCATATATATACATGTTTATATCACTGTCATGTTTATTGTCATATATACATGTAATCAAACATGACTCATAATAACATCTTGAAATTTGTAATATACAGATGGCTTTTGAAGCAGCGCAGAAAAAGCGCGGCTTGGGTAGGGGGCCTAATCATGTGCCCAAGGCCCCTAGTAATCCAGATGATCGGATTCTTATTCAGATTCGCCCTCCTCCGAATAGCACGTACGTCCCGCATATATCATTTATATATAAGCATTTAAGATTCTATTTATTGTATATTGGTAATGTTTTGATTCATATTATATTGGTAATGTATATGAGTTTGAATTTTTTACTGCTTTAATTTGCATTCAATCGTTATTATTTTGGTCTTATATATTGTATTGAAAGTTTGTATATTTCTCTTGGTTTGTGTATTGGGTGCCTAGAAATGTCCATATATGCATGTCGTCGTGCATGTGGCTAGTCTATATTACAGGGGAGACTCTGACGAATTTTTTTTAAGTATAAGTTTGAAAAATGTTCATAAGTATTATAACTTAGATATAATTTGCTTTAATATATGCTAATTGATGTGGTATATTATAGTGATTTTTCAGATAATAAGATCGTCAAGTGTATATCACAGCTGTGTTTACAGAATTGGCCTACACCTGTGATTACGTGGGCGAGCACACCTATCGCCCACAAGGATGCTGTTTGGGCAGAATTTCAGGTATGTTTTTTTAATTATGACAAAGGATAATTATTTAGTATTCGAAGGATAATTATTTAGTAATGTTTTTATTGTTGTTTTATTTGCAGAAACGGTATAGATGAGAGGACGCACAGGCTTCAGTGATACAGACATTATTTTGGCAGAAGTGCGCGGTCCGCACCAAAGACAATTTGAATAAAGAAAAACAAAAGGTCCTTCACAATGCAGAGATCGACCATCCAGGCCAGGGAGAAGATTACATGCACGAGCATAGTCCCTGATGGTGCACCCAGGCCATATGGGCTGAGATGTGTGCCCAATAGAGGGCTGAGAGCTGGGTGAAAAGACGAAAGACTGCCACCAGCAACAGATCCTCGGGTGTACCCGAAGGCGAAAAGGCTAAAGGGATATACAAGGGCGGTAGTATTTCATAGTTGCAGCATATCACTGCCAGGGTACGTATTTAATTACAAGTTTTAATATGTTTAAAATCATGAATTGTAGAAAATATATCACATTTTTACTTAGTAATATTATGCTTTTTTTGTATAGGAATCTCAGTCTCAAGGTACACTTATCCATTGGCTGGATGTGTATGTGGCCACCCGTGATGGTCTGCCTGAGGCTATCCAGATAGCGGTAATAAATTTTAACAACTTGATCTTGTTTATCAATGCTTACAGAATTAATTTATTTTTCACTATTTAATTGTTAACATGATGACAGGATACTTATAAGCGTTTATTGAATGAACGCTATTCTGAAGGCACTCCACGTCCGTCTATTGATCAAGAGTTGTGGGAGAGGGCGTCTGTTGTGAAGAAGAACTACATTAAAGGTCAAGGACAACGACGACGCCCATCCTTCAGTGGCTCAGGCTGCTCTTCTACCCAGTTTACACAGTCATCGAGCCATCCAGCTGTTCATACTCCGGCTGACTGTGTTAGAGCTATATGTCAAGATCGAAATCTTCTGACGATACTGGGCGGGCATCAGGGGGCTCTGGATCCTGAGGAGTTAGCTAAAACAGTGGCGGCGGCAGCAACATCACAGCATGGGGATGGCGACGAGGTATAAAATCAATTTGTTGTATATATTTTCGTAATATACCAATATTAACATAGTTAGTATATATTTGTAACTTATTTTATTATTTTGTTAATTACAGGGTGATCAAGGAGGCGATGATGCTTGACGTACCTGCTTTATATATATATATATATATATATATATATATATATATATATATATATATATATATATCACTTTTATAGTTATAGTATAAGCTTGTACTTTTACAAGTTTTTCTTTACTTGTATGTATGTTACTTAAACAAGTTTTGAAATGTTATTATTGCATGTGTATGTTCATAACTTGTATATTCAGTTATGTTATTTAAACTAGTTTTGAAACTAGTTTGGTGTATGTGTTGGTGGGTACAATGGATGTTTATTTTATTGTGTATGTTGCTTATCTTGTTGTGTATGTGTGTTGGGATAAAGCAGGTACAAAACAGGTACAGGTTTTTGAGAATTTTGCAAAACAGCAAAAATCTGTTTATTTTTTTTCATATCAGCGACCGCATGTGGTCGCTGATACTTATTAGCGACCGAATTTATATTTGAGACCATCAGCGACCGCATCCGGTCGCTGATACCGGTCGCTGCCACGTGGACCACGTCAGCTTTGTTCATGGTCCATGCTGACTCAGCTTAGCGACCGAATTTATCATTTCGGTCGCTCTTATCGGTCGCAGATATGGCGGTCGCTAATAGTGGTCGCTGATGTGCGCCTTAGCGACCAGATTTTGTGCGACGCCGATTAGCGACCGTATGCGGTCCCTGATATCTATCTGCGACTATATACGGTCGCTGATGAGCGGTCGCTGATAAACATTTTTCTTGTAGTGTATGTCTTATTTTATATTGGTATCTCCCACTATTTTCTTCAAACTATATTACCCTTATTTATATAGTTCGACAAAATCTAATTAAAGTTTTTGCTAGTGAGAATAAGGATCCCATTTCAAATATATATAGCCTTGTGGTGACACAACAAACTATATATAAATAAATAGGTAGACAACTTCTTGACAATTACATCATCATGTAACTCCTTATGTTTTGCCTCTTAGATTATTTTGATCAAGTGGTGGCACATCCGAATCAAAATTATCTAAGTTAAGTCCAACCTAGCACTTCCATATATTCAAAAAAGAAAAATATTATCCTTGTGGTGACACAATAAAATAATATTGTTCAATTTTCTTTATAAGCATCAAATGTGATAAATTAACATCTTAAATATTTAATACTTGCCTTGTGGCGACACAACAAACTCATATTAAATATTTAATACTCTATTAATTTTATCATGTTAGAAGGTGACGTTCGATATTCTAAATATCTTTGAACGCTTAAGACTTAATATATAAAAACTTTGAGGGATTTGTTATTATTTGTCTCATCTTGTTTAGTGCGCATGCATATATATATATATATATATATATATATATATATATATATATATATATATATATATATATATATATATAATACGTGTCATATTATTAAACATGCGAAGCATGTTTGCATAATATATAATATATATAATACTAGCATGCACATATAGAATACTATATTCTACCCGTATTGATTATGAATTTTTATTCTAGCTTGGTTCACTAGAGCCACTAAGTGAACCAAAAGGTTAAACCCTAGGGTGCAAGAATAAACATTTAAATATAACTATTACATTTAAACTCAGGCTCCATTACAAATGGATCTTCAAGCACTCCTTGCTCCTTGATCTCTAGTTCTTCAAAAAATTCTAACTAATCCTATTACATTAAACTATTTAATTTAAATAGAAACCTTAATCAGCAGTCAAGGAAAAGTACATAGGAGAGAGATAGAATTTACATCAAGAAGAAAATTAGAAAAGACGAGGTACGCAGACCCTATTTAATAAAACCTATTCATTCAAACATCCAACCAAAATAAATCCAATCACATTGGTCAATAGTCCATAATCAATCACATTTATTATCATACATATCATCATATGTATCAATAAATAAAACCATTCAATATATATATATGAATATCATTTAATGGGCAATTTTATGTTGCATGAAATCCAATTTCAAGATTAAAATAAACTCTTTATTTTAATTATAAAATAATTAAGATATATATATATATATATATATATATATATATATATATATATATATATATATATATATATATATATATTAACTGATGTTAGCAAAAACACGGATTCAGCAGAAAAATGGTCCAGATTGCCGGGGAAAAAAAACTTTCGCGAAGAAATTTTGTTTTTTTTTTCATAAAATAATTTTATATAACATATTATGCTCAATAAATTATTCTAAATACATATTCATACATATATGGAATCAAAATAATTAATAATTCACATAAAGTTTGGCTCTGATACCACTGTAAGGTTTTATAAAAATCAAAGTAGCAATCAAATTGCAAAAATAGCGGAAGCAAAGTAAAATCAGATTTTAAAATTTTTCACAAACCAGTTACCCGGATCATCCTTTATGCATATTATTAATTAAAACAAAGAACAAGAAGTCATGGAATCATACCCTTGTAGATACAAGCTTTCACAGGTACGAGTTCACCTCCTACTTCTCCGCGATCTCCTTGAATTTCCAGGTAGATTCCTTCCTTTTATCAATGTTAGCCACCCAAGTGTATGGCCTCTAGAGGTGATTCACCAAGGAATAAGAATTTTTCAAGAAGAAGGGTGTATTGGCTCAAACCCTATTTTTTTCTATCTCTATAAAAAAGGGGGCGTACTCTCCAACTATTGAAATTACGTCTCTGATATCTGATATAAGACTTCTCTTATAAAATATCAGGTAAACCTATTTAATTAAAATAAGATATTATTTATTTAATTAAACTCTTTTAATTAAATGGGCTCTCTAATCTTATTAGGGATAATTAAATAACTCCTTTAACAAATTTTCCCTCTTAATCCTATTAGGAATAAATGAGAGTACTTATATTAAATTAATTCCTAAACTCTTTTAGAAATTAAAATAATAATAATTGTAATAATATTAATAAGACTCATCTTATTAATTTATATTTAATATTTTTAAAATATTAAATAATAAATATTAAGCTATTTAATTTATTCTATCACCATAGATTAAATTAAATATACTTAACATATTATTACGATTATGTCATTAACTTCTTAAATAATTATTCTTCCTTTTATGGTGTGACCTTTTAGGTTCTCCATATTAAACCGGGTGTGAATAAATTAATTAGAACAATTCTAATCTTATTTAAATATATAAATTAAACGATTAATTTATTTAAATAAATAATATTTATTCTACAGTAGGGATAAGCCTCCCTAGCGATCAACGACTTTCTAGATAATATAGATTTTAACATTAATCATAAAAGAACCTTTGAGTAAATAGTTACCGTACAATTCAATCATTCCACCATACAATGTCCCAATTAAATATAAGACATCACTACTACAAAACAGTAAATAGACAACGCGAAAAAAATGTTGTGCTTTCATTCAGCAAAACGTCGTGGTTAAGGGTGTCATCTATTTGACACCCTTACACAACGTTTTTAAAATGTTGTAGTTAAGAATATTATACAACGCTTTTTAAGAAAAAAACATTGTAGATTTGTTTTCCATAAATTAACAGATGCTTGAAAACGTTGTAGAAGGTATGATTCCACAACGTTTTCTGGTTAAAAATATTGTAGTTTAATATACCAGACAACGTTTAGACACATTTACACAACGTTTTTAAAATATTGTAGATTAAAAAAAAAGTTGTGGTTCACCTACATTACCAATGCACCTGCAATATGCTAATGTCATGATATATAGCTAAAAGGTCTAAATTCTCATTTAAATTTAAAGCCAAAATGCATCAATCATTCAAAATACATCCCAATAATACCATTCGTTTACAGTTTCAAATTACTACATTCACAAATATATACCAAACTATCCATATATGCATCTCAAATTCACTTTTCAATATAAATTACTACTATCCATATATACTGTTGGATCATACCATCCCCTGCAAATAAATTTAAAAAATAAAAAAAAAAGAAAAAGAAGAAGAAACAAAGAAATGATTATGAGAACAAATAAATTTATCTTAAATTGCACATCTTCATCACTTGAAGCAGAATCAATGTTTTCCTCATTAGCAGCAATACTTCTTACTGAAGTTGTTGCAGCAACTGATGCAGATCTGCAATAATAAAGTTATCTATTAACTTTTCAAGCAGGCTCACATATTTCAACGTAGCACATGCAAATGTATATTCAGATGTACAGCAACAGTGCTTTGTAAAACAACCCTGGTGTAGAATATTAGACGATTAAAATTTGTGTCCATGGAAAACAGTGACCTTAGAAACTAGAAACACATGACACAAAACAAACAGAAAACAGACGTTTTTGTTAGGGTAAAAAAAATAAAGCAGGCTTGTAAGTCTTGGTTAGATTAGGGGTATAACTATTTACTTTAACAAATAGTATAACAATATTTCCTAAAGATTATATATCTTTAAGATAACAGCATATAAATATGATTCAAGTTGACAACCCAACGACTAAATAGTCATAAGAAAATACTAAGCAAAAAGGACAATCATCTCTGATCTCTTAATAGAAATTAAAAATTAGTAACAGGCATAAAGACAACTATGCAATGCAATGCATCTCATCTATAGCATCATTCTTGAAATCACTTTAAAGGCAATCACATAGGCACCAAGGTCAACATCAATGCTACAACTAAGGAAACTACCTCAGCTTGCTACACATTTTAGCAACAAGTATCAGATTTTCAGATTTTAGTAACATGAGTATGACTAATTACAGGATTTTGCTTACCGGGGTACTGAATCAATGCTTGAACTCCTCCATTCTTATCAAACATGGCAATCTTTAGGACAGGCCCAAAAGTAGAGAAAACCTAAACACAAATGAAGATAATCATTTTATACCATGTGTAAAACATCCAAGGTCACTGCATATTGCATATTCTCAATTGAAGCAAGAAGAACATTACTCTCAGGCTCTAGCTTTTCTCCATCTAAACCCACACTGATCTGCAGTAACGACAAATGAATGTCATCAGATATCTATCAAAAGAAACAAAACAAAAAACCTTCCCATCAAGTGGTGCAGAGATAAAGCACTTATGCTTCTGCTAGTTTAAACAAGGATAGTCAACAAAGTGCATGTTACATAAGAATTACATTCAAACTAACCTTGAACTGTGGCTAAGTAGGTCCCTAAAGGGGACCACTGCACAAAACTTTCAATCCAGTACTGCATAGAAATACAAAATTATCAACATTAAGCAATAAAGTTGCAAGAAAGCAAAAGAACAATCAGTAATAGCAAGGAACAATCAGTAATCGTAAGGAACAATACAATATTACCTCCAAATGAGCACCAAAGAAAGTACTATTAAAAGAAATGTACGCACCATAATAAAACCCACACAGGCCAATTACAAAGACTTGAGAAGATATAATAGAAAAATAATTCATCTTACATCACGTTTGTAAATAGGATCAGCCTTCAACTGTCTGGCATCATTCCACAAAAACTCTGTGACCGAGCCAGCACGAATAACAAACTGATCTCTAGCTTTCTCATCAGTAAGCCAGTGTTGTAAATTTTCCTGTATACCAATACACAACAGATGTGATAAAAGGGGATCTTTAAGACCTCCAATGTTGGTGTATTTCTGTGTGTGTGAGAGAGAGATTGACATCTTACACAATTACATGGACCCATTATACTACAGAATATACATATCTTCTTTTTTTTCTACGGTAACTGATCTTATACGTAACATAGAGAATTCAAAATAAGCACACCACCAACTAACAATTTACCAAGTACAGCTGGAATACCACCAACTAGTTGAATGTCATTCAACTGCCTGCAAAAAAGGTTAGGCTCATAAATTACATCCAACCAAAAATATAATTTTACATCCTATGATATTTCTGCTCTAGGATGCATATTACTTACAAATAGCTAAGTTTTGACATATTTCCAAGGTCGGGTGGAATTGGTCCACTAGCTTACAAAGTAGCCACTTGTAGAAAACCAATATGCCAATGTTAACGGAATAGAACCAGTTAACTGGTTGTTCTTCAAGTTCCTGTAATTAATTGATAAAAATAAAGGACAATTTACCAGAATAAAATTGGGGTATATTTCCCAGCAGATAAAATTATTGCATGGTTACAACTTATAATAGTTGAGGAGCTATTGGTTAGCAACTCCACGCACATGTGCACTACACTAACTCACGCATAGAGATAGAGAGATGTAATGGGGTGGTGGCTAGATAGACATATCATATATATATATATATATATATATATATATATATATATATATATATATATATATATATGCGAACAAGAAATACGATACACTGTACCTACAGTCCCATCATGTTGGCAGTTGCTGCAGGATTATCCAAATTATTGTGTGCCTCAAAGAGCACTAAAATGCAAATTATAAACTTTGACTGTAGAATTTAAACATACACTGAGTAATCATACACATAATGTTGAAAGAAGCAGCTCTTCCACCTCTCCAGTCTTTGCTTGATGGCCCATCCACAGTCTCCAGTCTTTGCTTGATGGCCCATCCACAGTCTTTGCACCACCCTTATAAAACCAAAAAAACTGGTCATGACTAGCTCTAATTTATGCAAAAATAATTTCTGTATACTAACAAAGAAGTCAATAGTTGGCACATCTTAAATACACCCATAATAAATGAGTTACCTGTTTACCATTGTCTGGGGATTTGTTGAAATGAAAACTTTAAGTGTTGTATTACTATCAAGGCAACAAGGGCAAACTTTTTAAGTCATCAAAAGAATACTAGCAAGAAATCCTCCAGTTAACATTTACCCCCAAAAAAAAAAGGTAGAAGAAGAAGAACTCTGTGTATACAGACATAACAGACATAACTTAGCTTCAGAAAATTTAATTACATCACCAGATATTTTGAATGACACAGATAAATGTGTTTCTCTGACACTGAATCCCAAGCATTGCACAACAATATGATTTAAAGTGCAGTGAGCCACCCCAATCAATCCTTGACTTTCTATGTGCATTTAGTGGCTACCCATCTTGAGAAGTAGAATGCCCTGCAATATATAACAATAATTTTAGAAAACAATTTTATTAGAAAGGAATACAACAGTATTCCACGGTATCTCACTTGAGATAATTTATATTGACATGACAATGACGATTTACTATAAAAAAAATCTCATGTTGCATTAAGTTACAAGTAGCATAAACTATTTCTATTAAAAGACAACCACTACTTATTTTACAACCTTGCTTCACAAACAAAACTTTCCATGCTGCTGAATGATTTCGAGAAAAGAGGGAAAAGGAGCAGCCAAATAAAAGAGTAAACGAGAGAAACGTTTGTCTGGCACAAAATGAACAATTTTTATGACATAAAATGAGCCGAAATAATTCTGCTTTTGCACATACATCATGTGTGCATGGAGTTCAGTAAGAAAAATAATATAAAAACAAAACTAATTAACAAAAAGCAGAACATGGCAAATAAGAAGAGGAATGTACTGATGAAATATTCGTTGGTCTTGTAGCCCTTGCAGTTCTTACTTACCACTGCAATTAGGTACCCTGCTCAATGAGATAACCAATTATGAAAATTAGAATTTGCTCGTCTTCACAACCAAAATGTTTGCAGTTATTTCTTCTGGCTTAAACTGCAGTTGCATTTTGAAATAAGAGGAATAGTTGTGTTAGTACAAATTAGTACATATAACACAATGTGGTTACTTAAGCATTTAAATGCATGTCAAAAAAAATCATAAGAATGAGCAATCTAGTGTAAAATGGAAATGAACATACCCTGCACAACTATTTTGAAACCCTACATAACTATTTTCATGTGAAACACACAAAAATATTGAGAAATATTAGATGAAGAAGGGAATTTCACAGGTTATATCAGTTGTATGGGGGAAATGTGTAAGACCCCGAATTTTATGAAATAAAAGTATTCAATTTTTCTTATAATTACTATTTAGTAAATGGTTAAATTGATAAAAGTTTAAAGTTATGGGTGAAATGTAAATTTTTTTTCAAAATAAGCAAGTGGAAAAAAAATAATCATTGTTGTCGGGGAATATTCGTTTGGTCGTGCAATATTCTTTCTGTCGGGGAATATTCGTACGACGGCGCAGCCATTTGTGGGCCCCATAACAGAATAACTGTCGGATGAAGAAAATGACAAATTTAAGTTTTTACAAATAATGGCGTAGTTGTTACCGTTAACACTGTTGGAATACCTGGTGGTTAAAATACAGTAATACGCGTTATTGCACAGTAGCACACGGTATTGCACAGTATTTTTGAAATTATTGATTCTTACGTAAGAAGGCACTACTCAATAATTGATACAGTAATTACTGTTCAATATTTTATTATTGATTCAATAATTGCTGCATTGATATTTTATATTATTGTTGTTTCAATAATTGTTGCTGCACATTATTTTCTATTATCAGATCAATAATTCATATTATTTGAATAATATTATTAGATAACATTATTGGCAATTTCTAGAAAGTTCTGTCTAAGGAGAGGTTTAGTCATCTAATTGCGCGCCAGTAAGGAGAAATCCTTATTGGAAAGCCCCCTCTTTCCTGGGAACGGCCTGGTTGTCATAAATGTGATTCTGTAATATTATTTGTGAATAATTAATTATTGATTCATATGATAAGAAAATATTTATTTTATGTGGATATAAATGAGGGATATATTTTTGTGGTTAAAAAAAATGAAGGAGTTAATGTTGAGATTTTTATCCGTATTTTTATCGGAATGGAGGTATTAAAAATTAGGGTTTTTGAGATATTTTGCGGGGGTTATAATTTTTAATCCGACCGTTGGATCGTGGTAATTTTTGGATATGTTATACATATATAAGTTGAGTATATGTCCACAAATTTTGAACCGTTAAAAATGAACGTATGATTTATTATGAATTTTACGAGATGACTGGTTCAGAAATTGTTGAATTTTCAGAGTTTATCATTTTGGTAGAAAATTCTAGAATTGGTGGGCCCCACTTGTGGTTGGTGAAGAAATGTGCTGAATTATATTTTAAATATGGTGGGTGGAAATAGTAGCATGTAAAGCCATCAGGTTGCAGGTCAAACCTACCAAAATTTTCCTATAAATAGAGGGCTAAGTTAGAATTGAAAAACACACCAGAAACATAAGCTTTCTCTCTTTCTCTCTCTATATTATGAAGCATATTTTGTGAGTTTTTAGATACTTGGTGAGTTGCTATTCATTAGTGCAAGTTTCCTTCAGCATCATATCCGATATCCAGTCAGAAGTACTGCTCTTTTGAGGTAAGGGATAGTAAGGGATAGTAAGGGATTTTAAGGGTTGTTATGTTTTTCAGTTTCGTAATTTTTCTGAACTTCAAAAATTCTGGAAAAATTTGAAATGATATTTTGATGAGTTTTATTGATTGTGTCCAAAAATGGTGATTTTTGGATGTATAGATTGAGAGTTATGACTTTTATGAGAAAAGACTATTTTAAAAGTAACTGCTTATAATTCCTTGTGGTTAACTCCAAAATTGATGAAATTTTTATTGGGAGTACATGTATATGATAGAAGTATACTCTGTAAATATCAGAATTTTTGGACAAAAAGTATAATTTTTGATAAATATCTAAATATTCGGCTATTTTGGCCATATGGAAAATAGTAAATGACTTTTAAAAATTCTGAGAAAAATATATGTTCACTATGGGACTATATTATGCTAAATTCCAGAAAAGAAATATTTTTGGAACGGATTTGGTATTTTTTATGAAAATAGTCTAGTTATGAGAAAATGAATTAAATATGTTATGTGAAGTAAGAAAATTGGAAAAATAGGATTTTATGGTTTGAGAATCCTATATGAGGTATATGCAAATTTTTGATGAGGGTTTTGATTATTGGTGATGAAATCTTATGAGTTTGATATTTTTGAATGATTAAATACATTATTTAGTAAGTGTAAACAATTTAAATAAATTGTTTATAAGCTTAAGAAATGTTATTCTTTCAATATCATTATACCGAAATATTGGTATGGATTTTATTGTGGAATTTCTACCTTTTTGGTGTCGGGATTACTATTCATGAGTTACTATTCACGAATTACTATTCACGAGTTACTATTCACGGGTACTATTCAAGACAAAATTGGTTTATTTTTCTAACTAAATTATAGTTGATTTATGAATATTACTCTTGAGATTAAATCTAGATGTTTTGATTATATTGATTTACTATTATATATAACATTTTTATAACCTTGATGTTAAAATTCTCTTTCATTGGAGTGTAAAGATGGGTAGATTATTGGTATGATCATGACTAGGGTTCTCTTTGGCCTGTAGTGTAAAGTTGAATTGTGACTGGTATGATCATGACCATTGAATTTATAATTGAATATCTTAAGCTTAAGTGCAAAGGTGAATTGATCAACATGGTTATAATTATTGTTTATATAAATTCTAAAATGATTATAATTCTTTGAGATATTAATATATTTGGCATGTAGTGCAAATATGAACTGTTGATGAATATATTTAGCTTGTAGTGCAAATATGAACTGTTGATGAATATCTTTGGCCTGTAGTGCAAAGATGATATGTTGTTGAATATCTTTGGCCTGTAGTGCAAAGATGAACTGTTGTTGAATATCTTTGGCCAGTAGTGCAAAGATAAACTGTTGACGAATATCTTTGGCCCGTAGTACAAAGATGAAATTATTAGTATGATTATGAACAAGAATTGTGATTTGGTATAACCATGATCTTTGATGTTTCAGGTAAAGACAAGTGATGAAAATTATCTTTGTCCTGGATGAGAAGAGGAATTTAGAATCATAATTATGATTATGAGTTATTTATATGATTGTGGACCAGAACTGTTGATTGATGTTATAGAGATAAAACATTGTTGGTGAATTTTTAACATGGAGAAGATAATAGACTTTATAGTCTATTTGACTCTTCTAATGGATTGCTCGTTCCGCTGCAACTATGGTTGAAATTTTATCATCTGCCATATGTTCTAAATCTCTGATTTATTACTGATGAAGGCTATTGATAATTTAATTATCTTTAGTCATGACATTCTTTACTGAGCTAGTTGTGCTCACCCTTTTGCTTCACAATTCCTTTCAGGTAATAAGAGTGTAGCTGGGTCGGGCGAGGGTAACGGAGAAATAGAACGGTGGTCTCTAGCTGTGGAGGTTCTCCCTAAGCAGTATAGAAAAGTGTTGTATACATCATTTAGTAGTTATATTTGGTGAATCAAATAGGGTGAGGCGAACCCAACGTTGGAAGGGTGTTTTGTCACTATCATACAAGATGTCTAATGACATACAACCTCGTGTCATCATAAGACAGGGTTGTGCTCATCCACTTGCTGAGTATCTTTACGAGCACTACCTATATAATCTTGGTGTTTGTTTGAAGTATAATTCTCAATTAGAGACAGTGAAGATAATGATAAGTCAAGAGAAGACTCACCATTGGGAAGAATATGATAGTAATCTTCTCGTTTTTCTTTGGGGTCTATTGGGTCAACCAAGGATAATTCTGTGGCCATATGATATCTATCATAACCTAGACGCGTGGCCTCCCATGTACGAAGGTTTCCTTGAGCACTTCCCAAAGATTCTAATTTCTAAAACAGTTTTTGACTATACCTTTATGTAAGGTGTTATTGTGAGGTGATGTCCACGGTTGGAACATGAGTCACATTTGGTATATGTTTGTATCCAAACTCACAGCATATGTGTTGTTGTATTTTGCACGACAATTGTTGTAATAAAGTTGTAGTTGTTTTCTGTACCATGCATTTGACGACTCAGAATGGGTTGGGTGGAATGAACCTATTTTGGGGTCGTCACAAAATGCACCTCCTTTAAAACTTGTTGAACATATTTTTCTTTCAATAAAGTTAATTTACACACCCAAAAAAAAGTATAATGCTAAAATCAACTAAAATGGACCACTGATAAAGCCATAAAGTTCTAACCCTTTTCAGTTCAGTATCAAAATCCACCAAGGCAACCACCTAATGACAATAAACCACACATTTAGGGGGAACATCAAGCATAATAACCAAACAAGCCCAAGATTCATGCTTTAACTTAAAATTATACATTCTAAACAAAATGCATATATACCCATAAAAAGAAACATGTACAAAATATTATGGGACAAGGGTTTTGGTACCTGAGAAGAGAAATCCACAAAAGTGTAAATAAGGGCAGAAGTGATGGATTTTGTGAGAATGGGGCGAGATTTAATCATCCCCAAATACCACCCCACAACCCCAATCTTTGTAATAGACGACGCCGTGGACGAAAAGGGTGAGGATAGTATTGAACTAGGAACCGAAAAATCCAGCTCCTTGGCTTTTCTGTAAATAGAGTTGGGGAATCGACTAAAAGCTTTTGAGGGCTGCTGCTGCTGCTGGCGAGGAAATTGGTTTCTGATAACCGAAGCTTTAATTGAGTCGGCGATTGAATGTATTCACCATAGATGGTCACCAGAATACTGCCTGTTGCCTGTGTTTCTCAGGAATTCGGCGACCATTTTCTCTCCGTGTCTGGGTTTTAGGAGAGACGGAGGTTTCTATAAAGGAAGAGAAGATAATAGAGTTAGGGTTTGAGGACTTCGAAAAGGGGAAGGGAACAAATGAAGTAAAGTTTGATTATGAAAGAAATGACACATACCTGATACCTCCGTATTTTTTTTCTTACCCGACTCGGCACATACCTCCGTGTTTTTCTTCCCTATTTTTTTACATAGATAACGTTTTCTAAAAAAAAACTTTATAACCTTAAATAGATAACGTTTTTTCATATGTATCTACAACGTTTTGTTAAAAAACGTTGTGAAAAAAAAATACCACGACGTTTTTTATAAAAACGTTGTTGTTTAAGTGTTGTCTATTTACTGTTTTGTACTAGTGCATGGAATTACTGTCAAGTCTTATTTTATTTAATTCTATGTATTTCGATTCCTAAATGCACAACTCCTAATGAATGCAAATTAGAAACTACTTTCTAATTTCATTCTACCTTGGCTAATGATTCCTAGGTTGTTATTTATCGAATCACATATGACATTTTTTTTCTTTACCAGAAGTGGTAGATTCTTTATTGATCATTCATTATCTCCATATATAACTCATTACACCCAAGCATACCCTTTGATATACTTTAAGAGTCTTAAGGAATAAGTCAAAGTGTAATTCATTATATATAACATACTATGATGATCTCAAGTCTAAAGATCATTTGTACTAGTATCACTACAGGAATTCCTATTGACAGGCAAGTAAAACTCCATTAGGTATTCCTTAGCGAGTCACGTTCAGTGAACTTATTCTCTAATAAGTACCTACATACTTGCTTTAGTGTCTCCACACAAATGATCATGAGAACAATCATCCTCATCCAATGAGCAAGCAACGTATGTACCAATCTATCTGGATTCACTAATCCCTTTTTAGTAATCCATTGATTGGGAATATTTTAGTTTTAAGCTGTCTAAGAATTTAGATCTCATTAGCATGATCTTATCATGATTCTAAAAGCACTGCTTAAAACTATGAGTTTATCACATATTATTAAAACAACACTATATAGATAATAAATGCCTTTAATAAATAATTCTTTTATTAATAAATAAATAAGATTGATTACAAAGTATATGCTTTATCATTATACATGATTGGCTTATATGCATACTACTTTCAATCTCCCACTTGCACTAAAGCCAATCGTCGTGGTATCTCATACCCATCTTCTCTAAGTGACGATCGAACAGCTGTTGTGTTAACGCTTTAGTAAATGGATCTGCAATATTGTCTTGATAGTCCACACGCTCCAGGGTGACGTCTCCTCTTTCAATGATCTCTCTGATCAAATAAAACCGCCGCAACACGTGTTTGGATTTCTGATGAGACCTGGGTTCCTTAGCCTGCGCAACAGCTCAGGTGTTGTCACAGAATAAAGGTACTGGTCCTGTAATGCTAGGAATCACACCAAGTTCGGTAATGAACTTCTTCATCCAAACACCTTCCTTTGCAGCTTCACTTGCAGCTATGTACTCTGCCTCTGTCACTGAAACAGCAACTGTTTGCTATTTTGAACTCTTCTAACTCACTGCGTCATCGTTTCAGGTAAACACAGACCCCGAAACGGATTTACTGTCATCTTAGTTCGTTTGAAAACTTGAGTATGTGGAGCCCTCTAGTTTCAATTCAGACCCACCGTAGACAAAAAATACATCCTTAGTTCTTCTTAAGTACTTTATGATATTTTTTACTCCCTTCCAGTGTTCTTCTACTGGATTCGACTGGTATCTGCTTGTTACACTAAGTGCATGAGCGACATCTGGTCTAGTACATATCATACCATACATGATAGATCCTATTGCTGAAACATAAGGAATTTTACTCATACGGTCTCTCTCTTCAGGTGTCTTTGGGGCCTGTTTCTTGGAGAGATGTATTCCATGGCTCATCGGCATGAGACCTCTTTTGGAATCTTCCATGCTAAACTTCTTTAGCATCGAGTCAATGTACGTTCCTTCGGATAAGCTAAGCATCCCTTTAGATCTATCTCTATAGATCTTTATCACCAAAATATAGGATGCTTCTCCCAAGTCCTTCATGAAGAACTGTTTAGATAACCAGATTTTAATTGATTGAAGCATAAGAATATCATTCCCTATCAGTAATATATCATCAACATATAATACGATGAATGAAACAGCGCTCCCACTAACCTTCTTGTACACACATGATTCATCATCATTTTTGATAAAATCAAACTCTTTGATTGTCTCATCAAAACGGATGTTCCACCTATGAGAAGCTTGCTTCAATCCATAAATGGATCGTTGTAGCTTACAGACTTGATTTGTCCCAACCTTTGAAATAAATCCCTCTGGATGTGTCATATACACATCCTCCTCAAATTTCCCATTGAGGAAGGCCGTTTTCACGTCCATCTGCCAGATTTCGTAGTCATGGTAAGCAGCAATCGCAAGCAAAATTCGAATGGATATATTAAAGAAATTTGCAGGACATTAAAATAAATAAAACAACTAAAACTAAGAAGAAGAAGATTAAAAATAAAATAAGAAAACTATATTTATTAACGATCTTTCCAACGAGCTTACAATGAATATGTAATTTAATCTACTCCTACTCCTAACCTAAATTAATACATAAAAAATACCTAAAAATCTAACATATATTCCGTCTTGGTACTCCTGTATTTATAGGCATTACTTAATTTTTAAGTAAGTTTCAACTTTTTAATAGCAATCAGCTTTTTAAAGAGATCTTCTAGATGAACTTTTTTTTTATTGGATTTGACTTGCAGACCAAGATTGTTCTACTTCCTTCCTTTTCCCACCTCCTTCCTTTTCCTTGTACAAATCTTTTTGGATATTTCATTCTATGAATTGGAGCATTAAATATTGCTTGATCACCAAGCTGATTTTAACTTTATTACAACAAACTATTAAATCCTACAAAATAAAACAAAACAAAACATATTAGTTAGTTAAACTAATATAATAAAAGGGCAAAATTATGAATAATAAAATGTACTATAAATTTTTAGTCTATCAATATCCTCTCTATTTTTTATTCAGTAATATCTTTTAAACTCCCTTTTCTAAATTATAATATTACTATTGTCTCTTGAAAGTTGAATTAAAATATTTTCAAACTTAATAATTTTGATTAGATAATTGACAATATATTGCATCAACCACTAAAATCAAATAAATTAGTAAAAAAATTAAATATGAAAATATCTCGAATTGACTATAAAATGTCAACATCAATCTTATATCTAATTTTCTGAAATTGCTTTCGTTTAACATCAAGACCTTGTCTTGAGCTGTAAATTTTCACAGCAATTTCAAAAGGGGGCATCAAATTAGCATTAATCCCAAAACAAACGGAGGTAGAATAGAAATGAGATCCAATGGAATATATAATAATTAAGATTGATTAATTTCATTTATAATAATTTGCTATGTATAATATGATGTTGCTGATATATTTACAATTATTTTTTCGCATACGTGTATATTACTTGACCACAGGCTATTCATTAGTGCCGGGTGTTGCAGGGTGATTATTCATCATATTCACTCTCTGCATTTACAAATTAAACTCACTTTATTTTACAAAACAAAAATGAATCAAGTCTTCCTCCAATTCTTAATAAAATAATTAAGCAGGTTTAAGGCCGCCGGTACATGCAGCCGGATTTTGTTTGCCAGATAAAATTGGCTTAACATTTTCGCAGACGCTGGTGGCCGGCCCTTCTTTTCCAGAATATCTAAGTTCAATGTCGCCAACTGTCACATCAGTGCATGGTACGCCGCTGCTACAAGCAATCTTCACTGCAACCTGAGTTGCTGATGTCCCCCTAATTTTTGTAAAACTCAACTTGCTCAGCTTCACTTTCGATGGACCCTGACAATATTACACACACACACACATACACACACACAAAACAAAATTTATCAAACAGTTAATTTGATGTGGGATCAGAAATATCAAAAATTCGCGTAAAAATATATTAAGTACCGCTGCTGAGCACTTTCCACTAGGACAATATGCTTGATCAATGATGACAGGATTGGAGACATTTTGCATGATAATATCGTCGTAGTGTACATCAGAAACATCGCCAGGATGTGAATCAGGCCATGTTTTAACCCTGACACCATTATCAGTGTTGATAAACGTGCAATTCTTGACATAAATTCCTTTGACAGGTTCTTCGCCAGGGGTTTTGCCCAGGCTGCCAACGCTGATGCCATGGCCTGGTCCGCATGTCACTTTCTCAACATGGATTTCTGAGGTACCATCGCCGATGGAGACACAGTCGTCACCTGTTCCTATTTTTGAATCTAGAACGTTGACATTGGTGGCTTTGGCAATGTGGATCCCGTCGGTGTTTAGGCTCTCGGGGGGTGCGGTGATGGTGAAGCGTTGGAAGGTTAAGTTGTGACACCCCAACACATTGACATGGAACAATTTGCTATTTAGAGTAGTCACGTCTTGGACTACTGTATCGTTAAGGAAGTTGAAGCTCAAGTTCTATTTTTTTCAAGTCACAAAAAAAATAGTACTCTAAGAAAATGGAATTCAACTCAATTCCAAACTTTAAAATTGGAACAGATAACATAAATTTCATAAAACTAAAATTTGGCGTACATCCAGTTCCAATTTCAAAATGTAATTAAGATGGAAATTAATTGGAAAGCTTACATTGGGAAGGCCACCGCATTTTCCGGTCTTTTGGCAATCATTTTTGGACCAAGCGTCTTGTCCATTTCCATCAAAAGTTCCTCCACCGGATACGGTGAGAGAGTTAATGTATCTGAAAGTGACCCATTCGGCGTCCTTGGGGAACGAGGCGGGATCGGCCGGAGCTTTTACTGTGCCTTGAAGCTGAAAGCCGACGGGAGCCTTGCAAGGCCCGACAATCGCAATCGGGTTCAACAAATAATTGCCTTTCGGAATCACAACTGAACTTGGGGTTGTCGCTGCACATGCCTCTTTCCAAGCATCCAATACTGCCTATATATCACAAACAAACAAACCAACTAATAACCAAAATTTAGCAGTTCCTGACAAATTAAAAAATAATCAGCAGTTATAATTCTCACCTTACTGATATCTGTATCGGGTTTGGCACCGAATTTGGTCACGTCAATAGTACCTCCCTGCCCTTCTACATGGGCTAACAAAACCAACAAGAAGGCGGAAATAATAGCAAATTTTATAGCCATCTTATTCTTCTTCTTTCTTCTTCTTCTTCTTTCAATTATATTATATATATTTAGACGTTTTTATGAAATGATCGATATATGGGTGTTCAAGGAATTTATAGTGTTCATTTCTGAAGGGAAACTAGCTACACACCACTAACATTTCCCACCAAATTTTCAGTTATTTTTTAGGTTGTAATGAAACGGTTCAACTTCCTTTCTATTTTAGACTTAATTATAATAATACTTCCTCCGTTCCTTAATATAGTTCGTTTTAGAGTTGTGCACAAGTATTAAGAAAATAATTGTAAAGCATTAAATATACTATCAATTGTCTATATTGCCCTTGTATTGAAAAAAGAGAGTGTTATTTATTGGGCAAAAAATAATGAGAGAACCAAAGTTATATTTAATACTTGGGTAATATAGGAAACTAAGCAATTAATGTTTACTTGAAATTTTCAAACGACTTATATTTAGGAACAAAAACATTTATCTAAAACGACTTATACTAAGGAACGGATGGAGTAATTAATATTGACGCTTAATTGGCACTTTGTGGGAATCGGCAAATATGTAAAACATTTCGATGCCACAAATTTTTATTGAACAAACTTATTTTCAGTTTGTTACATTAACGCTAGGGCTTCCATTGTTTGTAGTCGTCAATAATGAATTGAATCCTCGACTGATATATTGTGCAGTTGGAATTTTTTTATTAGAGTGGTGACAATCTAATTATTTGGAAATACCACAAGTTTTAATAAGTTTGTTTTGAAGATATTAGAATTTTTTTTAGAAAATATTCGTGCATTTATAATATGTTACTCCCTCATTCCAAAATCAGATATACATAAAAAAAAATCAGATATATATTTCTAATTTTAGGCTATAAATTAATTATATGAAATTTCTTTAATTCGTTACTTATATTCAAGATAGATATTGAGCATTGTCATGCCCAGTGGTACAAATTAGTTATATGAAATTTCTTTAATTCATTACTTATATTCAAGATAGATTGAGTATGGTCATGCCCAGTACTGATAATACAATGATTTCATATATTAAAAATAAATTAGTTATATGAAGACTAGATTATATGTATACGTCAGCTTATATATATATGATCAAATTTTGGTTATTATTTAAAAGTTCAATGATTTTTGATGCACCAAAAATAATAGTTTGTTTTTGTAGCTTGAAAATAGTTCAATGAATTTTTTAGTCATCAAGTTCCAAAAGTATCGATCTTATATTGCAAGAAGAGCAAGTATAATTTAAAAGTGCGTGTCGAAATCGTTGGGTGTGGGTCCTCACCCATGAGATAGAATTCAAGATAGAAAAAAATTGATTTTCTTTGCGAGCAAGTAAGTAGGTTTACTTGATATTAATTCAATTAGAAATTGGGTTAATGGAAGCAATATTGGAATTGGAGATTCCATGAAAAGAACAGTGGTATCAAGAGCTTGATTATTTTTGTGGTTTTCTTGTGTGAATAAAATGGAGGATTGGACAGCAGGTTGCATGATTAATCTCAAGGTTACAAATTATGCAATTTGAAAGCCAAGAATGGAGGATTTGCTTTACTGCAAGGATTTGTACGAGCCACTTGAGAACGATGGAGTTAAGCCCACAAACAAGAGTGACGCGCAGTGGAACAAGATGAACAGGAAGACTATTGGTCTGATCAGATCGTGGATTGATCAAAGTTTGTTTCATCATGTTGCCACAGAAACTAAAGCCTATGCTCTTTGGCAGAAATTGGAGTCCATGTATGAAAGGAAGATGGCACAAAATAAAGCTTTTTTGATTAGGAAGCTTGTGAATTCTAAATTCAAGGATGGAAACTCTGTTGCAGAACACTTGAGTGATTTTCATAGTTTGATAAATCAGTTGAGTATGATGAAGATGGTAATTGACGATGAGATGCAGGCTTTGTTGTTGTTGAGCTCTTTGCCTGATAGTTGGGAGACGCTGGTTGTATCGTTGAGTAATTCTGCTCCTAATGGCAAGCTGACTATGGATACGTACAGTTAAGGATAGTTTGTTTAATTAACGAGGAACAGAGGCGAAGAGATACTATGGTGATTAGTGCTGATTCACAAGTTTTTGTCGCACACAGTAGGGACAAAAACAAAGGGAGAAACTCTCATCCAGGGGAAGGTCAAGAGATAGAAAAGAAGTAATTTGCTTTCACTGCCAGAAGTCGGGTCACATAAGACGAGAGTGTAGATTTTTAAAGAAGGAGCAATCTAAGGAAAAAGATGAGGATAAAGATTCGATTGTGTATCTATCCGACGTTGATGTAGCTATTATTTGTGATGATAAACCCAAGTGCCATGTTAATGATTGGATTATTGATTCGGGTGCTTCGTTCCATGCTACTTCACGTGGTGAAATCTTCACATCCTACAATAGTAGTGATTTTGGGCATGTGTGGATGGGAAACGGAAGTGCATCCAAGATTATAGGCATTGAAGATATTTGTTTGGAAACTAATAGTGGTTGCAGGTTGATGCTGAGAGAAGTCAGACATGTCCCGGATATTCGTTTTAATTTGATCTCTGCTAGTAAGCTTGATGAGAATGGTTATAAAAGTTACTTTGGTGAAGGTCAGTGGAAGCTCACCAAAGGGTCTCTAGTGCTGACTAGAGGTAAGAAGGTAGACACTCTTTATACGATGCGGGCGCATGTGAGAGGTGTTGAAGATGGGGGAGTTAGGCAAAAAAAGGTGTGGTACAAAGCCATGCGAGATGGGAGAAAATCCTTGCATGAGAACCACGAGAGAAAAGCTCTTTGCTTTAAATGGGTACCAAAAGTGAAGAAGGAAAGTGATAGCTCGCAGCCAGTGTACAAAGCGGTTGTGAATGAATTTGGCAATCAAAAATCTGTCAAGTTTGAGTTAGATCCTCCCATTGAGAAGAACCATGCCAATGAGACAAAGCCGAACATGAATATATTTGAAAATTCCAAGAAGCTTGAGTTGAGCCAAGACTTCGTTGGAATTAACTCCGAGTAAGGAGTTGTGGTTGATGATCTCTCCTCTCATGGGTTTGAAGGGAGAGATTGTTGGGTGTGGGTCCTCACCCATGAGATAGAATCCAAGATAGAAAAGAATTGATTTTCTTTGTGAGCAAGTAAGTAGGTTTACTTGATATTAATCCAATTAAAAATTGGGTTAATGGAAGCAATATTGGAATTGGAGATTCCATGAAAGGAATCCAAGTGGAAAAATAATTTACTTGTTAGATTGGTTGGTGACCAAGACAAGGAGATGTGATCCCTAATTTGATTAGGAGAATAAATTGTTTCTAATCCATAATAGGAATGGATTAAGAAGAGTACTATAAATAAGGTTATGAGGGAGTCTTATTTGACACATGAGATAAGTTTGGTAGTAAGAAGATACCAAAAGAATAAATTGAGAGAATAACAGTTTGTTGTTCGTGGGTATCCGCCGCCATCTCCGTTCAATTGAAAGCTTGAAGACTTTATTGCTTGGTGTGTTTTTGGGTGGTGAAGTTAATTAAGTTTCTCAACCTAATTAAAGGTAAATTTGTACTATCTCAATTTATTGTGTAACCTCAAGTTTTAGGACATAAAACTTGAGAGGATTATTGTAAGCCCATTATTAGTGATATAGTGAATATTCGGAGTTTGACCCGTGATTTTTACCTCTTAATTTTAGAGGGTTTTCTGTGACAACCCCAAAATAGGTCCATTCCATCCAACCTATTATGAGTCGCCAAATACATGGTACAGAAAATAACTACAACTTTATTACAACAATTGTCGTGCAAAATACAACAACACATATGCTGTGAGTTTGGATACAAATATATACCAAATGTTACGTTTCCAACCGTAGACAGCACCTCACAATGACACCTTACATAAAGGTATAGTCAAAAATTATTTTAGAAATTAGAATCTTTGGGAAGTGCTCAAGGAAACCTTCGTACATGGGAGGCCATGCGTCTAGGTTATGATAGATATCATATGGCCACAAAATTATCCTTGGTTGACCCAATAGATCCCAAAGAAAAACGAGAAGATTACTATCATATTCTTCCCAATGGTGAGTCTTCTCTTGACTTATCATTATCTCCACTGTCTTTAATCGTGAATTATACTTCAAACAAACACCAAGATTATATAGGTAGTGCTCGTAGATATACTCAGCAAGTGGATGAGCACAACCCTGTCTTATGATGACACGAGGTTGTATGTCATTAGACATCTTGTATGATAGTGACAAAAAACCCTTCTAACGTTGGGTTCGCTTCACCCTAGATGATTCACCAAATATAACTACTAAATGATGACCACCGTTCTATTCCCCTGTTACCCCCGCTCGACCCATCTACACTCTTATTACCTGAAAGGAATTGTGAAACAGAAGGGTGAGCACAACTAGCCCAGTAAAGAATATCATGACTAAAGATAAATAAGTTATCAATAGCCTTCAACAGAATTAAATCAGATATTTAGAACATATGGTAGATGATAAAAATTTCAACCATAGTTGCAGCGGAACGAGCAATCCATTAGAAGAGTCAAATAGACTATAAAGTCTATTATCTTCTCCATGTTAAAAATCCACCAACAATATTTTATCCCTGTAACATCACTCAACAGTTCCTTTCCACAATCATATGAATAACTCATAATCATAATTGTGATTCTAAATTTTTTCTTCGCACCCAGGACGAAGAATATTTTCATCACCTGTCTTTACCTGAAACATCAAAGATCATGGTTATACCAAATCACAGTTCCTGTTCATAATCATACTAATAATTTAATCTTTGCACTACGGCCAAAGATATTCATTTGTACCAGTTGGTCATGTTCATCTCAACACTTGTTCATCTTTGCACTACTGGCCAAAGATATTCAACAACATGTCATCTTTGCACTACAAGCCAAAGATATTCATCAACAGTTCATATTTGCACTACAGGCCAAATATATTCATATCTCAAAGAAATATATAATTGTTTCAGAATTTATATAAACAATAATTATAACCATGTTGATCAATTCACCTTTGCACTTAAGCTAAAGATATTCACTTATAAATTCAATGGTCATGATCATACCAGTCAACAATTCAACTTTGCACTACTGGCCAAAGAGAACCCATAGTCATGATCATACCAGAAATCTACCCATCTTTACACTCAAGTCAAAGAGAAATATCATCATTAGGGTTATAAAAATGTTATATATGATAATAAAATCAATATAATTAACATATAGAGTTAATCTCAAGAGTAATATTCATAAACCAACTATAATTTGGTCAGACAAAGAAACCAATTTTATCGTGAATAGTAACTCGTGAATAGTAACTCATGAATAGTAACTCATGAATAGTAAACTCGACACAAAAAGGTAAAAATTCCACAATAAAATATATACCAATATTTCGGTATAATGATATTGAAAGAATAATATTTCTTAAGCTTATAAACAATTTATTTTAATTGTTTATACTTTACTAAATAATGCATTTAATCTTCCTAAAATGCCAAACTCATAAGATTTCATCACCAATAACCAAAAACCCTCATAAAAAATCTGCATATACCTCATATAGGATTCTCAAGCCATAAATTCCTATTTTCTAATTTTCTTACTTCTCAAAACATATTTAATTCATTTACTCATAACTAGACCATTTTCATGAAAAAATACCAAATCAGTTCCAAAAATATTTCTTTTCTGAAATTTAGCATAATATAGTCCCATAGTGAACATATATTTTTCTCAAAATTTTTAAAAGTCATTTACTATTTTTCATATGGCCAAAACAGCCGAATATTTAGACATTTATCAAAAATTGTACTTTTATCTAAAAATTCTGAAATTCACAGAGTATACTCCTATCATATACATGTACTCCCAATAAAAATTTCATCAATTTTGGAGTTAACCACAAGAAGTTATAAGCGGTTACTTTTAAAATAGTCTTTTCTTATAAAATTCATAACTCTTCATCTATACATCCAAAAATCACCATTTTTGTACACAATCAAGAAAACTCATCAAAATATCACTTCAATTTTTTCTAGAATTTTTGAAGGTCAGAAAAATTACGAAACTGAAAAATATAACAACCCTTAAAATCCCTTACTATCCCTTACCTCAAAAGAGCAGTACTTCTGATCGGTATAAGGCTGAAGGAAACGTGCACTGATGAATAGAAACTCACAAAGTATCTAAATACTCATAAAATACACTCAATAATCTAGAGAGAGGAAGAGAGAAAACTTATGAATTCTGGTGTGATTTTCAATTCTAACTTAGCCCTCTATTTATAGGAAAATATTAGCACGCCGAAGCAGACTTGACCTGCAACCTGATGGCTTTACCTGTTACTATTTCCACCCACCACATTTGAATAAAAATCTCAGCACATTTCTTTACCAACCAAGAGTGGATCCCACCAATTCTAGAATTTTTCACCAAAATGATTAACTCCAAAAATTCAACAATTTCTGAACCAGTCATCTCGTAAAATTCATAACAAATCATACGTTCATTTTTAACGGTTCAAAATTTGTGGACATATACTCAACTAATATATGTATAACATATCCAAATATTACCACGATCCAACGGTCAGATTAAAAATTATAACCCCCGCAAAATATCTCAAAAATCCTAATTTAATTTTTAATACCTCCATTCCGACAAAAATACTGACAAAACACCTCAACATTAACTCCTTCATTTTTAACCACAAAATATATCCAACATTTATATTCACATAAAATAAATATTTCCTTATCATATGAATCAATAATTAATTATTTACAATTAATATTATAGAATCACATTTATGACAACCAGGCCGTTCCCAGGAAAGAGGGGGCTTTCCAATAAGAATTTCTCCTTACTGGCGCGCAATTAGGTGACCAAACCTCTCCTTAGACAGAACTTTCTAGACATTGCCAATAATGTTATCTAATAATATTATTCAAATAATATGAATTATTGATCTGATAATGGGAAATACTGTGCAGCAACAATTATTGAAACAACAATAATATAAAATATCAACGCAGTAATTATTGAATCAATAAAATAAAATATTGAACAGTAATTACTATGACAATTATTGAGTAGTGCCTTCTTACGTAAGGATCAATAATTCAAAAATACTGTGCAATACCGTGTGCTACTGTGCAATAACGCGTATTACTGTATTTTAACCACCGGGTATTCCAACAGTGTTAACGGTAACAACTACGCCGTTAATTATAAAAACTCAATTTTTGTCGTTATCTTCATCCGACAGTTATTCGTTATGGGGCCCACAAATAGTTGCGCCGTCGTACGAATATTCCCCGACAGAAAGAATATTCCACAACCAAACGAATATTCCCCGACAACAATGATTATTTTATAACCACCTGCATATTTTGAAAAAATTTCACATTTCACCCATAACTTTAACTTTTTATCAATTTAACCATTTACTGAATTGTAATTATAAGAAAAATTGAATACTTTTATTTCATAAAATTCGGGGTCTTACAATCTCCCCTCCTTATGAAATTTCGTCCCCAAAATTTACGTACCTGATAATTCAAAGAGTTGAGAATACCTTGCTTTCATTTCAGATTCTATCTTTCCTGTCATCATAATTTCTTCATTGCTCATCTCCTGTATTTCAGATATCATTCTAGAATACAGCTTCAAAAACAAAGGTTAATTTAATAAATTAACATATCACATAATATCCCGATATTATGACTGACCAACAAATAAGCTTAGGTAGGACACACTAGCGAAAGATTTACTCATCTCTCCCCTCCTAGTTTTAATCCCGATCTCTGCCAGAGATCATATCCCTAAGCTCTGATACCAACTGTGACAACCCCAAAATAGGTCCATTCCATCCAACCTATTATGAGTTGCCAAATACATGGTACAGAAAATAACTACAACTTTATTACAACAATTGTCTTGCAAAATACAACAACACATATGCTGTGAGTTTGGATACAAATATATACCAAATGTGACGTTCCCAACCGTGGACAGCACCTCACAATGATACCTTACATAAAGATATAGTCAAAAATTATTTTAGAAATTAGAATCTTTGGGAAGTGCTCAAGGAAACCTTCGTACATGGGAGACCATGCGTCTAGGTTATGATAGATATCATATGGCCACAGAATTATCCTTGGTTGACCCAATAGACCCCAAAGAAAAACGAGAAGATTAATATCATATTCTTCCCAATGGTGAGTCTTCTCTTGACTTATCATTATCTCCACTGTCTTTAATCGTGAATTATACTTCAAACAAACACCAAGATTATATAGGTAGTGCTCGTAGATATACTCAGCAAGTGGATGAGCACAACCCTGTCTTATGATGACACGAGGTTGTATGTCATTAGACATCTTGTATGATAGTGGCAAAACACCCTTCCAACGTTGGGTTCGCTTCACCCTAGATGATTCACCAAATATAACTACTAAATGATGACCACCGTTCTATTCCCCTGTTACCCCCGCTCGACCCAGCTACACTCTTATTACCTGAAAGAAATTGTGAAACAGAAGGGTGAGCACAACTAGCCCAGTAAAGAATATCATGACTAAAGATAAATAAGTTATCAATAGCCTTCAACAGAATTAAATCAGAGATTTAGAACATATGGTAGATGATAAAAATTTCAACCATAGTTGCAGCGGAACGAGCAATCCATTAGAAGAGTCAAATAGACTATAAAGTCTATTAACTTCTCCATGTTAAAAATCCACTAACAATATTTTATCCCTGTAACATCACTCAACAGTTCCTTTCCACAATCATATGAATAACTCATAATCATAATTGTGAGTCTAAATTTTTTCTTCGCACCCAGGACGAAGAATATTTTCATCACCTGTCTTTACCTGAAACATCAAAGATCATGGTTATACCAAATCACAGTTCCTGTTCATAATCATACTAATAACTTAATCTTTGCACTACGGCCAAAGATATTCATTTGTACCAGTTGGTCATGTTCATCTCAACACCTGTTCATCTTTACACTACTGGCCAAAGATATTCAACAACATGTCATCTTTGCACTACAGGCCAAAGATATTCATCAACCGTTCATATTTACACTACATGCCAAATATATTCATATCTCAAAGAAATATATAATCATTTCAGAATTTATATAAACAATAATTATAACCATGTTGATCAATTCACCTTTGCACTTAAGCTAAAGATATTCACTTATAAATTCAATGGTCATGATCATACCAGTCAACAATTCAACTTTGCACAACTGGCCAAAGAGAACCCATAGTCATGATCATACCAGAAATCTACCCATCTTTACACTCAAGTCAAAGAGAAATATCATCATTAGGGTTATAAAAATGTTATATATGATAATAAAATCAATATAATTAACATATAGAGTTAATCTCAAGAGTAATATTCATAAACCAACTATAATTTGGTCAGAAAAAGAAACCAATTTTATCGTGAATAGTAACTCGTGAATAGTAACTCATGAATAGTAACTCATGAATAGTAAACTCGACACAAAAAGGTAAAAATTCCACAATAAAATACATACCAATATTTTGGTATAATGATATTGAAAGAATAATATTTCTTAAGCTTATAAACAATTTATTTTAATTGTTTATACTTTACTAAATAATGTATTTAATCATCCTAAAATGCCAAACTCATAAGATTTCATCACCAATAACCAAAAACCCTCATAAAAAATCTGCATATACCTCATATAGGATTCTCAAGCCATAAAATCTTATTTTCTAATTTTCATACGTCACAAAACATATTTAATTCATTTACTTATAACTAGACCATTTTCATGAAAAAATACCAAATCAGTTCCAAAAATATTTCTTTTCTGGAATTTAGCATAATATAGTCCCATAGTGAACATATATTTTTCTCAGAATTTTTAAAAGTCATTTACTATTTTTCATATGGCCAAAACAGCCGAATATTTAGACATTTATCAAAAATTGTACTTTTATCTAAAAATTCTGAAATTCACAGAGTATACTCCTATCATATACATGTACTCCCAATAAAATTTTTATCAATTTTGGAGTTAACCACAAGAAGTTATAAGCGGTTACTTTTAAAATAGTCATTTCTTATAAAATTCATAACTCTTCATCTATACATCCAAAAATCACCATTTTTGGACACTATCAAGAAAACTCATCAAAATATCATTTTAAATTTTTCCAGAATTTTTGAAGGTCAGAAAAATTACGAAACTGAAAAATATAACAACCCTTAAAATCTCTTACCTCAAAAGAGCAGTACTTCTGATCGGTATAAGGCTGAAGGAAACGTGCACCGATGAATAGAAACTCACAAAGTATCTAAATACTCATAAAATACACTCAATAATCTAGAGAGAGGAAGAGAGAAAACTTATGAATTCTGGTATGATTTTCAATTCTAACTTAGCCCTCTATTTATAGGAAAATATTAGCACGCCGAAGCAGACTTGACCTGCAACCTGATGGCTTTACCTGTTACTATTCTCACCCACCACATTTGAATAAAAATCTCAGCACATTTCTTCACCAACCAAGAGTGGATCCCACCAATTCTAGAATTTTTCACCAAAATGATTAACTCCAAAAATTCAACAATTTCTGAACCAGTCATCTCGTAAAATTCATAACAAATCATACGTTCATTTTTAACGGTTCAAAATTTGTGGACATATACTCAACTAATATATGTATAACATATCCAAATATTACCACGATCCAACGGTCGGATTAAAAATTATAACCCCCGCAAAATATCTCAAAAATCCTAATTTAATTTTTAATACCTCCATTCCGACAAAAATACTGACAAAACACCTCAACATTAACTCCTTCATTTTTAACCACAAAATATATCCAACATTTATATTCACATAAAATAAATATTTCCTTATCATATGAATCAATAATTAATTATTCACAATTAATATTATAGAATCACATTTATGACAACCAGGCCGTTCCCAGGAAAGAGGGGGCTTTCCAATAAGAATTTCTCCTTACTGGCGCGCAATTAGGTGACCAAACCTCTCCTTAGACAGAACTTTCTAGACATTGCCAATAATGTTATCTAATAATATTATTCAAATAATATGAATTATTGATCTGATAATGGGAAATACTGTGCAGCAACAATTATTGAAACAACAATAATATAAAATATCAACGCAGTAATTATTGAATCAATAAAATAAAATATTGAACAGTAATTACTATGACAATTATTGAGTAGTGCCTTCTTACGTAAGGATCAATAATTCAAAAATACTGTGCAATACCGTGTGCTACTGTGCAATAACGCGTATTACTGTATTTTAACCACCGGGTATTCCAACAGTGTTAACGGTAACAACTACGCCGTTAATTATAAAAACTCAATTTTTGTCGTTATCTTCATCCGACAGTTATTCGTTATGGGGCCCACAAATAGTTGCGCCGTCGTACGAATATTCCCCGACAGAAAGAATATTCCACGACCAAACGAATATTCCCCGACAACAAGGATTATTTTATAATCACCTGCTTATTTTGAAAAAATTTCACATTTCACCCATAACTTTAATTTTTTATCCATTTAACCATTTACTGAATTGTAATTATAAGAAAAATTGAATACTTTTATTTCATAAAATTCGGGGTCTTACATTTTCCACGTAAATTTGATGTCTTGTTTGTGGATGGTTATTTGTTATTTTTGTTCTCATAATTAGTTTTGTTGATTTCATATTTAATTGCACAAAGACGAAAAAATAATTCTTGGGATATAGATTATTTTTGGCGTACTTTTCCCAACAGAAATAATATAATATCCATTATTTTTTATTTCATGGGCCAACCTATTTCTCTATCAAACTGTCACTATATTATATGCTAACTCTAAGTAATTTCTTTTCTTTTTCTCATTACTCTTTGTTTCAAAATAGAAATAAGTCAATTTTTTAACTACAGTGCTGGGAATATTAGTATATATAATTGTTGCATAATTAAATTAGGAATATTAATATATATAATTGTTGCATAATTAAATTATGTACGTTTTAGACGCTTTCTTGATAGCTATATATTATATTGACTTCATTAGAGGGAACTACACGGGACCTTGACTAGTTGACTCTTGACCGGTTGACCCCTTTTTATCTTTGGCGATCCTCCCTTTTAAATTTAGTTATCCATCACAGTAGTCTTATGTAGTAATAAGTGAAATTAAATATCAAATTTAAATATCAATTCTCAATAATAATTATAGATCACCTTGTCTTGTACTACTAAATAGTTACAACAGGCCCCTTAATTTCTAGTGTGACTTAATTCGTAATCACCATCTATTTCTTTTCTTCTACGTACTTAGCTTCCTTAATTTAACTTTCTTATCACTCTTATTTAATTAATTTTGATTTTTTAAAAATAATATTATTAATTGTACGCTTTAATGAAAGTATAAATTTATGTAATAAATTAATATACAGATTGTGTATTTAGTAATTAAAAAATATACAGGTTGTGTATTGCGTATTACTGTTAGAAACTTAGAATTAAGCTTTTTTATTAATAAAAATTTGATGTAATACACAAGAAATATATATGTTCACCAACTCTTCATGCATGCATCTTATATAGCATGAGAGGGTGCCTAGCTAGCCTGCATACATACATGAGATTTCCTTCTAGCTCGATCAATAAGAATATATACAGCACTTACGATCGATACACTTTCTCTATTTAATTAGCATCCATCCATCTAAGAAATGAGTTAAGGAAGATATATTTAAGCAGATTTTGGACAAATCGGAGGGAATAATTTGCCAGAAATTGCGGGCTTGACGTTTGAACAATGAGATATAGCAGCTCCATCCTTCCCGTTGTACACCAAATTAATGTCACTCACCTTCACGTTCTCGCAGGGCAATCCTTTGCTACAAACAAGCTTCACTGCTAGTTTTGTTGCAGATGTGCCCCGAATCCCTTTAAAGGTAACGTCGCTGATCTTAACTTTCGACGGGTTCTTCAAAAATAAACAAACAGTACACAAATCATCACTGTGAAATTTAATTAAAAATTAAGTGTTATATTAGGCTTTTTTGATATTTTAATTGATTCTAAATATTATGGTTACCAGCTGAGACAGACTTATACAAAATAAATTTTAATGTTTTTTTGCTATAAATAAAACAATTTAATAAAAAAAAATTGGCCAGATGTATCTGAGGCATAAAATTTGTTGATCAGAAAAGTCAAATAAGAATCGGACTACATGCAGTATATATCAAGTCAAGTCTACATACCTGTAATTGGCATTGGTTATACGGACAATATTCTTGATCTATCAAGATAGGAGTATCAACATTGTTCATGATTAGATCCTCGAAATGCATGTCGCGCGCAACGCCGTTGGGAGAAGCCGGCCATGTCTTAACCCTAATGCCGTTCATTGTGTTGGTGAAGGTGCAGTTCTTGACGGTAACTCCCTCAACTGGCTGTTCATTTTGGTATTTCCCTAGGCTTCCAACACTAACGCCATGGCCAGGTCCACATGTCACCTTTTGAACCAACACTTGTTGGCTTCCGTCACCGAGGGACACACAATCATCTCCGGTTTTAATGTTGGAATCCGTGATGTTGATCCCGGAAGACCGGCCGATATGGATCCCGTCGGTATTCAGGCTATTCTCCGGTGCATTGATGGTAACATGTACAAAAGCCACATTCTTGCAGTTTATCAAGTTCATGTGAAATAGTTTGCTATTCAGTGAGCTTATGCCTTGGACCAATGAATTCGTGACCGCATTGAATCGAAAATTCTGTTTGGTGTTGCCAGAAAAACATTCAAACAGGCAAAAGAACGATATATTAATTAGCCTTTTATTTGTATCCACGTCACGAAAATAAAATCGAGAATAAAAGAGTAATGGCATGCCATCATATCTACAAAAATATTCAACAAAATTAAGATCTAGTGGACTGAAGACCGTTGATCAATGACAACTTCAGAACGTGACTCATCTCTATATCTTCAAAGAGGATATAGAATATATATATGAGGCGATTATATATTTTTCATGTGAAAATGAAAGTTGAAATGTACGTAGGGAAAATTAATTACCATGGGTAAGGAACTGCATTTTCCGGTTTTGGCGCAATCATTTTGAGTCCAAGCAAGTGCTCCTTGGCCGTCATAAGCTCCGCCGGTGAAGGTCAAGGCGTTGATGTTTTGGAAAATGATCCAACCATCTTGTGATTTCTGCTTGGCAGGGTCAGTTGGTGCCATCCAGGTTCCCTGAGACTGAACTGTAATGGGAGCCTTACACGGACCTTGGAATGTCACCGCTCCAACCATAAATGTCCCTTTGGGGATCAAAACCTTGCTTGCTTGTGGCGATGCACACGCGTCTTTCCAAGCACGCATAATTGCCTTGACAAAATACAAATTTAAAAATAAATTATTACATCAAAAATTTTAATCTCAAAAAATAAAAGTGCAGCCAAAATTAATTCTCTCTAAAATTTAAAGCAAAATGATATATATTGCAAATTAATTTTTATGTCCGGATAAGTATTAGTGATCACTCTTTTTGGAGAAATATGTACGTAATAGGTGAGCCCTTCTTATAATTTCATGTATTGTTATGTTTTGCAGTTGTAATTAGACAAAAAATTATTACAATAGATAATAGAAACTCACATTTTAATAAATGTACTCCATAATTTTTTAAATTACTCACCTGGCTATCATCCGTACGACCATCACCCCTTGCACCACTCCTAACGATGTCAAAAATGGCTCCCTGGATTTCGGTGATTAAAGAAATGAATAGAACCAGGCATAAAATTCCTTGAAATAATTTTGAAGTACTCATGATTTGGGATTATTTTTGTATTTAGAAATCTGCAAATTTCAGTGGAATGTTGAGAATTAATGAGGATATATGGTGTATTTATAGGTTGATAAAATGAAGGTCGACTCCACAAAATGTGAACGGTGTATAAGAAGGATATGAAAATTGAAAATATCTTAAATTATGTACCTCATGTTTGATTAGAAGGCAGAACGTTCACATTCATAATTAGCAAGTTCTAATTTCACAAAACACACACACACACACACACACATATATATAGCATATGGTGAAATTGAAATTCAAATGGATAATGTATAATAAATTATCAAAGTTTAGGTTTAATTATATATGACGGTTTGAATGCATGGCAGCATATATAGGTTGCGATCTCATGTATGCTGACTGAAGAGTCCAATTAAAAATGTTAGGTGCATTGAGGCAATTATAGAGTTTTATTATGGTGATACAAAGGATTAATACATTGTCTCCTTCCAGTCTTTCCATCAGAGATACTCCCTCAATTCCGCAAAAATAATTAAATTATCAAAAAAATTAAAATAAATAAATAAAAGTCTTATTTTATTAGTAATAACTAGTCTAATTGTCGTTCAAGACATGGACAATTTTATATAAAAAATAATGATATTAACATTAATATCTTACAACAACATAAATTTTCATTTTTCATTATTTCACTACAACAAAAAGGGTTATTTCCGACGGAATATTCCGTCGAAATTAAGTATAATCCGTCGAGATTATGTTTAATTCCAACGGAATATTCAGTCGGCAATTCAGTCAGATATAAGCACATCGAAATTAAGTCCGTCGATATTTCAGTCGGAGATATCTATTCTCGACCGACCTAACCTTGACGGAATATTCGGTTGAGATTACACTACAACAAAAAGGTTTATCCGCGACCGCACATCTGCGACCGCATATCGTCGCAGATAGATATTAGCGACCGCCTGCGGTCGCTAATAGTAGTCGCAAAAAATCTAGTCGCTGAAATGATATCAGCGACCAACAATAGCGACCGCATCGTTAGCGACCGCAATCAGCGACCTCAGCTGTCGCTATTGTGACTCACGCTGAGTCATGTGTCAGACGTGATGTGGCACACATGTCAGCGACTGGTAATAGCGACCGCGTGCGGTCGCTGAGTTCTAAGAACCTTACTCGGTCGCTAATACTGTATCAGCGACCGCGTGCGGTCGCTGACTTTGTTTTTTTTTTAAATTTTTTCCTGTTTCATTGATTTTCCAAAAATAACTTGCTTTGTACCTGCTTTTTATCCCAACACACAACAGTATATATAACCATCCATCCATCCATGATAACTACTATATGATAAACATCCATCCATACAGTCCAAAGAATGAATCTAAACCAACACAACACAATACAATCATAAACATCCATATAATAGAATCGTAAACCAATACAGTCCAAAGATAAGTAGTTTAAAAGATTACAAGGCTTTAAAAATCTAAAAAACAAGTCTAACAAGGCTTTACAAATCTAACATGACTGGTGTAGCTTTTTATGGATCATCCAAATTAGTACCCTGTAATTAACAAAAGAATAAAACATATATGTTACATGTGTTGATACTGCTATGACTTGGGGAAAGCTAAACAATAGACAATGTACGTAATGAAACATATAAGTACCTGGCCGCCACCCTGATGCTGTGATGTTGCTGCTTCCGCCACTGCCTTCGCCAACTCATCAGGATTCAGAGAATGCAGATGCCCGCCAAGTATAAGAAGAAGATCACGATTTTGACAGATCGCTCTCACACAGTCAGCAGGAGTATGATAGGCTGGATGACCTGGTGACTGTGTAGACTGGGTAGCAGAGCTGCCTGTGCCACTGATGGTCGGGCGTCGTCTTTGTCCTTGGCCTTTAACATAATTTTTCTTCACGACGGACGCCCTCTCCCATAATTCTTGATCAATCGCCGGACGCGGGGTGCCTTCAGGATAGCGCTTGTTCATTAAGCCCTTATAAGTGTCCTGTCAGAAGGTCAACAAATAAATAGTTAAAAATAAAAAAAAATACTAAAAAACATGACTGTAATATGTTTAAAGTTAACTTATTACCGCTATCTGAACAGCATCAGGCAGACCATCACGGGTGGCCACATACACATCCAACCAATTGATAGGTTGACCTTGAGACTCAGACTCCTACAGTTCATGTTCTCATATTAATATGTAAACATATGATATTTTAGCTACAAAACATGACTGTAAACATAAAGACAAATAACTAAGCCAATAAGCTTGCTATACATACGTACCCTAGTAGTAATATGCTGTAGCTGTGATATACTGCCGCCCTTGTACGTGCCTTTTGCCTTTTCGCCTTCAGATACACCTGAGGATCTGTTCGAGGCGGTAGTCCTACGTCTCTTGACCCAACTCTCAGCTCTCCACTGCTCACACATCTGTACCCATATGGGATGTGTGCACCACCAAGGGCTATGCTCATGCATATACTGCTCATCCTGTCTTGGATGGTCAATCTCAGCATTGTGCAGGGCTTTCTGTCGTTCTTTGTTTAGATTATCTTTAGTTCAGACGGCGCACTTCTGCCAGAACAGTGCCTGAATAACTGATGCATTTGCGTCGTCCCATCTATACCGCTTCTGCAAATAAAACAACAACAATAATATTAAAACTGTTATATTACCATAATCCAACATTACTAAACTATTAGTTGATTAACTATGTATTATCTATCAGAGTGATTAAATAAATATACCTGAAATTCAGCACAAACTGTATCCTTATGGGCGAGAGGTGTGCTCGCCCATGTAATCACTGGCGTAGGCCAGTTCTGTAAGCATAATTGTGAAATGCACTTCACAATTTTACTATCTTGAAAATCACTACAATATACATTAATTTACATTAAAATATATTTATAACAATGTAAATATTAAACCCTTATATATATATGATGTTTAACTTGCGTGCTTTCTGGAGGAGGACGAATCTGTATAAGAATGCGATCATCCGGATTAGCCGGGGCCTTCGGCACATGATTAGGGCCCCGACCCAACCCGCGCTTTCGTGCTGCAGGTTCAGAAGACATCTATAAATAAAAAAATTAGGATGTTAGTATGAAATTATGAATGACGATTAATTGTATGAAATAGTTAACTACGATTATCATAAGTGAAAGGTTCATAAACATGACTGCAAAATAATTAATACAACAACTATAAATGATATAGTTAAGGATATAGAGAACATTCCTATATAGAGAACATAAATGAAAGGTACATAATTGTGACGCCCCCAAAATTAGGTATACATCACCCATCTTGAGTCGTCAGATACATGGTACAGAATACAAATACAACTTACTAATACAACTGTCGTGTACAATACGACAAAATATAACTGTGAGTTTGAATACAATTATTGTCTACTAGAGACTATACAAACTCAAAAGGAGTTCTCATTACAATTATTGTCACACTATTTAATAGAATGGTGAGGACTACTAATACTATCATCTGGTCCATCACTCCGTTCTCCGACTCGTCCCAGCTATATTCTCATTTCCTGAAGAGAACAGTGAAAGAAATGGTGAGCTCAACTACCCCAGTAAAAAATATTATGACTAAGATAATGCAGAATAAATTATCATTAGCCTTCAACAGTGTTAAACTGATACAATATAACGAATATCAAGTTTAACTGCAGCGGAACAAGCAATCCATTAAAAGAGTCAAGTAGAGAATAAAATCTACTATCTTCTATGATTTAAAAGGTTTTTCAACACTGTTATCGCTGGGACTCAGCTTAATAAAATAATCCACATCATCGAATTACCCCTGCACTACGGCCAAGGATATTTGTGTATTCATTAATGGTCATGATCATGCCAACAACTGTCCATCAATGCACTACGGGCCAATGAGGACTTTTACCACATCATTTGTAACATTACGGTCATGATTATACCGAATAATCCCTGGTCATAATCATACCAAGTCCATCTATGCACTACAGGCCACAAATGGCTTTCAACATTTTATAAACATGAGGATGATGACAATGATATAAGAATTCAATAAAACAAGCTCAAGAATTAATTTATCCAAGAATTAACAACGTCCAAATTGTCAACATGATACTGCTTTGTGGAGTAAAATTCAAGAATGCTTAGAAGAATATTTTTATGAAAAGATACTGGATGAACCGCAATTATCAAGGATATTCCACTAATTTCATGGAGTATAGAAGTTAAAACTTAACCAACTGAGTATAATAAAGAATGGAATAACAAAAGAAATCACCCGACATGCGATAGACCGCACAGACAGGTTATTCTAACATAATAATAAATAATGGAACCAGGTCCGGCGTAAATGCATAGACATGATATTCCGACAGAATAATAAATAATAGAACCAGGTCCGGTGTAAAACACACAGACAGGATGTTCCAACAGAATAATAACAAGACGGAACCAGGTCCGGTGTAAAACACACAGACAGGATATTCTAACAGAATAATAATAAAAACGGAACCAGGTTCGGTGTAAAACACACAGACAGGATGTTCCAACAGAATAATAACAAGACGGAACCAGGTCCGGTGTAAAACACACAGACAGGATGTTCCAACAGAATAACAGAATAATGTCACCAAGTATAGGGTAGACCGCGTATACAGGTTATTCTAACAGAATAATAAGAAATGGAATAACAACAGTTCTCTTCATGAATAAGAAAGAATAACACCCCTTACCATTTTAAAGAAGAACTGAAATAAGGAAGTAGTTAAGTAGCAGAATACTTTTCTTCTCTCTCTCTCTATAGTTTCTCTCTCTAGAGTTCTGTGAATTCGTAAGAAATAATGAAGGAATGAGCTGCTATTTATAGAAAAATAGAATGCATAGTAACTAATCCATGAATGGTCCAGATTGATTACTTTAATCTGACGGGCCATATTTAAAGAAATTTTTTTTAAATATAATATATTCTATTTATAGAATAACTCTAATAAAGTATTCTATTTTTTATAAAAAAATATTTCTGTTTTATTACGTTAATAATACGAATAAAACAAAACTTCATTATCGCTAAATAATTCATATTATTAACTGACAATAATTGAATCAAACTGAGTGACTTCTCACATAAGCATTAATAATCAATACCGTGTGCTACTATGCAACCACCCGTATTACTGTACTTTTACTACCGAGTAGTTCAATAGTATCAATGGTAAAACTTCCGCCGTTATTTTTAATAAAATATTTTTGTCGTTTTCTCAATTTGACAATAATTCCATTGTGGGGTCCACCAATGATTGTGCCGTTGTACGAATATCTATTAAAACGAATATTCCCCAACAAATCGAATATTATATAACAACTTGCGTACTTTGCAAAATTTATAAATATTACCCACAACTATAACATTATACCAAATTAACTCCATAATATTCAAAAATGATATTTATAGAAAATTTATCTTTATTAATAAAAGTTGGGGTCTTACAACCTCCCCTTCTTAAGAAATTTCGCCCTCGAAATTAGGGTACGTACCTGGTATGTCGAAGAGGTAAGGATACCTTGATTTCATTTCAGATTCTAACTCCCAAGTCATTTCCTCCACATCGTGGTTTCTCCACAAAACTTTGACTTGAGGTATAACCTTGGAGCGTAGAATATGTTCCTTCTTATCCAAGATTTGAACAGGAACTTCTTCATACGTCAAATCTTCTGCTATTTCGTCCGGTTCTAACGCAATAATGTGGTTCGGGTCTTCCACATATTTACGTAACATGGATATATGAAAAACGTTATGAACACGAAACATACTTGGCGGTAAAGCGAGTCTATAAGCCACAGTTCCTACTCGATCGAGGATTAAAAATGGACCGATGAATCGAGGATTGAGCTTTCCTCTCTTTCCAAATCTCGTAACTCCTTTCCATGGAGCAACACGTAAGAACACATGATCTCCTATATCAAATTCCACGTCCTTTCGATGAAGATCAGCATAACTCTTTTGTCGATCTTGTGAGGTTTTTATACGTTGTCGGATCGTTTGAATCTTTTCTGTAGTCATACGTACCAACTCCGGTCCCAACAATGTTGCTTCACCCACCTCATCCCAGCATACTGGAAAATGACATTTTCTTCCATACAATGCTTCGAATGGAGCCATGCCAATACTTGATTGATAACTGTTGTTGTAGAAAAACTCCACCAATGGTAAGAACTTGTCCCAACTTCCCTTGAAGTCAAGGACACAGAGTCTTAATAAATTTTCTAGAGTTTGAATAGTCCTTTCTGATTGTCCGTCCGTCTGAGGATGATATGCCGAACTATATCGTAAATCCGTGACCACAGCTTTTTATAAACTAACCCAAAATCGTGAAGTGAATCTTGGGTCTCGATCAGAAACTATGGATACTGACATACCATGCAGTCTTACAATCTCGTTTATGTACATACGAGCAAGACGTTCAAGTGTATAAGTTTCTCGTATCGGTAAGAAATGAGCAGACTTGGTCAATCTATCAACAATGACCCAAATCGCATCTATACCTTGAGAAACCTTAGGAAGACCAGTAACGAAATCCATGGTAATGTGCTCCCACTTCCATTATAGAATTTCAAGTGGTTGCAATGGACCTTTTGGTACTTGATGCTCCGCTTTGACTCATTGACAAGTTAGACACCTTGAGATAAACAGCGCTATCTCTCTCTTCATATTGCTCCACCAAAATGTATGACGAAGATCATGATACATTTTGGTACTTCCAGGATGGATTGCAAACGGTGTGTTGTGCGTCTCCATCATGATTTCATACTTTAAATCAGGGTTGTTAGGAACACAAAGTCTGGAGTTGACTCGAAGTATTCCTTCTTCATCGATTCTTGCTTCCGGCATAGCACCTTCTTGTACTTTCTTCTTCATACGCATCAGCTCCAAGTCTGTAGCTTGAGCAGCTTTAACTTTATCGATTAAAGTTGGTTCTACTCGTATATTCGCCATCATCACATGGGTCCCTGGAGTCTTTAACTCTATCTCCACCCTTTGCAAGTCACACAAAATGGGCCTTTGTGTTGACAATATCGCACTCGTACTTGCATATGATCTTCTACTCAATACGTCAGCTACCATGCTCGCTTTTCCAGGATGGTATTGAATGGTATGATCATAATCTTTCAACAGTTCAAGCCAACGTCGTTGTCGCATGTTGAGTTCCTTTTGAGTGAAGAAATATTTGAGGCTTTTATGATCCGTAAAGATCTCCACCTTCTCCCCATACATGTAATGCCTCCAAATTTTAAGTGTAAAGACAACAGCTGCCAACTCTAGATCATGAGTAGGATAATTCCTCTCATATTCCTTGAGTTGTCTTGATGCATAGGCTATGATTTTTCCATGTTGCATGAGAACGTATCCCAACCCTTTGCTCGAAGCATCACTGTAGATGACAAATCCCTCCGAGCCAGATGGTATTGTTAGAACAGGTGCTGAAATGAGTCTCCTCTTGAGTTCTTGAAAACTCTTCTCACATTCTTTGCTCCAACCGAACTTTGTATCTTTCCGAGTCAGCTGAGTTAATGGAGTAGCGATTCGAGAAAATCCTTCCACAAATCTCCGATAATAACCAGCTAAACCAAGAAAGCTACGTACATCGGTCACTGATTTAGGTTGCTCCCAGCTTTGAATAGCTTCAATCTTTGCCGGGTTAACCGATATTTCACGACTTGGTCCAGATTGATTACTTTAATCTGACGGTCCATATTTAAAGAAAAATCTTTTAAATATAATATATTCTATTTATAGAATAATTTTAATAAAGTATTCTGTTTTATATAAAAAGATATTTCTATTTTATTACGTTAATAATACGAATAAAACAAAACTTCATTATCGCTAAATAATTCATATTATTAACTGACAATAATTGAATCAAACTGAGTGACTTCTCACATAAACATTAATAATCAATACCGTGTACTACTATGCAACCACTCGTATTACTGTACTTTTACTATCGAGTAGTTCAACAGTATCATTGGTAAAACATCCGCCGTTATTTTTAATAAAATATTTTTGTCGTTTTCTCAATCCGATAATAATTTCGTTGTGGGGTGCACCAATGATTGTGCCGTTGTACGAATATCTGTTAAAACGAATATTTCCCAACTAATCGAATATTATATAACAACTTGCGTACTTTGCAAAATTTATAAATATTACCCACAACTATAATATTATACCAAATTAACTCCATAATATTCAAAAATGATATTTATAGAAAATTCATCTTTATTTATAAAAGTTGGGGTCTTACAATAATTATGAACTAAACATGAACATTAACATAAACATACATTTTGTACAATTAAAACTAAACATACATTTTAATGAAAATCGTTGTCTGATGAGTCAGAATCATTTTGTACAAGTATCGGATATTCATAACCATCTTCTTCAGATTCTGTGTCAGTGTCAGTCAATAACTCTTCCTCAATATAACTGTCACCTGGCACAATAACTGTCTCGGGATCCAATTCATCAGGTTCATCTCCACCCTCTAACTGGATTACATCATTGTTGTCCTCTATATTTATTATAGGAGGTCTCTAAAACATTTCCTCTTGGTAGAAATCCCCGTCTATTACTTGGACACGACTACGCGCGGGAGTATGAATTACAACTTGCCAATCTGTAGGCGGTCTATCCCTTTTCCTAACAGGACTAGGAGTGTAGTATACTTGTACTATTTGAGTTGGTAAAACAAACAGTTCGTTGGAGTACGCAGACCTATGGAGGTCAATATCGATGATTCCATGTCTGTCAACACGTATCCCTTTTTCTGAATCAAACCAACGGCACTTGAACAAGTGAATATGACCCCCGTACGTGCCCTTGTACGACAACTCTACGATTTCCTCTAACTCCCCATAAAAGGGACGACCAAGCTCATTGTAACAATCTCCTTGGACACACACTCCATAGTTCGTTGTTCTTTTACCGCGCCCATATGCCTTTGTGTGAAATTCACAACCATTTATTTTGTAACCATTGCGGGTGACTTGGTCCCTGTCTGGTCCCATAGCTAGAACTTGTACATTAGCCGGAATCGTTGATCCCTCAGTCAAAGCCTACAAAAACTTCATCTTATTAAATGAAGTCATAGTTAACATGGAGTGTGTATATATATATATATATATATATATATATATATATATATATATATATATATATATATATATATATATTACATGCTTAAAAATTGAACTTACTTTGTCCTTTAGCCAAAGTGCAAAGTTTTTATCCCGATTGATTTGAATATCTTTATTAGTTATGCCGGGATGCTTCACTTTTAACTCGTCATTGTACAATCTATACCATGTTATAAACATTAACATATTGGAATAAATTTTCAACTTAAAAGATAAATTATCAAGTTGACATGTGTACCTCACAAATTCGTCAATTTCCTCGCAATTGAGAAGAATGTAAGTATGTGCAGCATGTAATTCTTGCTCTGAGAGGAATATGCGCTTCCCTTTTCCATAAGCGCGACCCGATAGATCAAATACAGAGAGCCGACCATTTAGTTCAACATTTCCCCCATCATCATGTCTCGATATTCGATTGGCCTTTGTCAAGACTTCGTCCGGAAAATAGTCTGAGACAAACGTAGATATCTCATCGAAACTGTATGCCTCGCATATCGACCCCTCGACATAAGCTCTATTCTTCACCTTTCTCTTAAGGTTTCCCATCACCCTTTCAAAAGTGTACATCCATCTATATTGAACTGGACCCCCAACACGAGCTTTATAGGGAAGATGGATTTGCAAATGCTTCATGGAGTCAAAAAAACTAGGTGGGATTATTTTTTCCAGTTTACACGTGATCTCTATGATGTTCTTCTCAAGTACAGACATGTCCTTCTCATTTAATGATTTTGAACATAAGTCTTTGAAGAAACGACTAAGATCCGTCAAAGCATCCCATATTGGTTTATCAAGCAGATCCCGAAATGCTATAGGCATGAGCCTCTCCATGAACACATGACAGTCATGACTCTTCATCCCTTGCAATTTCTCACCCGTAACACACCTTGCAATGTTTGACGCATATCCATATGGTAGTTTCAGAGACTTAACCCATGTACACACATCTTCAACTTGCTTTTTGGACAATGTGTACCTTGCATGCGGTTTGACAATCTTACCATTAGGAGATTCGTAAAGTTCTAATCCGGGACGCTTACAAATATCTTTCATGTCCAAACGTGCCTTATCGTTATCTTTTGTCTTTCCTGTAACATTCATCACAGTGTTAAACACATTGTCGAACACATTCTTCTCAATATGCATCACATCTAGATTATGACGAATCAAATTTGTAGACCAATAAGGCAGTTCCCAAAAGATGTTTCTCCGAACCCAGTTATGAGATTCGCCAAACCCATTGATTATGTTTGTGGCATCAATCTTACCAAATGGGATAACCGGCAATGTCATCACACGATCTCGTATCTCCGTTCCCGACAATCGCGGTACAGGCATATCATTGTCTACTTTCCCTTTCCTGAAGTGTTCTCTATTTTTTCGAAACGGGTGATCTACCGGTAAGAACCGACGATGACAGTCAAACCAACAAGGCTTTCGACCTTTTGATAGATTAAATGACTTTGTATGCTCCATACAATACGGACAAGCCAACTTCCCGTGTGTACTCCATCCAGCTAACAAACCATAAGCTGGGAAGTCACTTATAGTCCACATAACCGCTGTCCTAAGGTTGAAATTTGTTTTTGTTGCAACATCCCAAGTCTGTACTCCATCCTCCCACAATACCTTCAACTCGTCTATAAGAGGTCTCAAGTAAACATCTAAGTTCTTTCCAGGACTCTTAGGACCAGGAACTACGAGTGAAAGAAATAAGTATGGTTGTTTCATACACATCCAAGGAGGCAAGTTGTACGGAGTAACAATCACAGGCCAACATGAGTACGGAAGAGCTGAGTGGCCAAACGGATTGAAACCATCAGTGGAAAATCCAAGCCTCACATTTCTAGGTTCCAATGCAAATCTAGGATGTGCTAAGTTGAAATCTTTCCAAGCCTGCCCATCTGCGGGATGATTTAGTTCTCCATCTTTAGCTGGAGATTTCGCATGCCAACTCATATGTTCAGCTGTTCTTGAAGACATGTACAATCTTTTTAGCCGATGTGTTATTGGAAAATACCTTAGAATCTTAAACGGTATACTTGATTTTTTTGTAGTGACACCCTCTTTATTAGGCCTAAACCAATCATGACTGCAAAACGTGCACCTTGTAATCTGTTCATTTTCCTTATAAAACAATATGCAATCGTTGGGACATGCATCGATCTTTTGGTATCCAAGACCCAACTTCTTCACCATTTTCTTACAAAAGTAATAGTTACCAGGTAATTTCTCACTGTCAGGCAGCATACTCTTAATGGCCTTCAAGAGCGACTCAAAACACTCATGGCTCATATTGTGATCAGCCTTGATGTTAAGTAATGTCGCCACTGCAGACAATGTAGTGTGTTTGGTGCAACCATGCCACAATGGCTCGCTACCCTCGTCAAACAACTTAAAGAAGTCTTTGGCATCAGAATTCATAGGTTGCTCTATGCCTAGCTCCCAATCAAAATCTGGCCCTGCAATATCATGAACCATTTCATTCATACGATGAGTACTACTGCCCGAATTGTGTACTTGTGTGATGCCACCATCTCTTCTCTGCCCATGTGCCCACCAGCATTCTTCGTAATTTCTCATGAACCCAGAAACAAGTAAATGATAGTTTACCAAGTCTCTGTCCATATAATTTACATTCTTACACTTCAAACATGGACATCGTATCTGCGACTTACCATTCATACATTCCGGGTGACTATACGCATACTCCAAAAACACTTGGCAACCAGCTCTAAATTCAGCTGTAGCACCTATCTGAGCACTTGACTTTCGTCGTGCCATTCAACTACTGTCTGAATAGAGGTCCATGATTCCACGGTACCTACTACAGACAACATGAGCTTATTATTCATATAACTTCAGCATACTTGTAATCATATGACTTGAGCATACTTGTAACCACATGATTAATATTTAAGCATACTTGTAAGCATATGACTATAGCATACTTGTAACCATATGACTTGAGCATACTAGTAAGCACATAAAGAGCTCGTTAATATTATAAATGTTCGCAACTACCCAATCAATAAAAAAAATTCGCCAGAGTCTCCCCTATAATATGGACTAGCCACATGCACGGCAACATGTATATATAGTCATTTCTAGGCACCCAAGACACAAACCAAGAGAAATATTCAAATTCCCAATATAATAAGACCAACACAATAACGATTGAATGCAAATTAAAGCAGTAAAAAGTTCAGGAGTATACTACAAATTCAGAGTTCCAAAAACTCGCACTTTCATTTTTGCAAGCTTCTATCTTTACTTTACACATGAGCTAAATAATTAACTTACTTCTGATTAGAGAACTAGTCTCTTAGTTCTTTAACTTCAGAGTATGATATTGCTTTTGCTTGGATAGCTTGGATACAACAGTATATTCTATTATTTTTATTATATTTAGTAATGGAACTAAGTAAATGTTATTTAGTTATATTTTATTTTAATTTAATTATATATATAATGGTATTATATTTAATATGATATTATATTTTAATTTATATTATATTTATATGATATTATATTTTAATTTTATTATATTACCACCATCATATTTAATCATATTTGCATATGGGTTTTTGTTTGGATGGTAAAGCTTCAATTTGTTGCTTGAAGGTATCTTTTCAAAAATAGATATGGTTCATTTGTTGCTCCTCATTTTGTATATGATAATTATTTTACTAGATATTTTTAGTAAAGAGTATTGCTTATACCTATTGTTTGTAAATGACACATGTTTATGATCTTGCCTAGTTTTTGTAATGCTAATAAATGTTTCTAAGTCAAATAGTAGGCAACCTTAAAATTTTAAACCAAGTTTATCTCTAAATGTGGTTGATTGATTGTTTTACATTTTTGGTGGCAAGCAAGGTCATATCGATACTGAACTGGGCTCATTAATTTTTTGATGTAGTACTATATTGACTGCAACAAATTCAATAAACCATTTTCACTTGCAAAGCCACTAACTAGTTGGGCATTTCTACATGCTACAACTCCGCCATACCTAAACACGGATTCTCTAATTCTACAGCTTGAACCTTAGAACGAGACTAACATTACACCACTAACTATTTAAACTCTTAATGAGAAGCTCAAACAAAACTTAGTTTCCTTTTCTGCATAGAGTCTAAATCTCGTAGTACATGAACAAAGGCCTAGTCCCCTACATTTTAATTATCACAAGAAAAGGCTCGATTTTTCTGTTTCCCCAATAAAACAGAATGTTATCACCACCTCCTAACTGAAAACATCAACACTGCTCTTGTATACTAAAATCACTTCTCCTCCAAATTATTGAAAACATTGCTTTGCTCATTCAAACAGAAACTATCTGAATACAAATTACACAAAGTCATAAATCAAATAAATAGATAATTAGAAATAGGGTTAATCCTAATTCAGTATGTGTACTAAATTAACTCAAGAACTAAAACATTACAGTACGAAGAGAAATTTTTATACTAAAACAACTCTCGGCTCGACAATAAATTAGTACACATACTAAATTAGGGTTACCTGTGGCGGCAGCGATGGCAGTGGACAGTGGCGACGAGCGGCGGCGATCAATTTCTCCCTCCCTCCTCTTCTCCTCCTTCTCCCTCTTCTCCCTATTCTGTTCTCCCTCTTTTCTTCTCTTGTCTGCTGAAAGAACGAAAGCCTGAGTCTAAATAAGTGTAAGACTATCAGCGACCGCCATCAGTGACCAAATGCGGTCGCTGATTTTTAATGACGTGGAGGAATTAGCGACCGCCTACAGTCGCTGATATATATTGGTCGCACAAAACAAACGCGCCAACTTTTGGCACCAATTTTTGGGAGGGAAATTCGTGGCAGCGACCGATCAGCGACTGCGTGCGGTCGCTGATATTATCTAGCGACTAGATTAAAGTGCGGTCACTGATGTTGGTCGCTATTAGTATTATCAGTGACTGGACACGCGGTCGCTGATACTATTGGTCGCTGTTAGGCCATTTTCTTGTAGTGTTAAGATAGGGTCGACTGAATTCTATCCTTCGAGAATATTCTGTCAAGTCTAAACCTGCCACGTGGCATCCCATAAAAAGAATAGTAGGGGCTTAATCTCGACAGAATTCCGTCGAGGATAGTGTTATTCCATCGAGGTTATCCCTTTTTTTTAATATTTATACTGTTTTGGCAATATCCAGGGCAATAACCCACATTTTTTGTGCCTATAAACCTGTTTTTTTTTCCAACATCACATAAAACATAACTATAATCCAAGGCCAACAATAATAATATTTCCAAGGCCAACATGAATATGAATTACCAAGGCCAACATGAATATGACATTAAACTAAAGTTCTAATCAACTAAAGTATATCCAATATGCATTTAAACTAACGTAAATATGTCAAATTAAAGTAATGATAATTAAAAGCTACAATAGGTCAAAAATCAACTAAACTAGTAAAATTTACATCACATTAAGCTAAAAACTAAGTAAATATGTACAAATCATCTACAAAACTAGGTCACGGGCCGTCGTCGTCCAACCGCTCAGCATCGTCAGCCCGCTCGTACGTCACCCTATTGATACAATATAATGTAACTCAATAGTCCATATATATAATACAGTTAAAGATAACTAATTAAATAAAAATTACATAACATGCAGAATATATACTTAAATTTAAAACGAATAGTATACCTGAGTAGTCGAGGGCTGAATCAGCATCGGCCCAAACGCATCTAGTAGTATGGTAACCACCATCCGAACAATCTCGTTGCGTATCGCAGCGAACTGCTTCAGAGGGATTCCAGTACTATCGCGGTGGCACCAGCTGCAATGTCATGCGCAAGCTGATGGAGGCGAGAACGGCTGGGCAGGTCCCGACGACGGAATAGCGGATCCATCTCAAACCTCTTCGACACCACAACTCACTGGAACAAAACATCGTCTATGTAAGACTCCAAATTTTATAAATAAAGATGAATTTTCTATAAATATCATTTTTTAATATTATGGAGTTAATTTGATATAATGTTATAGTTGTGGGTAATATTTATAAATTTTGCAAAGTAAGCAAGTTGTTTTAAAATATTCGTTTGGTCGGGGAATATTCTTTTTGTCGGAGAATATTCGTACGACGGCACAATCATTGGTGGACCCCACAACGAAATTATTGTCGGATTGAGAAAACGACAAAAATAGTTTATTAAAAATAACGGCGGAAGTTTTACCATTGTTACTGTTGAACTACTCGGTAGTAAAAGTACAGTAATACGTGTGGTTGCATAGTAGCACACGGTATTGATTATTAATGCTTATGTGAGAAGTCACTCAGTTTGATTCAATTATTGTCAATTAATAATATGAATTATTTAGCGATAATGACGTTTTGTTTTATTCGTATTATTAACGTAATAAAACAGAAACATCTTTTTATATAAAACAGAATACTTTATTAAAGTTATTCTATAAATAGAATATATTATATTTTATTTAAAAAAAATTTCTTTAAATATGGACCGTCAGATTAAAGTAAGCAATCTGGACCGTTCATGGATTAGTTACTATGCATTCTATTTTTCTATAAATAGCAGCTCATTCCTTCATTATTTCTTACGAATTCACTGAACTCTAGAGAGAGAAACTATAGAGAGAAACTATAGAGAGAGAGAAGAAGAGTATTCTGCTACTTAACTACTTCCTTATTTAAGCTCGTCTTTGAAACGGTAAGGGGTGTTATTCTTTCTTATTCATGAAGAGAACTGTTGTTATTCCATTTCTTATTATTCTGTTGGAATAACCTGTATACGCGGATCTACCCTATACTTGGTGACATTCTTCTATTATTCTGTTGGAACATCCCGTCTGTGTGTTTTACACCGGACCTGGTTCCGTTTTTATTATTATTCTGTTGGAACATCCTGTGTGTGTGTTTTACACCGGACCTGGTTCCGTTTTTATTTTTATTCTGTTGGAACATCCTGTCTGTGTGTTTTACACCGGACCTGGTTCCGTTTTTATTTTTATTCTGTTGGAACATCCTGTCTATGTGTTTTACACCGGACCTGGTTCCATTATTTATTATTCTGTCGGAATATCCTGTCTGTATGTTTTACACCGGACCTGGTTCCATTATTTATTATTCTGTCGGAATATCCTGTCTGTGCGTTTACGCCGGACCTGGTTCTATTATTTATTATTCTGTTGGAATAACCTGTCTGTGCGGTCTATCGCATGCATGGTGATTTCTTTTGTTATTCCATTCTTTATTATACTCAGCTTGGTTAAGTTTTGACTTCTATACTCCATGAAATTTGTGGAATATCCTTGATATTTGCGCTTCATCTAGTATCTATTCATGAAAATATTCTCCTGATCATTCTTGAATTTTACTTCACAAAGTAGTATCATGTTGACAATTTGGACGTTGTTAATTCTTGGATAAATTAATTCTTGAACTTGTTTTATTGAATTCTTATATCATTGTCATCATCCTCATGTTTATATTCTGTTGAAAGTCATCTGTGGCCTGTAGTGCATAGATGGACTTGGTATGATTATGACCAGGGATTATTCGGTGTAATCATGACCGTAATGTTACGAATGATGTGGTAAAAGTCGTCATTGGCCCGTAGTGCATTGATGGACAGTTGTTGGCATGATCATGACCATTAATGAATATACGAATATCCTTGGCCGTAGTGCAGGGGTGATTCGATGATGTGGATTATTTTATTAAGCTGAGTCTCAGCGATCACAGTGTTGGAAAATCTTTTAAATCATAAAAGATAGTAGAGTTTATCTTCTACTTGACTCTTTTAATGGATTGCTTGTTCCGCTGCAGTTAAACTTGATGTCTATTATATTTTATCAGTTTAACATTGTTGAAGGCTAATGATAATTTATTCTGCATTATCTTAGTCATAATATTTCTTACTGGGCTAGTTGAGCTCACCCTTTCTTTCACTATTCTCTTCAGGAAATGAGAACGTAGCTGGGGCAAGTCGGGGAACGGAGGGATGGTCCGAATGATAGTATTAGTTAGTAGTCCTCACTATTCTATGTAATGGTGTGTTAATAAATGTAATGAGGACTCCTTTTGAGTATGAATACTCTCTAGAAGATAATATTTGTATTCAAACTCACAGTTTATGTTTTGTCGTATTGTACACGACAGTTGTATTAGTAAGTTATATTTGTATTTTGTACTATGTATCTGACGACCCAAGATGGGTGATGTATACCTAATTTTGGGGGCGTCACAGTTGGTATCAGAGCTTAGGGATATGATCCCTGGCTAAGATGTGAGAATAGAACTAGGAGGGGAGATACGGGGAATTCCTTCGCTAGTATGACCTACCTAAGTTTATTTGCATGGTATTTAATTGGTCGGTCAAAATATAAGGATAAAATATGGCATATCAATTAATTTTTATTTTGTGGCAGTATCTGGAAATGGCATCTGAGAATGTTGAGAATAGCAATGGAGCACAGGCGACTGTTGATTCACCACATATCAATAATCAGGATAATGTGCATCAGGAAGGTGACAATCCTCATGCAAACAATAACACTGACCAAATGATGAATGATCAAATGTTCAGAGGCTTTATGCAATTCATGCAACAACAGGTGAAAGTGGCTCCTGTCCACAACGTAGGTGAAAATACTGGAAACTCTCAGGCGGTCACCGCTAAACAGTTTAAGGAGCTGGGACCACCGGAGTTTAAGGGAGAACCCAAACCACTTGTAGCTGAAACATGGATAAAGCAGATCACCAAGATATTTGATGTCTTGGGTTGCTCCAAGGAGCAAAAGGTTCCCTTTGCCGCCTTTATGTTGCGAGGAGAGGCAGATTACTGGTGGGAATCGATAAAGCGTACTTAACCTGCCGCACTGAAGATGACTTGGGAGTTAGAATCTGAAATGAAATCAAGGTATCCTTACCTCTTCGACATACCAGGTACGTACCCTAATTTCGAGGGCGAAATTTCATAAGAAGGGGAGGTTGTAAGACTCCAAATTTTATAAATAAAGATGAATTTTCTATAAATATCATTTTTTAATATTATGGAGTTAATTTGATATAATGTTATAGTTGTGGGTAATATTTATAAATTTTGTAAAGTAAGCAAGTTGTTTTAAAATATTCGTTTGGTTGGGGAATATTCTTTTTGTCGGGGAATATTCGTACGACGGCACAATCATTGGTGGACCCCACAACGAAATTATTGTCGGATTGAGAAAACGACAAAAATAGTTTATTAAAAATAACGGCGAAAGTTTTACCATTGTTACTGTTGAACTACTCGGTAGTAAAAGTACAGTAATACGTGTGGTTGCATAGTAGCACACGGTATTGATTATTAATGCTTATGTGAGAAGTCACTCAGTTTGATTCAATTATTGTCAATTAATAATATGAATTATTTAGCGATAATGACGTTTTGTTTTATTCGTATTATTAACGTAATAAAACAGAAACATCTTTTTATATAAAACAGAATACTTTATTAAAGTCATTCTATAAATAGAATATATTATATTTTATTTAAAAGATTTTTCTTTAAATATGGACCGTCAGATTAAAGTAAGCAATCTGGACCGTTCATGGATTAGTTACTATGCATTCTATTTTTCTATAAATAGCAGCTCATTCCTTCATTATTTCTTACGAATTCACTGAACTCTAGAGAGAGAAACTATAGAGAGAAACTATAGAGAGAGAGAGAGAAGAAGAGTATTCTGCTACTTAACTACTTCCTTATTTCAGCTCGTCTTTAAAACGGTAAGGGGTGTTATTCTTTCTTATTCATGAAGAGAACTGTTGTTATTCCATTTCTTATTATTCTGTTGGAATAACCTGTATACGCGGATCTACCCTATACTTGGTGACATACTTCTATTATTCTGTTGGAACATCCTGTCTGTGTGTTTTACACCAGACCTGGTTCCGTTTTTATTATTATTCTGTTGGAACATCCCGTCTGTGTGTTTTACACCGGACCTGGTTTCGTTTTTATTTTTATTCTGTTGGAACATCCTGTCTGTGTGTTTTACACCGGACCTGGTTCCGTTTTTATTTTTATTCTGTTGGAACATCCTGTCTGTGTGTTTTACACCGGACCTGGTTCCATTATTTATTATTCTGTCAGAATATCCTGTCTGTGTGTTTTACACCGGACCTGGTTCCATTATTTATTATTCTGTCGGAATATCCTGTCTGTGCATTTACGCCGGACCTGGTTCTATTATTTATTATTCTGTTGGAATAACCTGTCTGTGCGGTCTATCGCATGCATGGTGATTTCTTTTGTTATTCCATTCTTTATTATACTCAGCTGGTTAAGTTTTGACTTCTATACTCCATGAAATTTGTGAAATATCCTTGATATTTGTGCTTCATCTAGTATCTATTCATGAAAATATTCTCCTGATCATTCTTGAATTTTACTCCACAAAGTAGTATCATGTTGACAATTTGGACGTTGTTAATTCTTGGATAAATTAATTCTTGAACTTGTTTTATTGAATTCTTATATCATTGTCATCATCCTCATGTTTATATTCTGTTGAAAGTCATCTGTGCCCTATAGTGCATAGATGGACTTGGTATGATTATGACCAGGGATTATTCGGTGTAATCATGACCGTAATGTTACGAATGATGTGGTAAAAGTCGTCATTGGCCCGTAGTGCATTGATGGACAGTTGTTGGCATGATCATGACCATTAATGAATATACGAATATCCTTGGCCGTAGTGCAGGGGTGATTCGATGATGTGGATTATTTTATTAAGCTGAGTCTCAGCGATCACAGTGTTGGAAAATCTTTTAAATCATAAAAGATAGTAGAGTTTATCTTCTACTTGACTCTTTTAATGGATTGCTTGTTCCGCTGCAGTTAAACTTGATGTCTATTATATTTTATCAGTTTAACATTGTTGAAGGCTAATGATAATTTATTCTGCATTATCTTAGTCATAATATTTCTTACTGGGCTAGTTGAGCTCACCCTTTCTTTCACTATTCTCTTCAGGAAATGAGAACGTAGCTGGGGCAAGTCGGGGAACGGAGGGATGGTCCGAATGATAGTATTAGTTAGTAGTCCTCACTATTCTATGTAATGGTGTGTTAATAAATGTAATGAGGACTCCTTTTGAGTATGAATACTCTCTAGAAGATAATATTTGTATTCAAACTCACAGTTTATGTTTTGTCGTATTGTACACGACAGTTGTATTAGTAAGTTATATTTGTATTTTGTACTATGTATCTGACGACCCAAGATGGGTGATGTATACCTAATTTTGGGGGCGTCACAGTTGGTATCAGAGCTTAGGGATATGATCCCTGGCTAAGATGTGAGAATAGAACTAGGAGGGGAGATACGGGGAATTCCTTCGCTAGTATGACCTACCTAAGTTTATTTGCATGGTATTTATTTGGTCGGTCAAAATATAAGGATAAAATATGGCATATCAATTAATTTTTATTTTGTGGCAGTATCTGGAAATGACATCTGAGAATGTTGAGAATAGCAATGGAGCACAGGCGACTGTTGATTCACCACATATCAATAATCAGGATAATGTGCATCAGGAAGGTGACAATCCTCATGCAAACAATAACACTGACCAAATGATGAATGATCAAATGTTCAGAGGCTTTATGCAATTCATGCAACAACAGGTGAAAGTGGCTCCTGTCCACAACGTAGGTGGAAATACTGGAAACTCTCAGGCGGTCACCGCTAAACAGTTTAAGGAGCTGGGACCACCGGAGTTTAAGGGAGAAACCAAACCACTTGTAGCTGAAACATGGATAAAGCAGATCATCAAGATATTTGATGTCTTGGGTTGCTCCGAGGAGCAAAAGGTTCCCTTTGCCGCCTTTATGTTGCGAGGAGAGGCAGATTACTGGTGGGAATCGATAAAGCGTACTTAACCTGCCGCACTGAAGATGACTTGGGAGTTAGAATCTGAAATGAAATCAAGGTATCCTTACCTCTTCGACATACCAGGTACGTACCCTAATTTCGAGGGCGAAATTTCATAAGAAGGGGAGGTTGTAAGACTCCAAATTTTATAAATAAAGATGAATTTTCTATAAATATCATTTTTTAATATTATGGAGTTAATTTGATATAATGTTATAGTTGTGGGTAATATTTATAAATTTTGCAAAGTAAGCAAGTTGTTTTAAAATATTCGTTTGGTCGGGGAATATTCTTTTTGTCGGGGAATATTCGTGCGACGGCACAATCATTGGTGGACCCCACAACGAAATTATTGTCGGATTGAGAAAACGACAAAAATAGTTTATTAAAAATAACGGCGGAAGTTTTACCATTGTTACTGTTGAACTACTCGGTAGTAAAAGTACAGTAATACGTGTGGTTGCATAGTAGCACACGGTATTGATTATTAATGCTTATGTGAGAAGTCACTCAGTTTGATTCAATTATTATCAATTAATAATATGAATTATTTAGCGATAATGACGTTTTGTTTTATTCGTATTATTAACGTAATAAAACAGAAACATCTTTTTATATAAAACAGAATACTTTATTAAAGTAATTCTATAAATAGAATATATTATATTTTATTTAAAAGATTTTTCTTTAAATATGGACCGTCATATTAAAGTAAGCAATCTGGACCGTTCATGGATTAGTTACTATGCATTCTATTTTTCTATAAATAGCAACTCATTCCTTCATTATTTCTTACGAATTCACTGAACTCTAGAGAGAGAAACTATAGAGAGAAACTATAGAGAGAGAGAGAAGAAGAGTATTCTGCTACTTAACTACTTCCTTATTTCAGCTCGTCTTTAAAACGGTAAGGGGTGTTATTCTTTCTTATTCATGAAGAGAACTGTTGTTATTCCATTTCTTATTATTCTGTTGGAATAACCTGTATACGCGGATCTACCCTATACTTGGTGACATTCTTCTATTATTCTGTTGGAACATCCTGTCTGTGTGTTTTACACCGGACCTGGTTCCATTTTTATTATTATTCTGTTGGAACATCCTGTCTGTGTGTTTTACACCGGACCTGGTTTCGTTTTTATTTTTATTCTGTTGGAACATCCTGTCTGTGTGTTTTACACCGGACCTGGTTCCGTTTTTATTTTTATTCTGTTGGAACATCCTGTCTATGTGTTTTACACCGGACCTGGTTCCATTATTTATTATTCTGTCAGAATATCCTGTCTGTGTGTTTTACACCGGACCTGGTTCCATTATTTATTATTCTGTCGGAATATCCTGTCTGTGCGTTTACGCCGGACCTGGTTCTATTATTTATTATTCTGTTGGAATAACCTGTCTGTGCGGTCTATCGCATGCATGGTGATTTCTTTTGTTATTCCATTCTTTATTATACTCAGCTGGTTAAGTTTTGACTTCTATACTCCATGAAATTTGTGGAATATCCTTGATATTTGCGCTTCATCTAGTATCTATTCATGAAAATATTCTCCTGATCATTCTTGAATTTTACTCCACAAAGTAGTATCATGTTGACAATTTGGACGTTGTTAATTCTTGGATAAATTAATTCTTGAACTTGTTTTATTGAATTCTTATATCATTGTCATCATCCTCATGTTTATATTCTGTTGAAAGTCATCTGTGGCCTGTAGTGCATAGATGGACTTGGTATGATTATGACCAGGGATTATTCGGTGTAATCATGACCGTAATGTTACGAATGATGTGGTAAAAGTCGTCATTGGCCCGTAGTGCATTGATGGACAGTTGTTGGCATGATCATGACCATTAATGAATATACGAATATCCTTGGCCGTAGTGCAGGGGTGATTCGATGATGTGGATTATTTTATTAAGCTGAGTCTCAGCGATCACAGTGTTGGAAAATCTTTTAAATCATAAAAGATAGTAGAGTTTATCTTCTACTTGACTCTTTTAATGGATTGCTTGTTCCGCTGCAGTTAAACTTGATGTCTATTATATTTTATCAGTTTAACATTATTGAAGGCTAATGATAATTTATTCTGCATTATCTTAGTCATAATATTTCTTACTGGGCTAGTTGAGCTCACCCTTTCTTTCACTATTCTCTTCAGGAAATGAGAACGTAGCTGGGGCAAGTCGGGGAACGGAGGGATGGTCCGAATGATAGTATTAGTTAGTAGTCCTCACTATTCTATGTAATGGTGTGTTAATAAATGTAATGAGGACTCCTTTTGAGTATGAATACTCTCTAGAAGATAATATTTGTATTCAAACTCACAGTTTATGTTTTGTCGTATTGTACACGACAGTTGTATTAGTAAGTTATATTTGTATTTTGTACTATGTATCTGACGACCCAAGATGGGTGATGTATACCTAATTTTGGGGGCGTCACAGTCTAAGCCAGCACCCGTATGTGATGGTCCCACGGGGGCTCTCGGACACAGACATTGGCTAGAGCCAACAAAAATAAATATAACATGAATAATATTATAATTAAGTTTACTTTATTCATAAATAAGAAATAAACAAAAATATTATACCTCCAAGCAGTGTATAAGTTGATATCCTCGGCAACCCCAGCACTCGATACCGATCGGTAGTGCTAGTGGGAGTATCCTGAGATGTGACCTAAAGAGCCGTCTCCTTATCCTGAGATAAACTAATCTCGGGCGGAGGGATGGTGGAATCAGCCGTCTCAACATCGCCCCTAGCAGCCTGCAACTCTGCTATACGCTGGCCGCGGAGCTTTTCAAACCGGTTGTAAGACCCCAACTTTTATAAATAAAGATGATTTTTCTATAAATATCATTTTTGAATATTATGGAGTTAATTTGATATAATGTTATAGTTGTGGGTAATATTTATAAATTTTGTAAAGTACGCAAGATGTTATATAATATTCGATTGGTCGGGGAATATTCGTACAACGACACAATCATTGGTGGACCCCACAACAAAATTATTGTCGGATTGAGAAAACGACAAAAATATTTTATTAAAAATAACGGCGGAAGTTTTACCATTGATACTGTTGAACTACTCAGTAGTAAAAGTACAGTAATACGTGTGGTTGCATAGTAGCACACGGTATTGATTATTAATGCTTATGTGAGAAGTCACTCAGTTTGATTCAATTATTGTCAGTTAATAATATGAAATAATTAGCGATAATGACATTTTGTTTTATTCGTATTATTAACGTAATAAAACAGAAACATCTCTTTATATAAAACAGAATACTTTATTAAAGTTATTCTATAAATAGAATATATTATATTTTATTTAAAAGATTTTTCTTTAAATATGGACCGTCAGATTAAAGTAATCAATCTGGACCGTTCATGGATTAGTTACCATGCATTCTATTTTTCTATAAATAGCAGCTCATTCCTTCATTATTTCTTACGATTTCACTGAACTCTAGAGAGAGAAACTATAGAGAGAGAGAAGAAAAGTATTCTGCTACTTAACTACTTCCTTATTTTAGCTCTTCTTTAAAACGGTAAGGGGTGTTATTCTTTCTTATTCATGAAGAGAACTGTTGTTATTCCATTTCTTATTATTCTGTTGGAATAATCTGTATACGCGGTCTACCCTATACTTGGTGACATTCTTCTATTATTCTGTTGGAACATCCTGTCTGTGTGTTTTACACCGGACCTGGTTCCGTTTTTATTATTATTCTGTTGGAACATCCTGTCTGTGTATTTTACACTGGACCTGGTTCCGTCTTTATTATTATTCTGTTGGAATATCCTGTCTGTGAGTTTTATGCCTGACCTAGTTTCATTATTTATTATTCTGTGGGAATAACTTGTCTGTGCGGTCTATCGCATGCATGGTGATTTCTTTTGTTATTCCAATCTTTATTATACTCAGTTGGTTAAGTTTTGACTTCTATACTCCATGAAATTTGTGGAATATCCTTGATAGTTGCGTTTCATCCAATATCTTTTCAAGAAAATATTCTTCTAAGCATTCTTGAATTTTACTCCACAAAGCAGTATCATGTTGACAATTTGGACGTTGTTAATTCTTGGATAAATTAATTCTTGAACTTGTTTTATTGAATTCTTATATCATTGTCATCATCCTCATGTTTATAAAATGTTAAAAGTCATTTGTGGCCTGTAGTGCATAGATGGACTTGGTATGATTATGACCAGGGATTATTCGGTATAATCATGACCGTAATGTTACAAATGATGTGGTAAAAGTCCTCATTGGCCCGTAGTGCGTTGATGGACTGTTGTTGACATGATCATGACCATTAATGAATATACGAATATCCTTGGCCGTAGTGCAGGGGTGATTCGATGATGTGAATTATTTTTTTAAGCTGAGTCCCAGCGATCACAGTGTTGAAAAACCTTTTAAATCATAAAAGATAGTAGAGTTTATTTTCTACTTGACTCTTTTAATGGATTGCTTGTTCCGCTGCAGTTAAACTTGATGTCTATTATATTTTATCAGTTTAACATTGTTGAAGGCTAATGATAATTTATTCTACATTATCTTAGTCATAATATTTCTTACTGGGCTAGTTGAGCTCACCCTTTCTTTCACTATTCTCTTCAGGAAATGAGAACGTAGCTGGGGCAAGTCGGGAAACGGAGTGATGGTCCGAATGATAGTATTAGTTAGTAGTCCTCACTATTTTATGTAATGGTGTGTTAATAAATGTAATGAGGACTCCTTTTGAGTATGAATACTCTCTAGAAGATAATATTTGTATTCAAACTCACAGTTTATGTTTTATCGTATTGTACACAACAGTTGTATTAGTAAGTTATATTTGTATTCTGTACTATGTATCTGACGACCCAAGATGGGTGATGTATACCTAATTTTGGGGGCATCACAGTTGGTATCAGAGCTTAGGGATATGATCCCTGGCTAAGATGTGAGAATAGAACTAGAAGGGGAGAGACGGGGAATTCCTTCGCTAATATGACCTACCTAAGTTTATTTGCATGGTATTTAATTGGTCGGTCATAATATAAGGATAATATATGACATATCAATTAACTTTTATTTTGTGGCAGTATCTGAAAATGGCATCTGAGAATGTTGAGAATAGAAATGGAGCACAGGCGACTGTTGATTCACCACATATCAATAATCAGGATAATGTGCATCAGGAAGGTGACAATCCTCATACAAACAACAACACTGACCAGATGATGAATGATGGAATGTTCAGAAACTTTATACAGTTCATGCAACAGCAGGCGAGAGCGGCTCCTGTCCAAAATATAGGTGAAAACACTGAAAACTCTCGGACGGTCACCGCTAAACAGTTCAAGGAGCTGGGACCACCAGAGTTTAAGGGAAAGCCAAAACCACTTATAGCGGAAACATGGATAAAGCAGATTACCAAGATATTTGATGTCTTGGGATGCTCCGAGGAGCAAAAGGTTCCCTTTGCCACCTTTATGTTGCGAGGTGAGGCAGATTACTGGTGGGAATCGATTAAGCGTACTCAACCTGCCGCACTGAAGATGTCTTGGGAGAAGTTCCAAGAGCTGTTCAATGACAAATACTTTCTCGAAAGTGTTCGTCACATGAAGGAGGTGGAGTTCATCAAATTGGAGCAGAATAATATGACCGTGTCGCAGTATGAGGCTAAATTTGCTGAGTTGTCCCGGTTTGCGTCCCACTTGGTGGATAATGAAGAGCGAATAACGCGAATGTTTTTGCGAGGTTTGAAACCTGAGATACGTCAACATCTTATTTCTCATAAATTGTGTTTGTATTCAGATGTTGTGAATAGGGCTCAGTTAGTGGAGCGCGATAACGAGTCAACGCAACCAAAAGAGAGCAGTCGGCAAAATGATAATACCAGTGAGAGCAGTCATCGAAGCGGTGACAACAAGCGTGGAGGGAATCAACAGGCCAGAAATGGTAACCACTTCGGTGGTAATCAGGGCCAAAACAATAAGAATGGTCATTTCAAGAAGAGGAGATTCAACAATGATGGAAATACGTCAGCACCAGCACCCGTTGTTAAGGAAGGAGAACGACCACCTATCATATGTTTCAAATGCGGAGGGGAGGGGCACATCAGTCCAAACTGCGCGATGCCGTCTAAAGCATGTTTCAATTGTGGAAGAGAAGGTCATTTAGCTCGATTTTATCGTTTACCAAAAATAAGTTCAGCCAAGATGGAGACATCAAAGGCCGTCCCAGAAAAGTCAAAATCGGTAGTGCAAGGGAGAACGTTTGTTGTGACATCCCAGAAAGCAAGGAACCCGAATGAGGTCATCACGGGTAAGCTTATCATAAACTCTAACGAAGTCTATACTTTATTTGATACCGGTTCTACCCATTCTTTTATTTCTCCTACTTGCTCTCATCGATTAAATTTAATTCCGGAGAAATTAGACTTTCACTTATCTGTTGAAACTCTATTGGGAGAAACCTTCATTACATCCACGGTTTATAAGTCTTGTTTGGTTCAAGTTGGTACCCACACATTACCTGTCGATCTTATTTCATTAAAAATACTTGCATTTGACGTGATTCTAGGGATTGATTGGTTAACTACTCATTATGCAAAAATTGATTGTTTTCGTAAGGTTGTTAGCTTTCATATTCCTAATCGACCTATTATGCGAATTCAAGCAACCAAACCATTAAAATCAATCGCTGTCATCTCACGCCATAAAGCTATTCGTTTATTGAAAAATGGATGTCAAGCTTTCTTAGCTCATGTCACGGATCTAAATAAAAATACGTCAGTTTTGAATGATATTTCTATTGTTAATAAATTCCCTGACGTATTCCCTAAAGAACTTCCTGGCCTACTCCCAGAGCGTGAAATTAAATTTTGTATCGACCTTGAACTCGGTACAAAACCCATTTCCAAAGCCCCATATCGAATGACTCCTATTGAACTTCAGGAGTTAAAGATTCAACTGCAGGAATTGTTAGACATTGGCTTTATTCGTCCTAGTACTTCTCCTTGGGGTGCTCCTGTGCTATTCGTGAAGAAGAAATATGGAAGTATGCGACTTTGTATTGATTATCGGGAGTTGAATCATGTCACCATCAAAAACAGTTACCCATTACCACGTATTGATGACCTGTTTGACCAGTTGCAAGGAGCACAATTCTTTTCAAAGATCGATCTTCGTTCTGGATATCATCAGCTGAAGGTTAGAACTGAGGATATTCCAAAGACGGCTTTTAGAACTCGGTACGGGCATTATGAATTCCTAGTCATGTCCTTTGGATTGACTAATGCTCCTGCTGCCTTCATGGATATGATGAACCGGGTATTCAAGGAATATTTGGATCACTTTGTGGTCGTCTTTATTGATGACATCCTTATTTATTCCAAAAGCCGTGAAGATCATGAGCAACACTTAAGGCTGGTACTCCAAAAGCTTCGTGAATACAAGCTTTATGCCAAGTTGAAGAAATGCGAGTTCTGGCTGGAGGAGGTAGAATTCCTTGGGCACGTAGTATCAAGTCATGAAATATCGGTTGACCCGGCAAAGATTGAAGCTATTCAAAGCTGGGAGCAACCTAAATCAGTGACCGAAGTACGTAGCTTTCTTGGTTTAGCTGGTTATTATCGGAGATTCGTGGAAGGATTTTCTCGAATCGCTACTCCATTAACTCAACTGACTCGGAAAGATACAAAGTTCAGTTGGAGCGAAGAATGTGAGCAGAGTTTTCAAGAACTCACGAGGAGACTCATTTCAGCACCTGTTCTAACAATACCATCTGGCTCGGAGGGATTTATCATCTACAGTGATGCTTCGAGCAAAGGGTTGGGATGCGTTCTCATGCAACATGGAAAAGTCATAGCCTATGCATCAAGACAACTCAAGGAATATGAGAGGAATTATCCTACTCATGATCTAGAGTTGGCAGCTGTTGTCTTTGCACTTAAAATTTGGAGGCATTACTTGTATGGGGAGAAGGTGGAGATCTTTACGGATCATAAAAGCCTCAAATATTTCTTCACTCAAAAGGAACTCAACATGCGACAACGACGTTGGCTTGAACTGTTGAAAGATTATGATCATACCATTCAATACCATCCTGAAAAAGCGAACGTGGTAGCTGACGCATTGAGTAGAAGATCATATGTAAGTACGAGTGCAATATTGTCAACACAAAGGCCTATTTTGTGTGACTTGCAAAGGATGGAGATAGAGTTAAAGACTCCAGGGACCCATGTGATGATGGCGAATATACGAGTAGAACCAACTTTAATCGATAAAGTTAAAGATGCTCAAACTACAGACCTGGAGCTGATGCGTATGAAGAAGAAAGTGCAAGAAGGTGCTATGCCGGAAGCAAGAATTGATGAAGAAGGAATACTTCGAGTCAACTCCAGACTTTGTGTTCCTAACAACCCTGATTTAAAGTATGAAATCATGATGGAGGCGCACAACACACCGTTTGCAATCTATCCTGGAAGTACCAAAATGTATCATGATCTTCGTCATACATTTTGGTGGAGCAATATGAAGAGAGAGATAGCGTTGTTTATCTCAAGGTGTCTAACTTGTCAACGAGTCAAAGCAGAGCATCAAGTACCAAAAGGTCCATTGCAACCACTTGAAATTCCAGAATGGAAGTGGGAGCACATTACCATGGATTTCGTTACCGGTCTTCCTAGGGTTTCTCAAGGTATTGATGCGATTTGGGTCATTGTTGATAGATTGACCAAGTCTGCTCATTTCTTACCGATACGAGAAACTTATATAATTGAACGTCTTGCTCGTATGTACATAAACGAGATTGTAAGACTGCACGGTATGCCAGTATCCATAGTTTCTGATCGAGACCCAAGATTCACTTCACGATTTTGGGTTAGTTTACAAAAAGCTATGGACACAGATTTACGATTTAGTTCGGCATATCATCCTTAGACGGACGGACAATCAGAGAGGACTATTCAAACTCTAGAAGATTTATTAAGACTCTGTGTCTTTGACTTCAAGGGAAGTTGGGACAAGTTCTTACCATTGGTGGAGTTTTCCTACAACAACAGTTATCAAGCAAGTATTGGCATGGCTCCATTCGAAGCATTGTATGGAAGAAAATGTCGTTCTCCAGTATGCTGGGATGAGGTGGGTGAAGCAACGTTGTTGGGACCGGAGTTGGTACGTATGACTACAGAAAAGATTCAAACGATCCGACAACGTATAAAAATCTCACAAGATCGACAAAAGAGTTATGTTGATATTCATCGAAAGGACGTGAAATTTGATATAGGAGATCATGTGTTCTTACGTGTTACTCCATGGAAAGGAGTTACGAGATTTGGAAAAAGAAGAAAGCTCAATCCTCGATTCATCAGTCCATTTTTAATCCTCGATCGAGTAGGAACTGTGGCTTATAGACTCGCTTTACCGTCAAGTATGTCTCGTGTTCATAACGTTTTTCACATATCCATGTTACGCAAATATGTGGAAGACCCGAACCACATTATTGAGTTAGAACCGGACGAAATAGCGTAGGATTTGACGTATGAAGAAGTTCCTGTTCAAATCTTGGATAAGAAGGAACATATTCTACGCTCCAAGGTTATACCTCAAGTCAAAGTTTTGTGGAGAAACCACGATGTTGAGGAAATGACTTGGGAGTTAGAATCTGAAATGAAATCAAGGTATCCTTACCTCTTCGACATACCAGGTACGTACCCTAATTTCGAGGGCGAAATTTCATAAGAAGGGGAGGTTGTAAGACCCCAACTTTTATAAATAAAGATGAATTTTCTATAAATATCATTTTTGAATATTATGGAGTTAGTTTGATATAATGTTATAGTTGTGGGTAATATTTATAAATTTTGCAAAGTATGCAAGTTGTTATATAATATTCGATTGGTCGGGGAATATTCGTTTTAACAGGGAATATTCGTACAACGGCACAATCATTGGTGGACCCCACAACGGAATTATTGTCGGATTGAGAAAACGACAAAAATATTTTATTAAAAATAACTGCAGAAGTTTTACCATTGATAATGTTGAACTACTCGGTAGTAAAAGTACAGTAATACGTGTGGTTGCATAGTAGCACACGGTATTGATTATTAATGCTTATGTGAGAAGTCACTCAGTTTGATTCAATTATTGTCAGTTAATAATATGAATTATTTAGCGATAATGACGTTTTGTTTTATTCGTATTATTAACGTAATAAAACAGAAACATCTTTTTATATAAAACAGAATACTTTATTAAAGTTATTCTATAAATAGAATATATTTTATTTTATTTAAAAGATTTTTTTTTAAATATGGACCGTCAGATTAAAGTAATCAATCTGGACCGTTCATGGATTAGTTACTATGCATTCTATTTTTCTATAAATAGCAGCTCATTCCTTCATTATTTCTTACAATTTCACTGAACTCTAGAGAGAGAAACTATAGAGAGAAACTATAGAGAGAGAGAAGAAAAGTATTATGCTACTTAACTACTTCCTTATTTCATCTCTTCTTTAAAACGGTAAGGGGTGTTATTCTTTCTTATTCGTGAAGAGAACTGTTGTTATTCCATTTCTTATTATTCTGTTGGAATAACCTGTATACGCGGTCTACCCTATACTTGGTGACATTCTTCTATTATTCTGTTGGAACATCCTGTCTGTGTGTTTTACACCGGACCTGGTTCCGTTTTTATTATTATTCTGTTGGAACATTCTGTCTGTGTGTTTTACACCGGACCTGGTTCTGTTTTTATTATTATTCTGTTGGAACATCCTGTCTGTGTGTTTTACACCGGACCTGGTTCCGTTTTTATTATTATTCTATTGGAACATCATGTCTGTGTGTTTTACACCGGATCTGGTTCCGTTTTTTTTATTATTCTGTTGGAACATCCTGTCTGTGTGTTTTACACCGGACCTGGTTCCGTCTTTATTATTATTCTGTTGGAATATCCTGTCTGTGCGTTTTATGCCGGACCTAGTTCCATTATTTATTATTCTGTGGGAATAAACTGTCTGTGCGGTTTATCGCATGCACGGTGATTTCTTTTGTTATTCCAATCATTATTATACTCAGTTGGTTAAGTTTTGACTTCTATACTCTATGAAATTTGTAGAATATCCTTGATAGTTGCGTTTCATCCAATATCTTTTCAAGAAAATATTCTTCTAAGCATTCTTGAAGTTTACTCCACAAAGCAGTATCATGTTGACAATTTGGACGTTGTTAATTCTTGGATAAATTAATTATTAAACTTGTTTTATTGAATTCTTATATCATTGTCATCATCCTCATGTTTATAAAATGTTAAAAGTCATCTGTGACTTGTAGTGCATAGATGGACTTGGTATAATTATGACCAGAGATTATTCGTAATAATCATGACCGTAATGTTACAAATGATGTGGTAAAAGTCCTCATTGGCCCGTAGTGCGTTGATGGACAGTTGTTGGCATGATCATGACCATTAATGAATATACGAATATCCTTGGCCGTAGTGCAGGGGTGATTCGATGATGTGGATTATTTTTTTAAGCTGAGTCCCAGCTATCATAGTGTTGAAAAACCTTTTAAATCATAAAAGATAGTAGAGTTTATTTTCTACTTGACACTTTTAATGGATTGCTTGTTCCGCTGCAGTTAAACTTGATGTCTATTATATTTTATCAGTTTAACATTGTTGAAGGCTAATGATAATTTATTATGCATTATCTTAGTCATAATATTTCTTACTGGGCTAGTTGAGCTCACCCTTTCTTTCACTATTCCCTTCAGGAAATGAGAACGTAGCTGGGGCAAGTCGGGGAACGGAGTGATGGTACGAATGATAGTATTAGTTAGTAGTCCTCACTATTCTATGTAATGGTGTGTTAATAAATGTAATGATGACTCCTTTTGAGTATGAATACTCTCTAGAAGATAATATTTGTATTCAAACTCACAGTTTATGTTTTGTCGTATTGTACACGACAGTTGTATTAGTAAGTTGTATTTGTATTCTGTACTATGTATTTGACGACCCAAGATGGGTGATGTATACCTAATTTTGGGGTCGTCACACTGGTCCTGTAATTTAATATATGTACATGTGAGTTAACTTTGTATCATCCTATAAATTACGTAATATGATCCTAAATTATAGAGATTATAGTAAATATATTACCCGTATAGCTAGTGCTGCTGGAGACATCGTCGATCCCGAAGTAGAATCCTTCGACGTATGGACTCTATCCCAAAACTCCATCATAGTAGGAGGTCAGCCCAAGCTACTCCGCATGGCCTAAATCATGTACATTAATTAATATTACCTTACATTACTATAGTTGTAGTTTAACATTAAACTAAACTAAATATAAATACATACCGACTTAACCTCCTAAAACGACTGCGAGCCAGAAGTATGTACAACCCGTAGCTGACCTCGATTCTTCTTCATCTGCTCGGACTTGGTCTTGAAGGCAACATCATCCCAATACGTACACATGGCAGCCCATACTGCATCTGATACTACCGGCGGCTGATGCTGTCGTATTGTAGTCCCGGGCGATTCTTCTACTACCCAGACTACCCTCATATGAATCTCATATAGCCAGCTGGCATAGTTCTTCGAGTTGTGTGCAATAATAACATCGTCACCATCCGACTCAGTGATGCTGGGCTCGTATCTATAATACCTCTATCAAACGGACATAACGTACATATAATTAATTATTTGAACAATATGTAAATAACTTGAACCTTGATTTAATATATGTAATTCGACTTACGTGAAACTCCCGCAGCACGGTCACCATAAAGCTGACATCATAACGCGAGTACTGGCTAAATCGCATGTAGCCAGTCGGGAGATGCGCCAGGCATATGGCGTGTATGGTCGCCTTAGCGACCGGATCCATAATACTAGAAAACAAAATTTGTATGGAATGTTTTAATTTATTAATCATATAATAATATCATTCTAATTGAATATAAGTGATATATTAAAGTTGAAACCTACACTGATGAGCCGACATCAACGGGTACTATGTCAGGAACTGCCAGCGAACAACCTAATCGACCGAGGTTAGGCCCTCGCTGACGCCGACGTGTAGCATCTGTATGTTTCTTATAGTTATGACATTGATATATTATAGTAAATGAATGTTTTATATAGTTATAAAAAAAAGTGTTAACTCAGTAGCTGATGAAAATGACCCGCCCTGGGAGCTGTCACCCGATCCATCGCGAACGCCACCACGGCCACCTCCACCGCTATGTCTAGGCATAGTTGTACTACTGAAATAACAGACATAAATTCAATTTAATTAAATTTCATTGCAATTATTCTAATGATTTGTTTTAGTTGTATAATATTTACAAAACACCAATTAGTGAAGAAGTAGTACGTTGTCAAACCCGTCAGAATCAAAATCATTTTCATCCTTTGATTTTGCCTCTTCCTCTTCTGTATCAATTTCTTCCTCAGTATCATCTTCTACCATCACACACGAAATGAGAGTGATGTAGGTTTTAAACTTATTCGCGACGAATTTTTTGCTGACCATAAATCTGTCGAAAGTAACTTATTCTCGACGGAACTTCTGTCGATGTTAGTCCAAGTTCCGTCGACCTTATTACTGGCGCTGGCAGGAACCTTGGCGCCAAGGGTTGCCCCTTATTTCTGACGGAATTCTGTCGATATTAGAGTATTTATGACAGATCTATAGTCGACGAAATATTCCGTCGAGATTACCATGTAACCGACGGATTTGATCCAGTCGACTATAGTTCTGTCGGATTTAACCAATTTTCTTGTAGTGTTTATTCAACTTTATTTTACCTCAAATTGATTTAAAATACATGATATTTATATAAGAATACAAGTAAATTTAACTTTAATATTAAAGTAAATTACATTACCTGTTCGGTAAAACTTTTTTATTTTAGATAGAATATTTCATCGATGAGATAGTTATATATTATTATTATTATTATTTACTTAAATTTTTGTAAAACTTATGAAAGTTTTTGAAAAATAAAAGTTTTAAATTGCTTGTGCATACTTCTTACTATATATATATATATATATATATATATATATATATATATATATATATATATATAATTTCGATGACGATGTAGTTTTACATAAAATTTATACTTAATTTTTTTTTAAAAAAATATTCTAAAATGAAAAACCTAAAGCTAATTGATAAAACTACATCGTTTTAATTAAGTAGCGTTAGTCAAATAGCTCAAGCATAATATTAGATTTTTTTGGCATATATTATAATTAACTATAAATGTATAATGTTTTATTTTTGTTGTATAATATCAAAGGTATCTGCAGAGTAATCAATAAATACTTATTACAACTTGTTCAAGCTTTTATATGTAGATATTAATTTTTCAAATTACTTAATAGATTTATGTGTAAACTGTGAATAATTCTAATAGTTTATTTTTACCAACTAATGATATAGGTTAATCTTTTAATTTAGTGTTTTAAGCTATTTTTAAAGTTATAAAGTTTAATTCACTAAAGAGGCGTATATGAGAATTGTTTAGAATTTAATAAGAAATTGGTAAATGACAAATATCACCTTTTAGTATATAATATATACTTTATTGGTAAAAAAATATATTATAACGACTATAAATGTCCACTTTTACAATATATTTAAACTTTACAATACCATTCTTATACAAGCATAAATTAAAAAAGTAATTACATGTCTATACATTTAAAAGTCCAAAAATAAAATAATAATAATAATAATGATAGTAGTGATCATAATGATGATGGTGATGATAATAATAATCTTATTTTTTTATAATATATATATATATATATATATATATATATATATATATATATATATATGGTAAAATTAATATAATATAGAGCAATATATTGTTTTTAAAATATTATAGATATTTATGGATATTCAAATATTGAATTCGTTTGAGTGATTATAGACTTTAAGTTGAATTGAATATATATTCATTAATATTAAATTGAATAATAAAAACTACATAAAGATAAATGGACTTGAATTTATTTTTCATATTAGATTAAGATATTTGGAAAGATATTAGTATTCACATGTTATTCTGTATTTTGATATTATGATCTAGACTCATAATGTAAGACCCCAACTTTTATGAATAAAGATTAATTTTGCTCAAAATATATTTTTGAATATTATGATGGGGATTTGGTATAATGTTATAGTTGTGGGTAATATTTATAAATTTTACAAAGTAAGCAAATGGTTATAAAATATTCGATTGGTTGGGGAATATTCGTTTTATCAGGAATATTCGTACGACGACACAATCATTGGTGGACTCCACAACGAAATTATTGTCGGAGTTAGAAAACAACAGAAATATCTTTTTATAAAAATAACGGCAAAATTTTTACCGTTAACTGTTGAAATACCCGGAGATAAAAGTACAATAATACGCGTGATTGCATAGTAACACACGCTATTGATTATTGGTGCTTACGTGAGAAGTCACTCAGTTATACTAAATTATTGCTACAGTAGTTGTTGCATAGTGTGACAACCCCAAAACAGGTCCATTCCATCCAACCTATACCTTACATAAAGATATAGTCAAAAACTGTTTTAGAAATTAGAATCTTTGGGAAGTACTCAAGAAAACCTTCGTACATGGGAGGCCATGCTTCTAGGTTATGATAGATCTCATATGGCCACAGAATTATCCTTAGTTGACCCAAAAGATCCCAAATAAAAACGAGAAGATTACTATCATATTCTTCCCAATGGGGAGTCTTCTCTTGACATATCATTATCTCCACTGTCTCTAATTGAGAATTATACTTTAAACAAACACCAAGATTATATAGGTAGTGCTCGTAAATATACTCAGCAAGTGGATTAGCACAACCCTGTCTTATGATGACACGAGGTTGTATGTCATTAGACATCTTGTATGATAGTGACAAAACACCCTTCCAACGTTGGGTTCGCCTCACCCTATTTTTTTCACCAAATATAAATACTAAATGATGACCACCGTTCTATTCCCTTGTTACCCCCGCTCGACCCAGCTACACTCTTATTACCTGAAAGGAATTGTGAAGCAAAAGGGTGAGCACAACTAGCTCAGTAAAGAATATCATGACTAAAGATAATTAAATTATCAATAGCCTTCATCAATAATAAATCAGAGATTTAGAACATATGGTAAATGATAAAAATTTCAACCATAGTTGCAGCGGAACGAGCAATCCATTAGAAGAGTCAAATAGACCATAAAGTCTATTATCTTCTCTATGTTAAAAATCCACCAACAATATTTTATCCCTGTAACATCAATCAACAGTTCTGGTCCACAATCATATGGATAACTCATAATCATAATTGTAGTTCTAAATTCCTCTTCTCATCCAGGACGAAGATAATTTTCATCACCTATCTTTACCTGAAACATCAAAGATCATGGTTACACCAAATCACATTTCCTGTTCATAATCATACTAATAACTTCATCTTTACACCACGGCCAAAGATATTCATTTGTATCACCAGTTGGTCATGTTCATCTCAACACCTGTTCATCTTTGCACTACTGGCCAAAGATATTCAACAACATGTCATCTTTGCACTACGAGCCAAAGATATTCATCAACAATTCATCTTTGCACTACAGGCCAAAGATATTCAACAACAGTTCATATTTGTACTACAGGCCAAATATATTCATCAACAGTTCATATTTGCACTATAGGCCAAATATATTAATATCTCAAAGAAATATATAATCATTTCAGAATTTATATAAACAATAATTATAACCATGTTGATCAATTCACATTTGCACTTAAGCTAAAGATATTCAATAATAAATTCAATGGTCATGATCATACCAGTCAACAATTCAACTTTGCACTACTGGCCAAAGGGAACCCATAGTCATGATCATACCAAAAATCTACCCATCTTTACACTCAAGTCAAAGAGAAATATCATCACTAGGGTTATAAAAATGTTATATATGATAATAAAATCAATATAATCAACATATAGATTTAATCTCAAGAGTAATATTCAGAAACCAACTATAATTTGGTCAGAAAAAAGAAACTAATTTTGTCGTGAATAGCAACTCGTGAATAGTAACTCATGAATAGTAACTCGTGAATAGTAACTCATGAATAGTAACTCATGAATAGTAAACTCGACACAAAAAGGTAGAAATTCCACAATAAAATGCATACCAATATTTCGGTATAATGATATTGAAAGAATAATATTTTTTAAGCTTAAAAATAATTTATTTTAATTGTTTATACTTTACTAAATAATGCATTTAATCATCCTAAAATGCCAAACTCATAAGATTTCATCACCAATAACCAAAAACCCTCATCAAAAATCTGCATATACCTCATATAGGATTCTCAAGCCATAAAATCCTATTTTCCAATTTTCTTACTTCACATAACATACTTAATTCATTTACTCATAACTAGACCATTTTCATGAAAAAATATCAAATCAGTTTCAAAAATATTTATTTTTTTGGAATTTAGCATAATATAGTCCCATAGTGAACATATATTTTTCTCAGAATTTTTAAAAGTCATTTACTATTTTTCATATGGCCAAAACAGCCAAATATTTAGACATTTATCAAAAATTATACTTTTATCTAAAACTTCTGAAATTTACAGAGTATACTTCTATCATATACATGTACTCCCAATAAAATTTTATCAATTTTGGAGTTAACCATAAGGAATTATAAGCGGTTACTTTTAAAATAGTCTTTTCCCGTAAAATTCATAACTCTTAATCTATACATCCAAAAATCACCATTTTTGGACACAATCAATAAAACTCATCAAAATATCATTTCAAATTTTTCCAGAATTTTCTGAAGGTCGGAAGAAGTACGAACTGAAAAATATAATAACCCTTAAAATTCCTTACTATCCCTTACCTCAAAAGAGCAGTACTTCTGATCGGTATAAGGCTGAAAAAAACTTGCACTAATGAATAGAAACTCATAGAGTATCTAAATACTCACAAAATACACTTAATAATCTAGAGAGAGAAAGAGAGAAAACTTATGAATTCTGGTGTAATTTTTAATTCTAACTTAGCCCTCTATTTATAGGAAAATGTTAGCACGCCGAAGCAGACTTAACCTACAACCTGATGGTTTTACCTGCTACTATTCCTACCCACCACATTTGAATAAAAATCTCAGCATATTTCTTCACCAACTAAGAGTGGGGCCCACCAATTCTAGAATTTTCCATCAAAATGATAAACTCCGAAAATTCAACAATTTCTGAACCAATCATCTCGTAAAATTCATAATAAATCATACGTTCATTTTTAACGGTTCAAAATTTGTGGACATATACTCAACTTATATATGTATAACATATCCAAAAATTACCACGATCTAACGGTCGGATTAAAAATTATAACCCCCGCAAAATATCTCAAAAACCCTAATTTGATTTTCAATACCTCCGTTCCGACAAAAATACAGATAAAACACCTCAACATTAACTCTTTCATTTTTAACCACAAAAATATATCCCTCATTTATATCCACATAAAATAAATATTTCCTTATCATATGAATCAATAATTAATTATTCACAAATAATATTACAAAATCACATTTATGACAACCAGGTCGTTCCCAGGAAAGAGGGGGCTTTTCAATAAAGATTTCTTCTTACTGGCGCGCAATTAGATGACCAAACCTCTCCTTAGACAGAACTTTCTAGACATTGCCAATAATGCTATCTAATAATATTATTCAAATAATATGAATTATTGATCTGATAATGGAAAATACTGTGCAGTGACAATTATTGAACAACAATAATATAAAATTTTAACGTAGCAATTATTGAATCAATAAAATAAAATATTTAACAGTAATTACTGTAACAATTATTGACTAGTGTCTTCTTACGTAAGAATCAATAATTTCAAAAATATTATGCAATACCGTGTGTTACTGTGCAATAACGCGTATTACTGTATTTTAACCGTCGGGTATTCCAACAGTGTTAACGGTAACAACTACGCCGTTAATTATAAAAACTCAATTTTATCGTTTTCTTCATCTGACAGTTATTCTGTTATGGGGCCCACAAATGGCTGCGCCGTCGTACGAATATTCCTCGACAGAAAGAATATTCCACGACCAAATGAATATTCCCCGACAACAATGAATATTTTATAACCACTTGTGTATTTTGAAAAAAAAATTCATATATCACCCTTAACTTTAATATTTATTAATTTAACCATTTATTGAATTGTAATTATAAGAAAAATTAAATACTTTTATTTCATAAAATTCGGGGTCTTACAATCTCCCCTCCTTATGAAATTTCGTCCCCGAAATTTACATACCTGGTATTTCGAAGAGTTGAGAATACCTTGCTTTCATTTCATATTTCATCTTCCCTGTTCTTATGATTTCTCCATTGCTCATCTCCTGTATTTCAGATATCATTCTAGAATACAGCTTCAAAACAAAGGTTAATTGAAAAAATTAACATATCACATAATATCCAGATATTATGACTAACCAACAAATAAGCTTAGGTAGGACACACTAGCGAATGATTTACTCATCTCTCCCCTCCTAGTTGTACTCCCCGAACTCCGCCAGAGATCATATCCCTAAGCTCTGATACCAACTGTAACATTAGACACCATCATGTGTCAGCACCTCACAAGGGTACCTATCAGCTTGCCACCGCAGAATGGCGTCCCCTACGGAGAGTCTGGCTTCGGTGCATTCCCCATCAACAGGATGTCACCAGATAGAGGCTCGGGGCTCTTTACTTATGGCTCTGATACCAACTGTGACAACTCCAAAATAGGTCCATTCCATCCAACCTATTCTGAGTCGCCAAATACATGGTACAGAAAATAACTACAACTTTATTACAACAATTGTCGTGCAAAATACAACAACACATATGCTGTGAGTTTGGATACAAATATATACCAAATGTGACTCATGTCCCAATCGTGGACAACACCTCACAATGATACCTTACATAAAGGTATAGTCAAAAACTGTTTTAGAAATTAGAATCTTTGGGAAGTGCTCAAGAAAACCTTCGTACATGGGAGGCCATGCTTCTAGGTTATGATAGATATCATATGGCCACAGAATTATCCTTAGTTGACCCAAAAGACCCCAAATAAAAACGAGAAGATTACTATCATATTCTTCCCAATGGGGAGTCTTCTCTTGACATATCATTATCTCCACTGTCTCTAATTGAGAATTATACTTTAAACAAACACCAAGATTATATAGGTAGTGCTCGTAAATATACTCAGCAAGTGGATTAGCACAACCCTGTCTTATGATGACACGAGGTTGTATGTCATTAGACATCTTGTATGATAGTGACAAAACACCCATCCAACGTTGGGTTCGCCTCACTCTATTTTCTTCACCAAATATAACTACTAAATGATGACCACCATTCTATTCCCTTGTTACCCCCACTCGACCCAGCTACACTCTTATTACCTGAAAGGAATTGTGAAGCAAAAGGGTGGGCACAACTAGCTCAGTAAAGAATATCATGACTAAAGATAATTAAATTATCAATAGCCTTCATCAATAATAAATCAGAGATTTAGAACATATGGTAAATGATAAAAATTTCAACCATAGTTGCAGCGGAACGAGCAATCCATTAGAAGAGTCAAATAGACCATAAAGTCTATTATTTTCTCTATGTTAAAAATTCACCAACAATATTTTATCCCTGTAACATCAATCAACAGTTCTGGTCCACAATCATATGGATAACTCATAATCATAATTATAGTTCTAAATTCCTCTTCTCATCCAGGATGAAGATAATTTTCATCACCTATCTTTACCTGAAACATCAAAGATCATGGTTACACCAAATTACATTTCCTTTTCATAATCATACTAATAACTTCATCTTTGCACCACGGCCAAAGATATTCATTTGTATCACCAGTTGGTCATGTTCATCTCAACACCTGTTCATCTTTGCACTACTGGCCAAAGATATTCAACATGTCATCTTTGCACTACGGGCCAAAGATATTCATCAACAATTCATCTTTGCACTACAAGCCAAAGATATTCAACAACAGTTCATATTTGTACTACAGGCCAAATATATTCATCAACAGTTCATATTTACACTATAGGCCAAATATATTAATATCTCAAAGAAATATATAATCATTTCAGAATTTATATAAATAATAATTATAACCATGTTGATCAATTCACCTTTGCACTTAAGCTAAAGATATTCAATTATAAATTTAATGGTCATGATCATACCAGTCAACAATTCAACTTTGCACTACTGGCCAAAGAAAACCCATAGTCATGATCATACCAAAAATCTACCCATCTTTACACTCAAGTCAAAGAGAAATATCATCATTAGGGTTATAAAAATATTATATATGATAATAAAATCAATATAATCAACATATAGATTTAATCTCAAGAGTAATATTCCTAAATCAACTATAATTTGGTCAGAAAAAGAAACCAATTTTGTCGTGAATAGTAACTCGTGAATAGTAACTCATGAATAGTAACTCGTGAATAGTAAACTCGACACAAAAAGGTAGAAATTCCACAATAAAATGCATACCAATATTTTGGTATAATGATATTGAAAGAATAATATTTCTTAAGCTTATAAACAATTTATTTTAATTGTTTATACTTTACTAAATAATGCATTTAATCATCCTAAAATGCCAAACTCATAAGATTTCATCACCAATAACCAAAAACCCTCATCAAAAATCTGCATATACCTCATATAGGATTCTCAAGCCATAAAATCCTATTTTCCAATTTTCTTACTTCACATAACATACTTAATTCATTTACTCATAACTAGACCATTTTCATGAAAAAATATCAAATCAGTTTCAAAAATATTTATTTTTTTAGAATTTAGCATAATATAGTCCCATAGTGAACATATATTTTTCTCAGAATTTTTAAAAGTCATTTACTATTTTTCATATGGCCAAAACAGCCAAATATTTAGACATTTATCAAAAATTGTACTTTTATCCAAAACTTCTGAAATTTACAGAGTATACTTCTATCATATACATGTACTCCCAATATAAATTTTATCAATTTTGGAGTTAACCACAAGAAATTATACGTAGTAATTTTTTTCGTTCTATCTATTCGAGATTGGCTTGGTGTTCCGTGTACCTTTAAGTCTAAATTTCTTTCCGTAAAATTCATAACTCTTAATCTATACATCCAAAAATCACTATTTTTGGATACAATCAATAAAACTCATCAAAATATCATTTCAAATTTTTCCAAAATTTTCTGAAGGTCGGAAGAAGTACGAACTGAAAAATATAATAACCCTTAAAATTCCTTACTATCCCTTACCTCAAAAGAGCAGTACTTCTGATCGGTATAAGGCTGAAGGAAACTTGCACTGATGAATAGAAATTCACAGAGTATCTAAATACACACAAAATACACTCAATAATCTAGAGAGAGAAAGAGAGAAAACTTATGAATTCTGGGGTGATTTTTAATTCTAACTTAGCCCTCTATTTATAGGAAAATGTTAGCACGCCGAAGCAGACTTAACCTGCAACCTGATGGCTTTACCTGCTACTATTCCTACCCACCACATTTGAATAAAAATCTCAGCACATTTCTTCACCAACCAAGAGTGGGCCCACCAATTCTAGAATTTTCCATCAAAATGATAAACTCCGAAAATTCAACAATTTCTGAACCAGTCATCTCGTAAAATTCATAATAAATCATACGTTCAGTTTTAACGGTTCAAAATTTGTGGACATATACTCAACTTATATATGTATAACATATCCAAAAATTAACACAATCCAACGGTCGGATTAAAAATTATAACCCCCGCAAAATATCTCAAAAACCCTAATTTGATTTTCAATACCTCCGTTCCGACAAAAATACAGATAAAACACCTCAACATTAACTTCTTCATTTTTAACCACAAAAATATATCCCTCATTTATATCCACATAAAATAAATATTTTCTTATCATATGAATCAATAATTAATTATTCACAAATAATATTACAAAATCACATTTATGACAACCAGGTCGTTCCCAGGAAAGAGGGGGCTTTTCAATAAGGATTTCTTCTTACTGGCGCGCAATTAGATGACCAAACCTCTCCTTAGACAGAACTTTCTAGACATTGTCAATAATGCTATCTAATAATATTATTCAAATAATATGAATTATTGATCTGATAATGGAAAATACTGTGCAGTGACAATTATTGAACAACAATAATATAAAATTTTAACGTAGCAATTATTGAATCAATAAAATAAAATATTGAACAGTAATTACTGTAACAATTATTGACTAGTGCCTTCTTACGTAAGAATCAATAATTTCAAAAATACTATGCAATACCGTGTGCTACTGTGCAATAACGCGTATTACTGTATTTTAACCGTCGGGTATTCCAACAGTGTTAACGGTAACAACTACGCCGTTAATTATAAAAACTAAATTTTGTCGTTTTCTTCATCCGACAGTTATTCTGTTATGGGGCCCACAAATGGTTGCGCCGTCGTATGAATATTCCCCGACAGAAAGAATATTCCACGACCAAACGAATATTCCCCGACAACAATGAATATTTTATAACCACTTGTGTATTTTGAAAAAAAAATTTATATATCACCCTTAACTTTAATATTTATCAATTTAACCATTTACTGAATTGTAATTATAAGAAAAATTGAGTACTTTTATTTCATAAAATTCGGGGTCTTACACATAGTATCTCATGTTATTTGATTCAATTATTGTCACAATATTTTATATTATTAAATCAATAATTGAGATGATAAGTTATTCATATTATTATTTACATTATTGACAATGTCTAGAAAGTTCTGTCGAGAAAAAGGATTTGGTCACCTAATTGCACGTCAATAGGGAAAAATCATCATCGAAAAGCCCCCTCTTTCTTGAGAATGATCTGGTTGTTAATATTGCAAGTTATATTATTGATGAATAAATGTTGGTAAAAATATTGAGGGGATTTTTATGAAGTATTTGTTATAAATTTATCTTATTATTTGGACCCCACTTACCCATTTTTCAAAATAATCGGTAGAAAGTTATAAAGTATATATATATATATATATATTATAATAAATTTTGTTTTTAGGTAAAATAGAATATATTATATTTTATTGGTTGCATAGTGAAAATCAAAAAAAAATTCAGCTGAACGAAATTCGCCCGTGATTCCTTACTGTGCAATCCGTGATTTTCTAAATTTAAATAGTATCATTCCATTCTCCTATAAATAGGATGCTTAGTTTAGAATTAAAAATCACACCAGGATCAGAGAATTCTTCTTCTATAATATTGAGCGTATTTCTTTAGAGTTTAAGGAAGCTTTAAGCGTATAAAATAATATAAGTTTTTTTTAAGAATATCCCCGCCCTACCAGTCAGAAGTACACTCTTTTTAAAGTAAGGGATATTATTTTTGTTCAATATTCGTAAGAAATAATATTTTTTTTCATACTCTGTAGTATGTAAGTAATATTATTTCGTTTCAGATTCTAAATTCTACACTCATTTTGTTGAAGTATTGCTTCTATACTCCTTGAAATTAGTAGAATATCCTTAAAATTTGCGCTTCATCTAGTATCTTTTCATGAAAATATTATTCTGAGCATTCTTGATAATTTTTAATCTTTTCATGCCGGAGTACTATTCACGGGGTACTATTCTCGATAAAAATTGATTTCTTTTCGGTCCAAATCATTTTTGATATAATGTTATTCTTGAATTTTACTCCACAAAGCAATATAATGTTGACAATTTGGACATTATTGAATTCTGAATAAATTAAATTATAAATCTTTAAAATTTATTCTTGCTCTCATTTAATTGAATTCTTATATCATTGTCATCATCCTCATGCTTATATTGTGATGAAAGTCATCTTTTGCCCGTAGTGCATAGATTGACTGTTGATTGGAATGATTATGATAAGGGATTATTCGGTATAATCATGACATTTAATGTTACAAATGATGTGATAAAAGTCCTTATTGACCCGTAGTGCATTGATGGACAGTTGTTGGCATGATCATGACCATTGGCGATAACACGAATATCCTTGGCCCGTAGTGAATGGATAATTCAGTGATGTGGATTATTTATTGAGCTGAGTCTCAGCGATAAAATTGATGATAAACTTTTTAAATCATAGAAGATAGTAGATATCATGCTCTACTTGACTCTTCCAATGGATTGCTTGTTCTGCTGCAGTTAAACTTGTTGTTTATTATATTCTATCAGTTTAACACTGTTGAAGGTTAACGATAATTCATTATGCATTATCTTAGTCATAATTTTTGTTATTGGGCTAGTTGAGCTCACCCTTTTTCTTTCATTGTTCTCTTCAGGAAATGAGAACGTAGTCGGGACTAGTCGGGGAATGGAGTGACGGTCCGAGATGGTGGCTATTGTAGTCCTCACTATTTTATAAAAAAAGTGTGATAATAATTGTAATGAGGACTCCATTTGATTTTGGATATTGCCTAAAAGAAAATATTTGTGTTAAAACTCTCAGCTCATGTTGTATAATTAAGTTTATATTTGAATTATGTACCATGTATTTGGTGACTCAGAATGGTTGATGTATACCTATTTTGGAGGCGTCACAGTTGGTATCAAAGCTTAGCGATATGATCTCTGGCTGAGATGTGAAACTAGAACTAGGAGGGGAGAGACGGGTAATTCTTTCGCTAGTATGCCCTACCTAAGTTTATTTGTTATTTAATTGGTTAGTCAGAATAAAGGGATAATTTGTGACATGTCAATTAACCCTTATTTTGTGGCAGTGTTTGAAAATGACATCCGAGAATGTTGAGATAAGCAATGGAGCACATAAGACCGTTGAGTCACCAACGATCAATACCCAGGATAATGTACATCAAGAAGACAATAATTCTCAAGTAAACAACAACACCGACCAAATGATGAACAATGGGATGTTCAGAGGCTTTATAAAATTCAAGCAATATCAGGCGAGAACGACTCCTGTTCAAAATGCAGGTGGAAACACTGGCAACTCACAGATGGTCACCGCTAAGCAGTTCAAGGTGCTGGGACCACCAGAGTTTTTGGGAAAGCCAGAACCACTTAAGGCAGAGACGTGGATAAAACAGATCACCAAGATATTTAATGTCTTGGGATGCTCCGAGTAGTAAAAATTTCCATTTGCCACCTTCATGTTGAGAGGAAAGGCAGATTACTGGTGGGAATCTTTAAAGCGTACTCAACCTGCCGCACTAAAGATGTCTTGAGAGAAGTTCCAAGAATTGTTCAATGACAAGTACTTTTTCAAAAGTATTCATCACATGAATGAGGTGGAGTTCATTAAGCTGGAGCAAAATAATATGATTGTATCGCAGTACGAGGCTAAGTTTGCCGAATTGTCCCGGTTTGCATCATATTTGGTTGATAATGAGGAGCGTATGACACAAATATTTCTAAGAGGTTTGAAACCTGAAATAAATCAATACCTCATTTCTCAAGAACTTTGCTTGTATTCAGATGTTGTGAATAGGGCTCAATTATTGGAGCGTAGAGGGAATCAACATGCCAGAAATGGTAACCACTTTAGTGGTAATAATGGCCAAGATAATAGAAGTGGAAATTTCAAGAAGAGAAGGTTTAACAATGATGGAAAGACAGCAGCACCATCACCCGTTTTCAAAGAAGGAGAACGACCACCGATATTATGCTTCAAATGCGGAGGGGAGGGACACATCAGTCCAAACTGCATGATACAATCCAAAGCATGTTATAATTACGGAAGAGAAGGTCACCTAGCTCGATTTACTCGTGCAGTGAAGCCAAGTCCAGTTGGGATGGTGACACCAAATGTCATCCTAGACAAGTCAAAGTCGGTAGTTCAAGGGAGAGCGTTTGTCGTGACCTCCCAAAAAGCAAAGAATCCGAATGAGGTTATCACGGGTAAGCTAATCATAAACTCTTGCGAAGTCTATACCTTATTTGATATCGGTTCTACCCATTCTTTTATTTCTCCTACTTGCGCTCAACGTTTAAATTTAACTCCGGATAAATTAGACTTTGACTAGGCCTGACAAAATATAGTTATGGGTTGGTTTTAGTTTTCAAAATAGAGTTATGATTCCATTTAAGAACTAAAACCATATTAACCATTTTTACTATGGGTTGTATGGGTTGGAACTAGGAGTGAGCATTCGGATAATAACCGAACTGAATTAGGATTTTGGTTATACCCGTAAATCAAAAATACCCTGTTTTAGGTATCCGAACAAATAACCAAAATATGTAATAACCGAATAACCGAATATGTTATTCGGTTAATAACCGAATTTAAAAGACTTGGCATTTGTAAAATAACAGCAGTACTGCAGTCCTGTGAATTGAAAGACAGTCCAGTGAATTGAAACTTGAAAGACAGTCTACCACATATTACACAAACAACTGCCATGAGAATCAACAACATTATGCAGTCCAGTGCCAGTCCAGTGAATTGAAAGAACTACCATGACACAAACAAATAAGTAAACAACTGCCATGACATATTATGCAGTCCAGTCTAGTCCATTATCACATATTACACAAATAAGTAAACAACTACCATGACAGTCAACAACATTATGCAGTCCAGTCCAGTGGCAGTGAATTGAAAGACAGTCCAGAACAAGTACTGCCTGCACCTCCTATATCACCAATTCAGCCCTTTTGATTCACCAAGTACTGCCTGCACTTCTATTCTAGTAGAGCATTTGTTTACCACTTTTCACCTGCATATGCAACACAGCACACATACTCAAGAGATATGGAAAAAGAAAAAGATGGTTGACAGGTGAACAATTGCTAAAGAAAAAGGACTTGCCCCTTCATTGCTCAACAATTGCTTGCTATGCTCTCTCTCTCTCTCTCTATATATATATATAACTTTACATTAGCAATTAATATTCGAGTTATTATCGCACTCTAATTCATGGGATTTAAGATACAAATCTCAGCATAGAAGTATCAATTCATATATATATTTTCTGGAATTCTATTTTTGTTTCCAGATGTACCAGAATATGCCAAATGGACTTAACAAAATGCCAAAAGGACTCCGATATAGGTTATGTAAATTCCATTATGTAGATAATAAACAACAAAATAATACCAAACTGGAAATGCTTGGTAAAATGAACACAAAAATGGTAGATAAATACTTGGAGTTATAAAAGTATAGAATGTGCAGACAAATGGTAGATGCCAGAAAGCAGCATATGTCATGTCTTGCAGCATCAGTTGGTTGAGAACATGTAGGAGCTCATTTAACTCCTTATTCAGCTGCTTAAAACTCCAAAACATACTTTCATTGACAATTTAATTTGTGTAAAACTCCAAAACATATTAACTCCTTATTCAGCTGCTTTTGAGGATATATAAAGCTCATTTAATTATATTAGATAGCAAATATAGCAGGACAATTAAATTGCAATAATGAATCAAAAGATGAATTTACCTCATTAATTAAGTTGAGTCGTGGTTCTCGTGGAAACATTGGCATTATTAGTAGCAAGGCTCAACTTAGAAATTGCTGAAAAATGAAAAATATAATTAAACACATTATTTTTATAAATTGTTTTATTAGTTCAATAAAATAAACATAAACAATAATTATTACCACACTCAAGTTTATCGGCAAAGTCGTTATCTTCCTCCACATCAATGCAATTCTTCTTTTTAATCCAATCTTGAGCACATATGAGAGCTTCCACCATATTAGGAGACAATGAACTCCTAAATGAATCAAGAATGCGCCCCCCTTGCTAAATGCGGATTCCGAAGCAACAATAGAGATGGGAATAGCCAACACATCACGGGCAATACGTGAAAGGATAGGGAATCTTGCACTATTTGTTTTCCACCACACCAAAATATCGAAGGACTCATCGGCTTCTTCCGCATCTTCACTTGAATATTTGTCCAACTCCGATTTTTCTCCAAGTATCACTCCGGTCCGACGCTTTTTGAACTTATCCATAAGTCTATTTGTATTTTGGAATTCCATTGAATTAGAACCTTGGGATGACATGTTACTTAAACTTGATGTGCCACTTGGCCCACTTTCTTGATTTGAATACTTTTTTTTGTACTCATTAAACATATCTTCCATTACTTTCTTCACACCATCGGCAATCTCTATCCCCGTTACCCTATTCCTTGCTTGATATTCTAAATCCCTATCTTCATTATCAATATCAAAATGAAGATCTACTCCCATACCCACCAACGGATCTTCAACTTCAATTTCATCATCTCCATACATTTCATCTAAAACAAATTGAACAAAACTCAACTTAGACCGAGGATCAAGCACAGCGAGAATATACAACAACATATTCATCTTTGTAACATTTCCCCAATACTTATCATATTTTCTTTTCATTGCCTTGGCCATTTGTTTCAATTCTCTATCATTGCTTCTTTCCCACTCACTCAAAATAACATAAGTTTCACTTATTTCATGAAATGCAGTATTTGATATGACATAAGATGAGCCAAAAATACGCACAGTGAGATTATAAAAATGTTCTAAGAATCTCACAAACAATTTAGCCCTATTCCAATCCGAGTCCGTTGGAATATCTTGGCCCCCCATCTCTTTAACAAAGCCATGATCTTCAAATCCATATCGATCAAAAGCTTCTTTGTACTTTAAGGCTGAACTTAACATCAAGTAAGTAGAGTTCCATCTAGTTGAGCAATCTAGACTTAAGCCTTTCTTGTCTTGAAGACCACAATACTCAATACAGTCCTTAAATGACTTGACCCTAGCCGGGGATTGTTTTACATACTTCACTGCACGCCTAACATTCTCAACAGATTTCTCAATCAACTTCAACCCATCATTCACAACAAGATTAATAATGTGAGCTATACATCTCATGTGAATGAACTTACCACCCAAGACATTGGTTTTCCAAGATGAACATCTCTCTCTCAAGTAAGCAGCTGCTGTATCATTTAAGCTAGCATTATCTACAGTGAGTGTCATAACTTTAGAAAGTCCCCACTCTTTTAGACAAGACTTAACCATTTCCATAATGTCCTTCCCCTTATGACTTGTGATGGTTCGAAAATTTAAGATTTTCTTATGCAATTTCCAATTTTCATCAATAAAATGGGCAGTAACACACATATAATTCAAGCATTGATTGGAAGTCCAAGAATCAGTAGTTGGGTAAACACGTTCACAATTTTTTCTAAGGAATGTTTTCAGCTTAATTTTCTCATTATCATACAAACGAATGCAGTCTCTAGCAAATGTAAAACGTGAAGGCAACTGAAACCTAAGACATGCAGCTTGCATAAGTCATTTAAAACCATCTTTCTCAACATGTTTGAAAGGAAGCTCATCTACAATAAGATGGTAAGTAACGGCTGCCCTAACAACTTCTTGGTCAAACCTCCAAGTGGTGAGTGTACCCTCACATGCCCCTCCCTCCCCCTCACCCTCTTTAATTCCTACAAGATGGGGTTGAGCTTTATCCATGTTGATGGGATTTTTTTTACAAGTTCTAAAGTGATTTCTTAAAGCAGTAGTACCATTTGAAGATGAATCAGCAGCTAATTCTTTTCCATAATAAGTACACTTACCTTTGATAACATTACCATCATTATCTTTAACTGGAATGAAGTGCCCCTCAGTCCACACCTTGGATCTAGGTGCCATCCTCTTTCTTTGCAGCTTTACATTTTCTGACTGTCCCGTATTCTTTATAGTTGTGGTTGTGGGGGTGGGGGTGGGAACACTGTCACCCTCCTCTTTCTCATGTTCAATTACATCAAGGTCATCAAGGTCAGGTTCGTCTGTATCATCCACCATATGCAAATCATTTAAAATACTTCTTGACATCATCTGAAAATTTCAAACAAATTACATTAACAACGAAAGTTTAAAAAGTTTACATAAATCAAAAACTTCAAGCAATTAATATTGAAGCATTAATCAAAATACAACATTTCAGTTACATTTTAACATTTTAGTTGACAAACATCAAAATGTTGTATTTAGTTTCCACATTTCAGTTGACATACATGTACTCTTCCACCTTTGCAATCATTTTACTTCAAGTTTGATCATGCATGCTAAACACCAGCAGATAACTAACCAACAACCATGTTAATAATTTTCTTATTCACAAGTGACTCTGTTTATGGATCAGAGATGTTTCAACAATAGAGATGCATCACAAGACTATATTACCAAAAATTAGTAAGTATAGTTACCAAGATCAGTTGGTTCATCAAAAGTAAATACATTAAATACTAACTAGAGTACTGTATATCTATCAAAGGAAAAGTGAGGTTAACTAATGCATAATTTTAAAAAGAAGTATAACCACTTAGCCAGCTTCCAAATCAGAAGAGTTTCAGGAAATAAATTTAGAATCTCATGACAACATAATACTACTTTCTTTAACTTGTAGGACAAAATAAAGTCCAAACAAGAAATATACAAGCAATATAACAAATACACAGATAACTACAGGGTGAAAAAGGTATAGAGTTTCAAAAATCACAACAAACGTGCAGACAAAAACCATAGAAGGAAAAAAGCACCACCAAAATAATTAATGCTTACTTGAAAGATAGGGACTCAGTGAGACGGCGAGTCGGTTACGACGAGAGGCGCAAAGAGACAGACAGAGACAGACAGACAGTGACTAGTGAGTCAGAGTTAGTAAGGGTCGAGACGAGAGGCAGAGACCGCGTCGGAGACTGAGACGGGGAGAGGTGGAGGCGGCGCCGGAGACTTAAGACTGTCGAGAGTCGATCGAGAGTAACTGAGTGAGGAATCGAGAATTCGAGTGTTTGAGATCTCAGATTTGGGCGAATGGCGAGTGCGTTAGGGCAAAATGGGATTGGGGGAAAACTCAGAAAATAAAATGGGAGAATACTGATACTCACTCACTCTGATAGTCGAATAGAAGTTATTATTAATAGATAATATGATTAATAATTATTTTTTTTAAATATTAAAATTCGGTTATTCGGGTTTCCCGAATAATCTGTTTTTGAAAATCGAAACCGAATACTGAATAATAATTTGGATATAACCGAAATTTCAAAAAATAACCGAAAACCAAAATAATTTGGTTAAAATAATTCGGTTCGGTAGTTCAGTTTTATCCGTTTTTTGCTCACTCATAGTTGGAACCATATGGTTATGGTTCAAAATCATATTAACCATTTTAATATGGTTATAGTTCCATGAAGGCCTGATTTGATATATTTTGCTGAGAATGACACAGGCGTCTTGGGGGAGAATAATGGGGCCCCTCTGCTATCCACACTCTCATGCGTCCAGAAATTGGAGAGTTCGATTCAGTTGAGTTGAAAAAGAAAGATGATAAAAAAGAAAAGAAAAATTATTTGGTATTTTATTTTCATGTTACTCGTTCATCTATTTATTTTATTTTCATATTTTTCCACCTCAGGTAATTAGGTGAAGACATACTTCAAATACTTTTTACTCCCTCAGTTCCAAAATTATATATATATATATATATATATATATATATATATATATATATATAAAAGAGTGATTAATCTACACTGAAGATTAATGTTATATAAACATATTAATTTATAAATGCAAAACATTACAAAACATATATTTTCCCAAAGTCAATTCCAAAGGGATAAGCCAACTCCTTTCATAGGCATCTACACTGAAATGTGCAAAAGTGGCTTCCAAATTGTGAAATACCATCAACTAGGCCTCTATAACTAGTAATTGCAACAACCTGAATAACATGACAAGCATACTGTTGAATTGTCTTGAAGAGATAGAGATGGAAAAGGACTTTAAACCAAAATAACAAGATCAAATATAGTATACATGCTTTAAATAATATAATTGCTCACCCAAATTGTGTAAATTTCTTAATCCACCCTACTTTCCATGGTATCAAGTCCAACAACTATAGGCTCGATGTCAACGATTAATTCTTCCTCTTCCGCTTCTTCTTTATCATATCCAGTGGCTATATTTAAAAAAAAATCCAAATCAACAACTAAAGAAAGTCAAAATAACAAAATTTTAACATTTAACTTAGTCATGTTTTAATATTTACCATCTGAGCCATACAACCAATTTCGAGTACACAATAAAGCCTCCGCATTTTCAGGGGTGATTGAGCTACGGTACTTGGTTATAATATGTCCTCCAATGCTAAAAGACGACTCCGAAGCAACAGTAGTAATAGGAATACTCAGAATGTCTCGTGCCATAACTGATAACACTGAATACCTATTTCTATTTGTTTTCCAATAACTAAGAATATCTAGATGCATCTTTCGATTAAGACTACTCTCTTCCAAATAAGATTCCAATTGCGACTTACTTCGATCGGAACCATATTTTTAACTTAGAAAAGAGTCAAACTCCTACAAAATTTTCACAATAGGTAAAAATAAACAAGTAAGCATATATACATGTAGATATATAAACATATCGTCTTCATAATTAAGAAAATAAACAATACTTACATCCATATCATCAATATCATCTTCATTATCTCCATAAAATGTTGGACGAGATGAACCGGATGTAGAAGAATAAGTTGAAAAATGATAATAATCCTTATAAAGGTCACTCAACTTATAACGAACAGATTTCACCCTTTCCTTGTATGTCCTTGGATATAGTTTCCTAAAAATAAATTCCACAAACTCCAACTTGAAATGAGGATCCAAGATGACGGCAAATGACAACACCAAACTATAGCACTCCCAATATTTTTCAAACTTCGCATTCATTTCAATTGCCATATAATATAAAATGCTACTTGGATCATCCATCTCATCGTAAATAAGGGATTGTATCTTCCATACCCCATGAAAATAAAGATTAGAGGTAGGGTATTGAGTTCCTGAGAAAAGAGTAGTAATATCATGGAATGGTTTCAAAAATTTAGCAATCTTTTCAACTGTTTTCCATTCTTCCTCCGTTGCACAATCCTTGAAATTTGAGTCAACTAATTGTAACTGATAAAATGCATGTTTGTATGTCAAAGCACTATCAAGGATTAAGTAAGTTGAATTCCATCTTGTTGGAACATCTTGGCAAAGTTTCTTACTACACTTCAATGAGAGTTGAGCAACACATTTAACAAATTTTATCAATCTTCCTTTTGTCCCTTTCACATATTTCACATTTTCTCTAATTTTGTTAACACATTTTTCAATCATCTTAAGACCACTTTGAACAATTAAGTTCAAAATATGTGCACCACAACACACATGAAAAAATTCCCCTTGACAGAGTAATGTACCGGTCAAATTTAAATGACTCTTCACAACATCTACCAAGCCATTATTTGTCGATGCATTAGCTAGAGTAATGGTGAGCACTTTCCTCTCAATCCCTCACTCTCTTAACAAACCAACTACCTTCTCTGCTAATAAAGGTCCACTATGTGGAGGAGCTAAAAACCTTAAATTTAAAATTCTTGCTTGTAGTATCCAATTCTCATCCACATAATGTGTAGTAAGAGACAAATACCCATCCAAAGTAATAGAAGACCATAAGTTAGATGTTAAACATATCCTACCAGGAATAGATTCTAAAACGTACTTAAGTTTTTCCATTTCCTTCTTATTTATGCTTAAGACATCAGCTTTTGCGGTATTCCTTGTGATAAATTGTACATCTGGATTCAAGTAACGACGCACTTCACGAATTCCTTCATGTTCCACAAAAGAGAAGGAATAATTGTGTTTGATTATAGCCTTTGCCATTAGCTCACAATACTGATTTTGATCTAAAGGCACCCTTTCTAACTCATCGTCAAATAATTCTTTTCCATGTTTTAAGCTAACATGTCGAAGCATGTTACTAGTACCGTACCGTGTTCATATGCATAAATATGACCACAATCTTTACACTTGGCTTTTAATTTTTCATCAATGATAACTTTTTCAAATTGGTCCCAAACTGAAGAGGTGCATTTCTTAGAACGTTTGCTACCTATACTTGTAGATGTACTTTGTTCAGCACTCCGTTTGGAGCTCGGACTTGTAAATACACTTTGTTCTTCCATAACAGAATACTTTATCAAAATCTAAAGCCACAATCTGTTTTCACACACAAATATATTACAAACTACCAACAAGTGATTATGCTTATCAGGAATAAGTATGTATTTAAACAAGCAAAGTCCTTTTATCTTTCCAAATTAAATAATATACCAAAATCCTGACTCACACATCCAGATAATTAAACCCAACTTATAGCCATCATCAATATGTGGAATCCACATATTAAAAAAAATTATATTATGAATCCTTAGATAGTAGTCTATTTCAGTTGTAGAAAATTTTGGTATTATATTACAGATGTGGCATAAGAAGTTGCAAGTATCTTGCACCATCCATTCTTAAGATCTGAATAATATTGTACATAAAAGCAAAGTTTGGATACATAACCAGGTTGGGTTATAAATCCAGAGTAGCAGGAGTAGTGTATTTACTGATGGCTGCAATAATCCTTTCTTTGTCTCTAGTTGGGAAGGCTTCTAATAGGACTCCATCTTTATAAAAGTGAAAGAGGGGCACAGCCTGCATCAGAATTGTATCATTTCAATTCTAGTAATAAATAAAATGAAAAGGTTTAATAAGAAAATTCTCGGGAAAAGAAAAAAGAAGAATTACTATCCCACATTGTGAATACAACCCCTCCCCCTTCCCCCCTCCCCCCTCCCTCCTAATTTTCCCATTGTCAGTTCACTTTTGCTCTAGAATCCTCATTGGGATTTACCATATTTTGTCTATATATTTATTGTGATAAAATATGAAAAAAATGTTCAGCAGACAGTTGGACAGAAAATTAGGAGAGTTAAAAAAAATTCATAAATCTCAGGATTTAAAGCCCTTAAACGAGGCATATATGGCTTCTGATCTTCTTCCATTTAACCACCTGACAAAGAATTATCTATGCACAACATCAAATTAGATAATAAAACACAAAATAACCGCCACTGATTAAAGATATACATCCTTCTTTTGACCTCCTAACGGATAAATATAACACAAATCAGATCCAAAGAGAACAGATCAAATCCAAAGAGAACGGACCTTATCTGATATAATGCATATCAGATCCATACAGTAAATTATCTTACCGAATATGTAACTTTCGTCAATTGCTCAGGTCGTCGAAATAACCGCTGTCTAGTCCGCTGCGGCGCCACCACTCGACGGCTAACTCAAATATCCCTCGATTCGAACGCATTACTTGCGTAACCTTATAACTTATTTTTTCGTTGAGTTTTATACTGTTATACAATGATACACCACGTGGAAAAAGTGCACAGTTTAAATTAAAAAGTGTTATGTAAATATGGGTTGAAAAATGGTTAACCGGTTTAGAACTTTAACCGAGCTGAATAAATATGGGTCCAAACTTTAACCGACCTGAATAAATAAAAATGGTTAACCAACCCATTTGGTTCCAGTTAATATGGTTTGACCCAACAGTTAACTAACTATATTGTCAGGGCTAACTTTGACTTATCTGTTGAAACTCCGTTGGGAGAAACTTTCATTACATCCACTGTTTATAAATCTTATTTGATTTAAATCGGTAACCTCACATTACCTGTCGATCTTATCTCTTTGAAAATACTTGCATTTGATGTGATTTTAGGGATTGATTGATTAACTACTCATCATGCAAAAATTGTTTATTTTCGTAAGGTTGTTGGCTTTCATATTCCTAACCAACCTATTATGCGAATTCATGCAACCAAACCACTAAAGTCAATCACTGTCATATCAAGCCATAAACATATTCATATATTGAAAAACAGATGTCAGGCTTTCTCTTAGCCCATGTCACGGATTTAAACCAAAATACGTCATATTTGAATTATATTTCTAATGTTAATAAATTTCCTGATGTATTCCCTGAAGAACTTCCTGGCCTACCCCCGGAGCGTGAAATCGAGTTTAGTATTGACCTTGAACCTGGTATAAAACCCATTTCCAAAGTCCCATATCAAATGGCTCCCATTGAACTTTAGGAGTTAAAGACCCAACTGCATGAATTGTTAGACATCGGTTTCATTCGTCCTAGTATGTCTCCTTGGGGTGCTCCTATTTTATTCGTAAAGAAGAAAGATGAGAGTATGCGACTTTGTATTAATTATCAGGAGTTGAATCATGTCACCATCAAAAATAGGTACTCGCTGCCTCACATTGATGACCTGTTTGACCAGTTGTAAGGTGCCAAATTCTTTTCAAAGATCGATCTTTGTTCTGGATATCATCATTTAAAAATTAAAACTGATGACATTCCACAGACTTCTTTCAGAACTCGGTACGGGCATTACGAATTCCTAGTCATGTCTTTTGGATTGACTAATGCTCCTGCTGCCTTCATGGATATGATAAACCGGGTATTCAAGGAATATTTGGATCACTTTTTTGGTTATCTTTATTGATGACATCCTCATATACTCCAAAAGTCGTGAAGATCATGAGCAACACTTGAGGTTGATACTCCAAAAGCTTCGTGAGAACAAACTTTATGCCAAGTTGAAGAAATACGAGTTCTAGCTTGAGGAAGTAGCATTCCTTGGGTACGTGATATCAAATCACAGAATATTTGTTGACCCAACGAAGATTGAAGAAATATAAAGTTGGGATCAACGTAAGTCAGAGACCGAAGTACGTAGCTTTCTGGGCTTAGCTGGTTATTATCGGAGATTCGTGTAACATTTTTCTCGAATCTCTACTCGATTAACTCAGCTGACTCAAAAAGATACAAAATTCAGTTAGAGTGAAGAATGTGAGAAGAGTTTTCAAGAACTCAAGAGGAGACTCATTTCAGCACATGTTCTGATAGTACCATCTGGTTTGAAGGGATTTGTCATCTACAACGATGCTTCAGGCAGAGGGTTAAGATGTGTTCTCATGCAACATGGGAAAGTCATAGCCTATGCTTCACGACAACTCAAAGAATATGAGAGGAATTATCCTACTCATGATCTAGAGTTGGCAGCAGTCGTTTTTGAGCTTAAAATCTGGAGGCATTACCTGTATAGGGAGAAGGTGGAGATTCATACCGATCATAAAAGCCTCACGTATTTCTTCACCCAAAAGGAACTCAACATGCGGGAACGACGTTGGCTCTAGCTGTTGAAAGATTGCGATCATACAATTCAATACCATTCTAAAAAAGCGAACGTGGTAGCTGACGCGTTGAGTAGAATATCATATGCGGTTACGAGTGCGATATTGTCAACGCAAAGGCCCATTTGGTATGACTTACAAATGATGGAGATAGAGTTAAAGACTCCAAGGACCTACGTGATGATGTCAAATATACGAGTAGAACCGACTTTAATCGATAAAGTTAAAGCTGCTCAAGCTACAGACCTGGAGCTGATGCATATGAAGAAGAAAGTGCAAAAAGGTGTTATTCTGGAAGCAAGAATAGATGAAGAAGGAATACTTCGAGTCAACTCCAGACTTTGTATTCCTACCGACCCTGATTTAAAGTATAAAATCATGATGGAGGCACACAACACACTCACTACTAAAAAAATGGTCATTTGTGATGGCTAAAATCCATCACAAAAACCAGAAAAACCATCACGAAAGGTTTCGTGATGGCTTTAAGCATCACAATGGTCATCTTGTATACGCCCATCATGAAAGGTTTTATGTGATGGTTTTGGCAATCACGCAAACTCTGAGTACTTTTCTGATGATTAATACAATCACATTAACACGCAATCTATTGTGATTGTCAAAGTCATCACAAAAAAGCAAGGCTTTAATTAGTGATCAAAGGTAAGAAAGTGAATCTCTATTTACGAACAATTTATTTCACTATATTAATTGTATCAAATGATACTTGTAGGATTCGAACCCTCCCCCTATTTGCGAACTAAATAACGAATATTACCACTACACCAAAGCTCAGATCATGATTATAATTTTAAAACAAAATATAAAAGGAAATTTATGTGAGTTGACTTACTAAACAAAATTATTTCCACATAAGATTTTGTGATTGCAATGGCAGTCACAAATACTCTCTAATGATGGTAAAATTAGTCATCACTAAGAGCCATCATATATTTTATTATTTTGTGATGACTTAAAAATTCCATCACAAAATACCTTCTTTTTGTAATTGTAAATAAAAGTCGTCACAAAAATCTATCTTTTTTAATGATTGTCATAACCGTCATAAAATATTTTTTTGATTATTTCTTATATTAAAATATTAGTGATAGCTTAAATGCAATCACAAAAAGGATATATCTATAAGTGATGACTTAGTCCGTCACAAAAAGAAAGTTTGGTGATTGACACGACCATCACAATTATAATACATTGATGGCAAAATTAGTCATCACTAAGAGCCATCATATATACTATTATTTTGTGATTGCTTAAAATGTCCATCACAAATTACTATCTTTTGTGATTGTTTTTAAAAACTGTCACAAAGTTCCGTCACGTATTCTTATTTTTCTAGTAGTGACTATTTACAATCCATTCTGGGAGTACCAAAATGTATCGTGATCTTCGACATATATTTTGGTGGAGCAATATGAAGAGAGAGATAGCAGAGTTTATCTCAAGGTGTCTAACTTGTCAACATGTCAAGGTGGAGCATCAAGTGCCAAAAGGTCCATTGTAACCGCTTAAAATTCCAGAATAGAAGTGGGAGCACATTACCATGGATTTCGTTATTGGTCTTCCCAAGGTTTCTCAAGACATAGATGCAATTTGGGTCATTGTCGATAGATTAACCAAGTCTGCTAATTTCTTACCTATACGAGAAACTTATTCACTTGAACGTCTTGCTCGTATATACATAAATGAGATTGTAAGACTGCATGGTATGCCAGTATCCATAGTTTCTAATCGAGACCCAAGATTCACTTCACGATTTTAGGTTAGTTTGCAAAAAGCTATGGGCACGGATTTACGATTCAGTTCGACATATCATCCTCAGACGGACGGGCAGTCGAAGAGGACTATTCAAGCCCTTAAAGATCTATTAAGACTTTGTGTCCTTGACTTCAAAGGAAGTTGGGACAAGTTCTTATCATTAGTGAAATTCTCTTACAACAACAGTTATCAAACAAGTATAGGCATGGCTCCATTCGAGGCGTTTTATGGACGCAAGTGTCGTTCTCCAGTCTGCTGGGACGAGGTGGGTGAAGCAACGTTGTTGGGACCGAATTTGGTACGCATGACAACGGAGAAGATTCAAATGATTCGGCAACGTATAAAAACCTCACAAGATCGAAAGAGTTATGCTGATCTTCATCGAAGGGACGTGGAATTTAATATTGGGGATCATGTGTTGTTACGTGTTACTCCATGAAATGGAGTTACGAGATTTGGAAAGAGAGAAAAACTCAATCCTCTATTCATTGGCCCATTTGAAATCCTCGATCGAGTAAGAACTGTGGCCTATAGACTTGCCTTACCGCCAAATATGTCTCGTGTTCATAACGTTTTTCACATATCAATGTTACGTAAATATGTGGAAGGCCCGAACCACATTATTGAATTAGAACCAGACGAGATAGCGAAAGATTTAACGTATGAAGAGGTACCTGTTAAAATCTTGGATAAGAAGGAACATATTCTATGCTCCAAGATTATAACTGAAGTCAAAGTTTTGTGGAGAAATCACGATGTTGAGAAAATAACCTGGGAGTTAGAATCTGAAATAAAATCAAGGTATCCTCACCTCTTTATCATATCAGGTACGTACACTAATTTCGAGGACGAAATTTTATAAGAATGGGAGATTGTAAGACCCCAATATTTATGAATAAAGATTAATTTTACTCAAAATATATTTTTGGATATTATGGTGTGGATTTCGTATAATGTTATAGTTGTGGGTAATATTTATAAATTTTACAAAGTAAGCAAGTGGTTATAAAATATTCGATTAGTCGGGGAATATTCGTTTTATCAGGAATATTCGTACGACGGCACAATCATTGTTGAACCCCACAACGGAATTATTGTCGGAGTTAGAAAACGATAGAAATATCTTTTTATAAAAATAACGGCGAAATTTTTACCATTAACTGTTGAAATTCTCGGTGATAAAAGTACAGTAATATGCGTGGTTGCATTGTAGCACACGGTATTGATTATTGATGATTACATGAGAAGTCACTCAATTATACTCAATTATTGATACAACAATTGTTACATAGTATCTCACGTTATTTGATTCAATTATTGTCACAATATTTTATATTATTAAATCAATAATTGAGATGACAAGTTATTTATATTATTATTTGTATTATTGATAATGTCTAGAAAGTTCTGTCTAGTAAAGGGGTTTGGTCACTTAATTGCGCGCCAATAGGAAAAAATTCTTATCGGAAAGCCCACTCTTTTCTGGGAATATCTAGTTGTTAATATTGCAAGTTATATTATTGATGAATAAATGTTGTTAAAAATATTTAGGGGATTTTTATGAAGTATTTGTTGTAAATTTGGCTTATTATTTGGACCCCCACTTATCTATTTTTTAAAATAATCGGTAAGAAGTTATAAAGTGTGTGTGTGTGTGTGTGTGTGTGTGTATATATATATATATATATATATATATATATATATATATATATATATATATATTATAATAAGTTTTTTTATGTAAAATAGAATATATTATATTTTATTAGTTGCATAGTGCTGCATAGTAAAAATCAAACTTTTTTCAGCCGAACGAAATTCGCCCGTGATTTCTTACTATGCAGTCCATGATTTTCTAAATTCAAATAGTATCCTTCCATTCTCCTAAAAATAGGATTCTTAGTTTAGAATTGAAAATCACATAAGAATCAGAAAATTCTTCTTCTATAATATTGAGCGTATTTCATTAGAGTTTGAGAAAGCTTTGAGCGTAGAAAATAGTATAAGTTTTCTTCAAGAATATCTCCGCCCTGCCAGTTAAAAGTACTCTCTTTTTAAGGTAAGGGATATTATTTTTGTTCAATATTCGTAAGAAATAATATTTTCTTCCATACTTTATAGTATGTAAATAATATTATTTCGTTTCAGATTCTGAATTCTACACTCATTTTGTTAAAGTATTGTTCTATACTCCTTGAAATTAGTAGAATATCCTTAAAATTTATGCTTCATCTAGTGTTTTTTCATGGAAATATTATTCTGAGCATTCTTGATAATTTTTAATCTTTTTATGTCGGGGTACTATTCCCAAAGTATTATTCATGGGATACTATTCACTCGAGTACTATTTACCCAGGATACTATTCATGACACAAATTTATTTCTTTTCGATCCAAATCATTTTTGATACAATGTTGTTCTTGAATTTTACTCCACAAAGCAGTATCAAGCTGACAATTTGGACATTATTGAATTCAGGATAAATTGAATTTTAAATCTTTAAAATTTATCATTGCTCTCATTTAATTGAATTCTTATATCATTGTCATCATTCTCATGCTTATATTGTGATGAAAGTCATCTTTGGCCCATAGTGCATAGATAAACTGTTGATTGGTATAATTATGACCATGGATTATTCGGTATAATCATGACCTGTAATGTTACAAATGATGTGATAAAAGTTCTTATTGGCCCGTAGTGCATTGATGGACAGTTGTTGGCATGATCATGACCATTGGCGATAACAAGAATATCTGTGGCCCGTAGTGCATGGATAATACGTGGATGTGACACTAATGAATATTCTTGGCCCGTAGTGCATGGATAATTCAGTGAGGTGGATTATTTATTGAGTTGAGTCTCAGCGATAAAATTGATGATAAATTTTTTAAATCATAGAAGATAGTAGATATCATGCTCTACTTGACTCTTCTAATTGATTACTTATTCCGCTGTAGTTAAATTAATTGTTTATTATATTCTATTAGTTTAACACTGTTGAAGGCTAACAATAATTCATTCTGCATTATCTTAGTCATAATATTTTTTACTGGGCTAGTTGAGCTCACCCTTTTGCTTTCATTGTTCTCTTCAGGAAATGAGAACGTAGCCGTGACTAGTCGGGGAATGGAGTGATGGTCCGAGATGGTGGCTGTAGTAGTTCTCACTATTTTATAAAAATAGTGTGATAATAATTAAAATGAGGACTCCATTTGAGTTTGGATATTATCTAAAAGACAATATTCGTGTTAAAACTCTCAGCTCATATTGTATAATTAAATTTGTATTTGAATTCTGTACCATATATTTGGCGACTCAGAATGGGTGATGTATACTTATTTTGGCGGCGTCACGCGTAATATTAATATAAAGAAAGATAGATGAATTTGGATTTATTTTTCATATTAGATTAATTAATATATTTGAAAAAATATTAATATTTTGATATTTTTTCGAATTTTAATATTATATAGACTCATCAATATTATGTTAATGATTATGGACTAGATAACATGAAAGATAAAATTAAAAGAAAGAAATTTATTTAATTTATGTAATCCATATTAAATATTGTATGTCGTATAAATAAATTTATACGTACATCATTTTATTTGCACTTATTATTATTAAAATCCTAATAATATGCGAATATTATAATTATTTACGATTGCTAAACAAACAAGCAAATACAGCACAACTAACGCAAGTGTAGGACCGACCCTTAGTTTTTAAGGGCATAAATCGACAACAAAAAAATGGGCCTTTTGCGAATTGCTATTAAAATATGCATAAAAAAACTAAGAACTTTTTCTGAACAAAAGAGTATCAATACAAAAGAATACCAAATATAATAACCGACTATTTCAATATTTCCAAAGCATCATTTATATATCACATTATCACTAAGTCAAAAAAAGTAATCAGTTCAAATACTTCACTTGAATATCATCCTTCTTGCAGCTTTAGCAGCAAAAATATTAATAATATCCGCACAATCAATCTTATCCGCCATCTCATGTTCAATGGATAGGATGGATAATCCATTCAACCTTTCCTGTGACATAGTTGAGCGGAGGTAGTTCTTACTTAGCTTCAACTTCGAAAAACTTCTTTCTCCGGAAGCAACCGTAACAGGAATAGTCAATAATATTCGATACGCAATCCAAACATTTGGATAACAATCCTCCATCAATTTCAATTGATTGAGCACTTTAATTGGTTTCGTCATAACTTTTGGTAAACCTTCTCTGAAGACTTTAAATTTCGAAAAAAACTCATTTCCGTTGATATCGTAAGTTCCTTCATTTTTCAAAGCATCTTCTAACTTGGAGCAATACATCTTCAAACGTTCATCGGTTCGAGACTTTAACTTGTTCACATTAAACAAAAAGTCCCAAATTTCCTCATATTTCTCAAACTGTTCAAACCGGCTCTTAAGTGATGAAAGAGCTTGATCTACTATAGATAAGAAGTAGTTAACTCTAAATGAGTCTTCAGCCAAAAGGGTCACCTCTTCACTCCCATTCTCATCAAAATGTTTCTTTCGATGAATGACACACTTCTCGTAAAATACGAGTTTAACTCCCATTTTGGACGCAATTACCTTAGCTTCATCAATAGCCTCCGCCAAACAACTTTCTCTATATTTCTCAAGAAAGGAAACAAGCCCATTTAACTGATCAATGGCAACATCAATATGCATATCTTCTTTTTGCAAGGTCTTGCTGACAACGTTAACTGCAAACAAAATAGTATGCCAAACAACCATGCTAACTAAGAATCCAAAATCCTCAATTTCATATCTTACTAAGCCATCAGCTTCACTCTTTGCACCATCATCTTCATGAGAATCAACCAATTCAAGTAAAGCCTCTTTGATTTCTAGAGCTTGGCATCTTATTTCTCTAACACTTTCAACACAACTTTCCCAACGCTTTTGTGATAATGACTTAACAGTGAGATTTACAACATGTTTTATCAAAACTTACCATCGCTTGGTAGAAGCTGCAAACAAACAGTAGATACGTGTTGTACAACTCCAAAAAAAGATGTAGCTTTGTTACAACAATTGGCCATATCGTAAAGTAAAAGGTTAAGACTATGGCAACCACATGGCGTGTAAAATGCTCTAGGATTTCTATCGAGAAGCCTTTTCTGAGCACCTTTGCGTTTCCCTTTCATATTGGAGCCGTTATCATATCCTTACCTTCTTATATCACTAATGTCGAGTTGAAGAGTGGACAAGACTTCTTCTAGTTCACCAAAAAGTCTGGATCCCGTTGTATCTTCCACTTTCAAAAATTATAAGAAGAATTCCTCCACTTTTGGTGTACTCATTGAAACATCCACACATCGTATTACAGGTGACATTTATTCTTCGTGACTTATATCTGGAGTACAATCAAGAATCACTGCAAAATATTTTGCATTTTTTATCTTACAAATCATTGCACTTTTGACATCATCGACAAGCATTTGTATCAATTCATTCTGAATTTAATGGCTAAGATAATGGTAATGAATCTCACCTTTCAAAATCCACCGAAAGTACTCTTACATTATTGGATCATATTCAACAACCATTTCGATTATGGTTAGAAAAATCCCATTCTTCTCTTGATAAATCTTCTCATTATCTCCACGAAATGCTAAATTCACTTTAGCAAGTGCTTTCACAGCAACAATTATCCTTACTAGTACCCCTTTCCAACGCTCTTTATCTTTGTTGATTTGATCTTGCACACTTTTGTCGATTGTTTCATTCTTTTCAATCTCCTCTCTAATTCAATCCATTTGCTCATGCAAGCAATATGCTCGTTACTACCTTCATGACTTTTGAGCCTTTGACCAATAATTCTCCAATTTCTCAAGCCATTAGTAGCCAACAAAGTATTGTTTTCACCTTGCGCAAACAATTTACAACAAAAGTAAAATACTTTGTCGGAAGCACTTGAATATACAAGCCACCTCATATCTTTCTTCTCTCCGTTTGACAAACGACGGATGTAATGAAAGGAAGTGAAATGCCTACCCTCTGTATCCTTAGGGAATTGATCCCCACCTCTTCTTAAAGGCCCTCTTTCAACTACAAAGTCAATAAAATTTTGATCAATTTTGTCCCAGTTGCTTGGATCATCAATATTCACAATCCAAGCCTTCATTATGACCCTCATCATTCATATCTTCATGGTCACTCTCACTCACGCATTCATTTGGTTCTTTTGCAAGGATATCCGTATCTTTCACTAAATTATCTTTGTGACAACCCCAAAATAGGTCCATTCCATCCAACCTATTCTGAGTCGCCAAATACATGGTACAGAAAATAACTACAACTTTATTACAACAATTGTCGTGCAAAATACAACAACACATATGTTGTGAGTTTGGATACAATATATACCAAATATGACTCATCCCAACCGTGGACAACACCTCACAATGACACCTTACATAAAGGTATAGTCAAAAACTGTTTTAGAAATTAAAATCTTTGGGAAGTGCTCAAGGAAACCTTTGTATATGGGAGGCCATGCTTCTAGGTTGTGATAGATATCATATGGCCACAAAATTATCCTTGGTTGACCCAATATACCCCAAAGAAAAACGAGAAGATTACTATCATATTCTTCCCAATGGTGAGTCTTCTCTTGACTTATCATTATCTCCACTGTCTCTAATTGAGAATTATACTTCAAACAAACACTAAGATTATATAGGTAGTGCTTGTAAATATACTCAGCAAGTGGATGAGCACAATCTTGTCTTATGATGACACGAGGTTGTATGTCATTAGACATCTTGTATGATAGTGGCAAAACACCCTTCCAACGTTGGGTTCGCTTCACCCTAGATGATTCACCAAATATAACTACTAAATGATGACCACCGTTTTATTCCCCTGTTACCCCCGCTCGACCCAGCTACACTCTTATTACCTGAAAGGAATTGTAAAATAAAAGGGTGAGCACAACTAGCCCAATAAAGAATATCATGACTAAAGATAAATAAGTTATCAATAGCCTTCAACAGAATTAAATCAGAGATTTAGAACATATGGTAGATGATAAAAATTTCAACCATAGTTGCAGCGGAACGAGCAATCCATTAGAAGAGTCAAATAGACTATAAAGTCTATTATCTTCTTCATGTTAAAAATCCACCAACAATGTTTTATCCCTGTAACATCAATCAACAATTCTAGTCCACAATCATATGAATAACTCATAATTATAACTGTCGTTCGAAATTCCTCTTCTCATCCAGGACGAATATAATTTTCATCACCTATCTTTACCTGAAACAACAAAGATCATGGTTACACAAAATCACATTTCCTGTTCATAATCATACTAATAGCTTCATCTTTGCACTACGGCCAAAGATATTCATTTGTATCATCAATTGATCATGTTCATCTCAACACCTGTTCATCTTTGCACTACTGGCCAAAGATATTCAACAACATGTCATCTTTGCACTATGGGCCAAAGATATTCATCAACAGACCATCTTTGTACTGGCCAAAGATATTCATCTACAATTCATCTTTACACTACAGGTCAAAGATATTCCTCAACAATTCATCTTTGCACTACAGGCCAAAGATATTCCTCAACAGTTCATATTTGCACTACAGACCAAATATATTCATCAACAGTTTATATTTGCACTACAGGCCAAATATATTAATATCTCAAAGAATATATAATCATTTCAGAATTTATATAAACAATAATTATAACCATGTTGATCATTTCACCTTTGCACTTAAGCTAAAGATATTCAATTATAAATTCAATGGTCATGATCATACCAGTCAACAATTTAACTTTGCACTACTGGCCAAAGAGAAGCCATAGTCATGATCATACCAATAATCTACCCATCTTTACACTCAAGTCAAAGAGAAATATCATCATTAGGGTTATAAAAATGTTATATATGATAATAAAAATAATATGACCAACATATAGATTTAATCTTAAGAGTAATATTCATAAATCGACTATAATTTGGTCAGAAAAAGAAACCAATTTTATCGTGAATAGTAACTCGTGAATAGTAACTCATGAATAGTAACTCGACATGAAAAAGGTAGAAATTTCACAATAAAATCTATACCAATATTTTGGTATAATGATATTAAAATAATAATATTTCTTAAGCTTATAAATAATTTATTTTAATTGTTTACACTTTACTAAATAATTCATTTAATCATCCTAAAATGCCAAACTCATAAGATTTCATTACCAATAACCAAAACTCTCATTAAAAATCTGCATATACCTCATATAGGATTCTCAAGCCATAAAATCCTATTTTTTAATTTTCTTACTTCACATAACATATTTAATTCATTTACTCATAACTAGTCCATTTTCTTGAAAAATACCAAATCAGTTCTAAAAATATTTCTTTTCTGGGATTTAGCAGAATATAGTCACATATTGAACATATATTTTTCTCAGAATTTTTAAAACTCATTTACTATTTTTCATATGGCCAAAACAGCCGAATATTTAGACATTTATCATAAATTGTAATTTTATCCAAAAATTCTGAAATTCATATAGTACACTGATATTATATAGATATACTTCCAATAAAAATTTCATCAATTTTGGAGTTAACCACAAGGAGTTATAAGCGGTTACTTTTAAAATAGTCTTTTCCCGTAAAATTCATAACTCTTAATCTATACATCCAAAAATCACTATTTTTGGACACAATCAATAAAACTCATCAAAATATCATTTCAAATATTTCCAGAATTTTTTGAAGGTCAGAAGAAGTACAAACTAAAAAATATAATAACTCTTAAAATCCCTTACTATCCCTTAGCTCAAAAGTGCAGTATTTCTGACTGGAATGCAAAGCCGAAGGAAACTTGCACTGAATAGCAACTCTCAAAGTATCTAAATACTCACAAAATATGCTTCATAATATAGAGAGAGAAAGAGAGAAAGCTTATGTTTCTGGTGTGATTTTTAATTCTAACTTAGCCCTCTATTTATAGGAAAATGTTAGCACGCCGAAGCAGACTTAACCTGCAACCTGATGGCTTTACCTGCTACTATTCCCACCCACCATATTTGAATAAAAATTTCAGCACATTTCTTCACCAATCAAGAGTGGGGCCCACCAATTCTAAAATTTTCCACCAAAATGATAAATTCTGAAACTTCAACAATTTCTGAACCAGTCATCTCTTAAAATTCATAACAAATCATACGTTCATTTTTAATGGTTCAAAATTTGTGAATATATACTCAACTTATATATCTATAACATATCCAAAAATCACAACGATCCAACGGTCGGATTAAAAATTATAACCCCCGCAATATATCTCAAAAACCCTGATTAATTTTTAATACCTCCATTCCGATAAAAATACTGATAAAACACCTCAACATTAACTCCTTCATTTTTAACCACAAAATATATCCAACATTTATATTCACATAAAATAAATATTTCCTTATCATATGAATCAATAATTAATTATTCACAATTAATATTACAGAATCACATTTATGACAACCAGGCCGTTCCCAGGAAAGAGGGGGCTTTCCAATAAGGATTTCTCCTTACTGGCGCACAATTAGATGACTAAACCTCTCCTTAGACAGAACTTTCTAGACATTGGCAATAATATTATCTAATAATATTATTCAAATAATATGAATTATTGATCTGATAATGGAAAATACTGTGCAGCAACAATTATTGAAACAACAATAATATAAAATATCAACGCAGCAATTATTGAATCAATAAAATAAAATATTGAACAGTAAATACTGTGACAATTATTCAGTAGTGTCTTCTTACGTAAGAATTAATAATTTCAAAAATACTGTGCAATAACGCGTATTACTGTATTTTAACCACCGGGTATTTCAATAGTGTTAACGGTAATAACTACGCCGTTAATTATAAAAACTCAATTTTTGTCGTTATCTTCATCCGACCGTTTTCCGTTATGGGGCCCACAAACAGTTATGTCGTCGTACGAATATTTTCCGACAGAAAGAATATTCCACGACCAACGAATATTCCCCGACAACAATGATTATTTTATAATCATTTGTTTATTTTGAAAAAATTTCACATTTCACCCATAACTTTAACTTTTTATCAATTTAACCATTTACTGAATTGTAATTATAAGAAAAATTGAATATTTTTATTTCATAAAATTCGGGGTCTTACAATCTTGTTCTTCATTCCCCGTATCTACTATCTGTTCTTCATTCTCTGACTGTTCAACCACACTAGAACTCTACTTTTGTTTCTTACTACAAAAAAATTTATCGAGTGAACCCGCTTGAGATTGAACTAATTCATCCGCTTTTTTCGTTCTTTTTCTTTTTTCAGATCCAGACATATACTTTTTAGGAGCCATGGTGAATTAAAATTTAAAAATCTGCAAAATTTCAGCATAATCTCGTGATTATCTATAAATTAATTATCAAATAGGGCCTCCTTTATTAAGAGTCTAACACTACTCCCAAACAATTAAAAAAACCCAAAAGAGATTAAAATTTTCACTTGATTCATAATAGCATAAACAAATACATAATAGCATAAACAAATCTACTCAATCAGTCATCAAGCCCAATTAAATTAAACAATGCTTCTAAATCTCATAAACGAAATAATTAATTTCAAAATCGTAAAAATAGAATTAATACCTGAAATTAGCTTGAAATTTATGAGAATGAATACTGGAATAACATTTAACACTTGAGCCCTCAATATGCCACTCGGTCCAGTGGGTCTACTATTTATCTTCTGTGATTGAATTTGCGGTGAACTTCTTCTTCATTGTTTTTCTCGGCTTTCTCGAGAAGTCACCACTCACCAGAGATTGATTATTTTCTTTTCAAATGGAAGCAAAAAGCCAAAAATGTTTGTACGTGTAAAAAAGTTGTGTATGTGTAATATGAAAAAGGGCATTCCTGATTTAAAAACTACAAGTTTGCCATTGAGATTTGGGCTGGGTTCTTTTGTTTGGATATATATATACATAACACAAATACTATTGGGGGCCCTAAAAATTTGTGGGCCTAAAGCACGAGCACCTTGGGCTTTAGCCCAGGGCCGGTGCTGCGCAAGTGACAAGTGGCAGAAAACAAGCCAATTTTTAAGAGTTAAGAGTTGTTACCGAAAAATTATTTTACCCTATTAGCATAAATAAACAAAAAAAATGAAATTTGTTAAACCAAAAAAAAATATCCCAAATTACTATCTTTCCTCAGTTTTCTCTACAACAAAACAGCTTAAACCACTACAAATATCTCTGAGAGTTAAATAATACAAAAACGCTACTATCACACAAAATAATCGTGTACCGTTCATATATCGTTGATATGGAATCCATAAATTTGTTATTAAGTTAAGTGGGTCATGTCAATAACAAATTCATGGGTGTTACGTCAGCGATATGTAAGCGGTATGTGACGTTTTTATGTGATAGTAACATTCCCGTAAATAATACTCTCCACGTCTTTCTCTTTTCTCTTATTATTACTTATCACCTCTCCAACACATATTCGTCAAATGGGAAATTTTCATAACCAACATTCACCAATAACTGATTCATTATTTTAAATTAAAGATTTTCAATTTTATCTTTTAAATTAAAAAATTACTTTAAATACCAATAAATTTAGTAATCTAAAATACTCAGACAGTCACAAGTGAAAGAAAAACTACACCATTTGAAAGTAAATTTCTCTCCCTCAACAAAGAACTCATAATAATTTAAATGTAAAAGCCCCAAATGATCATATTTATTTCTAATGTATAATATCTAGGCTTCTTGTTGTGATTTATAACAATTGTATCCATTAACTCCGTTAGCAACATTTGGATGTTTATTTGAGCCATCTATTTTCCTCTTTAGAATAATGTACCATATAAAGGCTTCTAATATTGTTGCAACGGCTACCAAAAATATTAGAATGCCCATGTATGCTATTTTCCATTTTTTTTCCAGGTCTAAGATGTCAAATCCTTCCAAGATGTTGACGATGCTTAGGATAATGATTGTGTATCTAATTGCTTGGTGGTAGAGATGTTCTGGTACAATCTGTATTTGTGATCCTTCTTAGGCCTCATGAGCAGGGCAAACACCTATATCCGAAATATGATCACATCAATTTTAATGGTTACTATATGTACAATCATATGACCTATGAGGAACTAGACATGTTTATAATTGAAATTTTTATAGTCAACTCAATTTTATTAAGAGTACGAGTGTTGTTAGGATTACGACACATCATTAATGAAGTAGTCATGTTAGGTAAAATTATCCTTATGTTAATTACGTGTTGTGTTATGATCCTAGCAGCTCGAGTATACATTGTTAGTATATTAAAATATAAATTTGTTTAAGCCCCGAATAAAACACAGAAGAGAAAAATTAGGTACTGAAGTGTTCCAAGACAGAATAAGGTTATGCCAATGTTCCTATGCTTGTCACATCGGCAGCAGCACCAACACATGTTTCTAGAGAAGGAGAATGATCACCGGTCGTATGCTACAAATGTGGACAACCCAAAAACCCAAAGTGTGTTACAATTACTGAAAGTAAGGTCACTTAGATCGATTTTGTCATGCAGCAAAGTCAAGTCCAGCGGTAATGATGACACCAAAGGTTGTCCCAAACAAGTCAAAGTCAGTGATTCAAGGAAGAGCTTTTGTCGTGACTTTCCAAAAAGCGAAGAACCCAAACGAAGTTATCAAGGATAAGATAATCATAAACTCTTGCGAAGTCTATACCTTATTAGATACCGATTCTACCCACTCTTTTATTTCACCTGCTTGTGCTCAATATTTGAACTTGAACCTTGAGAAATTAGACTTTGACTTATCTGTTGAAACTCTATTCGGAGAAACCTTCATTACATTAACCGTTTACAAATCTTGTTTGATTAAAATTGGCACCCTCACATTACCTGTTGATATCATCTCTTTGAAAATACTTGCATTTGATGTGATTTTAGGAATCGACTGGTTAACTACTCATAATGCTAAAATTAATTATTTTCGTAAGGTCGTTAGTTTTCATATTCCTAACCAACTTGTTATGCGAATTCAAGTAATCAAACCACTAAAATCAATCATTGTCATCTCAAGCCATAAAGTTATTCGTTTATTAAAAAATGGATGTCAAGCTTTCTTAGCCCATGTAGCCAATTTAAATAAAAATATGTCATATTTGAATAATATTTTTGTTGTTAATAAATTCCCTGACGTATTCCCCGAAGAACTTCCTGGCCTACCCCAAAGCGTGAAATCAAAATTTGTATTGATCTTGAACCGGGTACAAAACCTCATATCAAATGGTTCCTATTGAACTTCAGGAGTTAAAAGTCCAACTACAAGAGTTATTAGGCATTGGTTTCATTCGTCCTAGTACATCACCTTGGGGTGCTCCTGTTTTATTCGTAAAGAAGAACGATGGAAGTATGCGACTTTGCATTGACTATCAGGAGTTGAACCATGTCACCATCAAAAAAATAGGTACCCGAGCCTTTATCTGGTGACTTCCTTTGTGGAATGCACCGAAGCCAGACTCTCTGTAGGGAGCGTCGTCTTTGTGCAATGGCAAACTGATAGGTGTCATTGTGAGGTGTTATCCAAGGTAGGAATATGAGTCATAGTTGGGAGCAACCTAAGTCAGTAACCGAAATAAGTAGCTCTCTAGGCTTAGCTGGTTATTATCAGAGATTCGTGGAAGGATTTTCTCGAATCGCTACTCCATTAACTCAGCTGACTCTAAAAGATACAAAATTTAATTGGAGCGAGGAATGTAAGAAGAGTTTCTAAGAACTCAAGAGGTGACTCATTTCAGTACATGTTCTGACACAACCATTTGGTTCGAAGGGATTTGTCATCTACAGCGATGCTTCAGGCAGAGGTTTAGGATGTGTTCTCATGCAACATGAGAAAGTCATAACCTATGCCTCACGACAACTCAAAGAATATGAGAGGAATTATCCTACTCATGATCTAGAGTTGGCAGCAGTCGTTTTCGCGCTAAAGATCTGGAAACACTACCTGTATGGAAAAAAAGTGGAGATCTATACAGATCATAAGTACCTTAAATATTTCTTCACTCAAAAGGAACTCAACATGCGACACCGACGTTGGCTTGAGCTGGTAAAAGATTACGACCATACCATCTAATATCATCATAAAAAAGTAAACGTGGTAGCTGACGCGTTGAGTAGAAGATCATATGCGGGAACGAGTGCGATATTTTTAACAAAAAGGCCCATTTTGTATGATTTATAAAGGATGGAAATAGAGTTAAAGATTCTAAGGACCTACGTGATCATGTCAAATATACGAGTAGAACTGACTTTAATCGATAAAGTTAAAACTACTCAAGATACAGAATTGAAGCTGATAAATATGAAGAATAAAGTACAAGAATGTGTTATTCTAGAAGTAAGAATCGACGAAGAGATGAATGCTCAACCCTCGATTTATTACTCTATTTGAAATCCTCAATCGAGTAAGAACGGTGGTCTATAGACTTGCCTTACCGCCAAACATGTCTCGTGTTTATAACATTTTTCATATATCCATGCTACATAAATATGTGGAAGACCCAAACCACATTATTGAATTAGAACTAGATGAGATAGCTGAAGATTTAACGTATGAGGAGGTACATGTCAAGATCTTGGATAAGAATGAACATATTCTACGCTCAAAGGTTATACCTCAAGTCAAAGTTTTGTGGAGAAGCCATGATATTGCGGAAATGATCTGGGAGTTAGAATCTGAAATGAAAACAAGGTATCCTCACCTCTTCGACATACCAGGTACGTACATCAATTTCGAGGATAAAATTTCATATGGAGAGGAGATTGTAAGACCCCAACTTTTATGAATAAAGATTAAATTTTCTCTGAATAGTATTCTAAATAGTAAGGTGATAATTTAATAAATGTTATAGTTATGGGTGATATGTGTAAATTTTACAAAGTAAGCAAGTTGTTATAAAATATTCGTTTAGTCGGAGAATATTCTTTTTGTTGGGGATCATTCGTACGACGACGCAATCATTTGTGGACCCCACAACGAAATAACTGTCGAATATAAAAAGTGACAGAAATAACTTTTTTATAAAAATAACGACAAAACTTAATTTTACCGTTAAACTGTTGAAATAGCCGGTGATAAAAGTATAGTAATACGCGTTGTTGCACAGTAGCACACGGTATTGCACAGTATCTCTGATTATTGATTCTTACGTAAGAAGTCACTCAGTATTTTATTCAATAATTGTCACAGTAGTTGCTGCATAGTATCTTATATTAGTGATTCAATAATTGTTACAATAACATCTACACAATATTTTATATTTCTAAATCAATAATTGACACGACACAGTTACTCATATTATTATTAGCAATACTGACAATGTCTAAAAAGTTATGTCGAGGAAAGAGGTTAAGTTATTTAATTGCACGCCAGTAAGGAGAAATCCTTATCGGAAAGTCCCTTCTTTCCTAGGAACGATCTAGTTGTCAATATTGTGAGTTATAATATTAATAATGAATAATTGTTGAAATATTAAAAATGTGTTGATTAAAGATAAGTGATTTGTGGTAGATATTTATTCAAATTTTGATATAAATAGAAGGGTTTGTCATAAAACGTTTGTTGTAAGTTTGGTTTATTATTCCATGGACCCCCATGTGCCAATTTGTCAAACCATCGGTAGGAAGTTATCTCAGTTTTATTTTATTATTATTATAATAGTAATAAAATAGAAAACTTTTTATAATATATATAAAGTTATTTGTTTTATTAGAATATAAATAGAATATATTATATTATATATAAAGTTTTTATTTTTTTAGAATATTTTATTGTATAGTGTTGCATAGTAAAATTAAATTTTCACCGAATTCGTCTGTGAGTTTTCTTTACTATTTGTCCGTGATTTTCTTTTAAATAGTGCCATGCCATTCTCCTATAAATAGGTTGCTTAGTTAAGAAATAAAAATCACACCAGAATCAGAGAATTCTTCGTCTATAATATTGTGCGTATTTCTTTTGAGTATAAGGATTCTTTGAGTTGTAGCAAATAGTGCAAGAATTCCTCAAGATAATCTCCGTTATACCGGTCATATTTAGTCCTACTAAGGTAAAGGATGTTATTTTCTTCATATTAATAAGGGTTGTTGTTTTTATCCTTATTAATTTGTGTGAATAACATGACTATGCGGATTACCGCATGCCTAGTGAATAACCCTTCATATTCATTCTTTATTAAGTTGTGGAAATGATCTGTCTACGCGAATTACCGCATGACTTAACGGGTGAAAATCCATTTGCAGTTTTGTATATTCTTTCATACTCGTATGTGATATCATTTCTTTTGTACTCATCAAGGGATATCGTTTTCTTTTATGTTTTTCTTCATTTATGGTACACAATTATTGTTTGTTTCCATAACCTTATTGTTAAATGGTAAAAATCCCTAAAATTAGTAGAATATACTTAATAGTTTGCGCTTCGTCTAATATCATTTCATTTCATTGGAATATTGGTATGAACTTTTTTATTAAATTTTAATCTATTCATCTGGGGTATTATTCATCACGGGATACTATTCATCTGGGGTACTATTCATGTCAGAGTACCATTCACGACGAAATTTAGTTCCTTTTCTCTGTCCAAATTATCTTTGAAATTTGAATCTTAAATATCATTCTTGAATTTTACTCCACATTTGGTGATCATGTTGACAATTTGGACATTCTTAAACTCTGGATAAGTTAAATTATAAATCTTTTATATTTATTCTTGATCTCACTTATTTCATTCTTTATATCATTGTTGTAAGACCCCAACTTTTATAAATAAAGATTAAATTTTTTCGAAATATATTTTTGAATATTATGGTGTGGATATGATATAATAGTTGTGGGTAATATTTATAAATTTTACAAAGAAAGTAAGTGGTTATATAATATTCGATTGGTCGAGAAATATTCGTTTTAACATGGAATATTCGTACGACGGTACAATCATTGGTGGACCCCACAACGGAAGTATTGTCGTAGTAAGAAAACGACATAATTATCTTTTCATAAAAATAACGGAGAAAGTGTTACCGTTAAAACTGTTGAACTACTCGGTAGTAAAAGTACAGTAATACGCGTGGTTGCATAGTAATACACGGTATTGATTATTGATGCTTACGTAAGAAGTCACTCAGTTATACTCAATTATTGCTATAGTAATTGTTGCATCATATCTCTCATATTATTGATTCAATTATTGTCATAGTATCATCTGCATAATATGTTATATTATTAAATCAATAATTGAGATGACAAAGTTATTAATATTATTATTTGCAATATTGACAATGTCTAGAAGTTCTGTCAAGGAGATGTTAGATAATCTAATTGTGCGCCAATAAGGAGAAATCCTTATCGGAAAGCCTCCTCTTTCCTAGGAACAACCTGGTTGTTAAATATTGTGAATTATAATATTAATGATGAATAAGTTCGGGTTGATTAAAGATGAAATTGATAGTTCCATTGTGTTGAAATTATTAGTGTTAGTGAAAATAGACATTTATTTCGATAATAATTGATGTATGGAAGTTATCGGGTAATTAATCGGATAAATGAGCAATTAATTGCTATTGATTCACATGATTATGACTATTTGTTCACATGTGTGTACTATTGATTCACATTCATTTACTATTAGGGGAGGTGGTCCAAGTTTGATAATATTTGCAGGACTAAATTAAAAATGAAAAAAAAAGAGGAAGGTATTATACTATAATATTTCAAGCCCCAAAATATGCAATTATTGAAACTATATTTTTCTATAAATAGAAGCTCATTCTTCCTTCATTTCCCACCAATTCACAAAAGCTATAGAGCAATTATTATAGGGAGAAATTATAGAGAGAAAAAAGAAGAGAAGTCTGCTACCTCACTATTCCAGTATCCAGTCTTCTTCTGAGGTAAGGGTTATTATTCCTTCGTATTCATGAAGAGAGTTATTTTCTTTCAATACTCGTAAGGGTTGTTATTCCATTCTTTATTATTTTGTTAGAATAACCTGTCTATGCGAAGTATCACATACATGGTGAAATTCTTCTGTTATTCCATTCTTTATTATTCTATTGGAATAACCTGACTGTGCGGTCTATCGCATGCCTGGTGAATTCTGTTATTATTATGTTCTTTATTATTCTGTTAGAATAACCTGTCTGTGCGAATTACGCATGACCTGGTTCCCTTCTTTATTATTTTGTTAGAATATCATGTCTATGCGGATTACGCATGACCTGGTTCTATACTTTTTTATTCTGTTGGAATAACCTGTCTGTGCGGTCTATCGCATGCATGGTGAATTCTTCTGTTATTCCTTTCTTTATTATTCTGTTGAAATAACCTATCTATGTGGATTACCACATGCATGGTGAATGATGTTTCGTATTCATTCTTTATTAAATTGTGAAAATAATCTGTCTACGTGGATTACCGCATGGCGGGTGAAAATCTATTTACAGTTTTGTATATTCTATTATACTCGTATGAGATATCATTTCTTTTGTACTCGTCATGGAATATCATTTTTTTTGGTATTTTTCTTTTACGAGTTACTATTCATGGGTTACTATTCACTCTAGTATTATTCACTCGGGTATTCGGAACACTTTTCGTGCCAAAGTACTATTCACGAATTACTATTCATAGGTTACTATTCACCCGATTACTATTCACTCTAGTATCATTTACTCGGGTATTCGGAACACTTTTCGTGTCGGAGTACTATTCACGGGGTACTATTCACCCGAAAAATATATTCTTTTCTGTCCAAATTATTTTTGGTACATGAATATTATTTTCGTAAATTTTACTCCACAAAGCAGTATCATGTTGACAATTTGGACGTTATTGATTTCTGGATAAATTAAATTATAAATCATTAAAATTTATCCTTAAACTTATTTTATTGAATTATTATGTCATTGTCATCATCCTCATACTTATATTGTGATGAAAGTCATCTTTGGCTTACGTGCATAGATGGACTTGGTATGATTATGACCAGGGATTATTCGGTATAATCATGACCGTAATGTGACGAATAATGCGGTAAAAGTTCTCATTGGCCTATAGTTCATTGATGGACAGTTGTTAGTATGATTATGACCAGGGATTATTCGGTATAATCATGACCATTGATGATTACATGAATATCCTTGGCCGTGATGCAGGGAGGATTCAATTTTATTTATTAAGCTGAGTCACAGCGATAAAGTTGATGAAAAACTTTTTAAATCATAGAAGATAGTAGATTTTATACTTTACTTGACTCTTCTAATGGATTGCTTATTCCGCTGCGGTTGTTGATCTAAAACTTGTTGTCTATTATATTCTATCAGTTGTTATACTATTGGAGGCTAAGGATAATTTATTCTGCATTATCTTAGTCATACTATTTCTTACTGGGCTAGTTGAGCTCACCCTTTCTTTCATTGTTCTCTTCAGGAAATGAGAATATAGCTGGGACGAGTCGGGGAATGAAGTGATGGTCCAGGATAAATGGCTTTAGTAGTCCTCACTATTCTACGGAATAATGTGATAATAATTGTAATGAGGACACCATTGAGTGTGGATATTGTCTAGATGACAATATTCTTGTTTAAACTCTCAGCTATATTTTGTCGTATTTTACACAACTGTTGTATAATTAAGTTTTTATCTGTATTCTGTACCATGTATTTGGTGACCCAAGATGGGTGATGTATACCTATTTTGGGGGTGTCACAATTGTCATCATGTTCATACTTATATTGTGGTGAAAGTCATCTTTGGCCCGTAGTGCAAAGATTGACTGTTGATTGGTATGATTATGACCAGGAATTATGTATTAGTATAATTGTGACCTTTAATGTTACAGATAAAGGTTTGTGGTGAAAGTCATCTTTGGCCCGTAGTGCATATGTAAGACCCTGAATTTTATGAAATGAAAGTATTCAATTTTCTTATAATTATTATTCTATTTAATAAATGGTTAAATTGATAAAGGGTTAAAGTTAAGGGTGATATGTGAAAATTTTTCAAAGTAAGCAAGTTGATATAAAATATTCATTGTGTCGAGGAATATTCGTTTTAACAGAGAATATCCGTACGACGACACCATCATTGGTGGACCCCATAACGGAGTAACTGTCGGACTTAGAAAACGACAGAAATATCTTTTTATAAAAATAAACGCAAATGTTTTACCGTTAAACTATTGAAATACCCGGTGATAAAAGTACAGTAATACGCATGGTTGTATAGTAGCACGCGGTATTGATTATTGATGCTTACGTAAAAAGCCACTTAACTTATTCAATTATTGCTACAGTAGTTGCTGCATAATATCTCTCATATTATTAATTCAATTATTGTCACAGTATTATTTGCATAATATTTATTATTAGTAAATCAATAATTAAGACGACAAAGTTATTCATATTATTATTTGCAATATTGACAATGTCTAGAAAATTCTGTCGAGTAGAGGTTTGGTCACCTAATTGCGCGCCAATAGATAGATATCCTTATCGGAAAGCCCCCTCTTTCCTGGGAATGATCTGGTTGTTAAATATTGTGAGTTATAATATTAATGATGAATAATTGTTAATAGATTAAAATTGTGTTGATTAAAGATAAATGATTTGTGATAAATATTTATTAAATTTTTGATATAAATAAAGGGGTTTGTTATTAGGTGTTTGTTATAAGTTTGGCTTATTATTTCATGAGGAGATGTACTAATTTTTCAGACCGTTGTTTGAAGATATAATAGTAAATCAATATGGATCGCTGGTAGAAAGTTATAATAGTAAATCAATATAGACCGCTGACAAAAAGTTATAATCGTAAATCAATATGGATCGCTGGTTTAAAATTTTAATATTAAATCAGTATGGACCGTTGCTTTAAGTTTTAATAGTAAATCAATATGGACCGTCCATTTAAAAGTAAATTAATCTGGGTCGTTCATGAATTAGTTACTATTCAGTCCTTTTTTCTATAAATAGAAGCTCATTCCTTCATTATTTCTTACGAATTCACTGAAACTCTAGAGAGAGAAACTATAGAGAGCAAGAATAAGAGTATTCTGTTACTACCCTACTTCAGTATTCAATCTTCTATTAAGGTAAGGGGTGTTATTTATTTCATATTCACTTACGATATTATTTTTCGTATTCGTAAGAAATATTATCTTCGTTCAATATTCGTAAGGGATATTATTTGTTGTATTCGTAAAGGGCATTATTTCTTTCGTATTCATGAAGAGAGTTATTTTCTTTCAATACTCGTAAGGGTTGTTATTCAATTTTTTATTATTCTGTTGGAATAACCAGTCTACGCAGACTACCGCATGCATGGTGAAATTTTTTGTTATTCTATTCTTTATTATTCTGTTGGAATAACCTGTCTATGCGGAGTACCGCATGCATGGTGAAATCTTTTGTTATTCTATTTTTTATTATTCTGTGGGAATAACCTGTCTACGCGGACTACCGCATGCATGGTAAAGTCTTTTGTTATTCCATTCTTTATTATTCTGTGAGAATAACATATCTACACGGACTACCGCATGCCTGATGAATAACCCTTCGTATTCAATTGTTATTAAATTGTAGAAATGATCTGTCTACGTGGACTACCGCATGACAGTGAAAATCCATTTGTAGTTTTGTATATTATTTCTTTTCATCTAAACTTACTGTGGTAAATATTGCTTCTATAATTCTTGAAATTAGTGGAATATCCTTGAGTTTTGCGCTTCATCCAGTATCGTTTCATTAAAATATTGATCTAAACTTGCTTATTAAATATCAATATTTTCACCTGGGCTACTATTCACGGGTTACTTTTCACTCGAATATTATTCACCCGAGGATTCGGGATAATTTTCATACCGAGTTACTATTCACGGGTTACTATTCACTCAGGTACTATTCACTCGGGTACTAATCACTCGGGTATTCGGGATATTTTTCATGTCGGGGTACTATTTGTGACGAACGAGAATTTTGTAAATTATTTTAAATATTTATTGAGTTAAATAAATATTTTTCGATGACTTAATTATTAGATTTAATAATTAATTGATGCAATTGTGGTAGATTAATTTAATTATATGTGTTACATTTATTAAATTAATGTAGAGAATTTTTATGATCAAAGTTGTGATTATGTGAGCTTATTGTATTAAAAGAAATATTTAATAAGCTATGTTATTTTAATTAATGTAATAATTAATTAGAAATTTAATAAATTGATATTATTTATTAATGAGATATTTAATTATGTGACTATGTGAATTTATGAGGAATTATCATATTTTATTTATATTAAATTAAATAAGATATTTGAATTGGGTGTGACATGAATTAAACTATATGATAAAAAGTTTTATTAAAATAATGAGCTTTGAACTTAATTGCTAGCCAAACATGGCTTTAGTAGTGGTTACTAGCAGTTGCCCATGATTGGGCCAACTGACCTCTCGACGCTCAGTTTATTAACTAGTCGACGTCTTCTCCTTCTTCATTTTTTTTCCTAAGTCTGATAAAGCACAGAGAGAAAATTTAGAAGTCTGAGAGAAATTTGAGTGTGTGATTAACAGGTTGTTGAGAAAGGATCATCTGATCATTTCTTCCATTATTTATAACTCTGGGTAATTCTCTCCAACCCAATTTCAAGTTACGTCTTTTTAGTTTTCATAAAATGGCTTCACAGTTTTCTGTAAATCCTTGTAGATTGGAATATGATATGATTATAAGTTTATATGTGTGTTACGTTGTATCAAATCATGTTTAATTATGTATATGTTGCAAACCATAACATCAGTGTTGTGAAAACATGTCGTACGTATGTTTTTCAAAATAAACAGAGTACGTGATATGGCCATATGGCCATATATGTGATAATTGACGTATGGATTATATATTATCCCTAAAATTTACACCCTTACATTATTGAGCATGTCTATACGGAGAGATCGGAGTTTAAATGAACGGATTCGGTGTTATAACGAATCCGTAGGGAGAATTTTTATATAAAGTTTTCTAAACTTCACGAACATCAAAGTCAGTAATTTTGTTAGGCTGTAAATCTGTTAATAAGTGTTTAAAATTGGTTTTGTCAGTATATAAATGTTGGGTAATGATTATATATAAATTATAGCATATGGGTATGTTTAATTTCGAGTAGAACTTTAAGAAATTGGGAGAAATTGGCAAGTTCTGCGATTTTCGCGAACTGCCATTTCTGTGTCTGCTATGCCGCGCCGCAGCGCCGGCTACCAGTTCATTTCCCGCGCCGCAGCGCCACCGTGCCGTAGCGCCATGTCTCGAGCCACGGCGCCACAGCGCCGCAGCGCCAAGGGCCCGGCCACAGCGCCACGGCGCCGCAGCGCGAATCCTTAGTCCAATAGTGGCGCCGCAGCGCCACTCCCCAGAAAACTCAGAAATGAGATTTTTAAAAATGTTTAAGTCTAACAATGTGTTAGTGGATTATTGTAATGAACATGTAAACATGTTAGAAGAATAATGTGATGATAAGATAGTTGTATAACATGTAAATAACATAATTACATGTGGATTAAATTATTGATTTCATAATTAGATTATTATTCATGAAGTGGTTTTATGTGGCAGTAAATGTGATAAAGTGATTAAGTATAGTCAATAAATCAAGTAGACAAAGAGAATGGGTTTATGTTGATTAGTTAAGTTGTAATTAACTAGTATTGTAAATGTGAATGGTATGTAGGATTTAAATCAAAGAACGTGCTTAGTTAAAGTGTAATCTACGCACGAGGCAAGTTTCTCAACTTTACTTTTACATTGAGCAAGTATCATATCCCTAAATCCATTCTATTGAGCAAGTTTATTTAAACTTAAACGTTACTTTTATGTTGAGCAAGTTTCTTAACCCTACTTTTTAATATCTTTCAAGATTATTAATTACCTTGAATAAGTTATCATTCTATTATTCAAGTTCAAGTATGATATTACAGATTATCTATATTGTCAAAGCATGATTCAGTTATACAATAATCGTTCTATTGTATACGTTTGAGATTATTATTCAAATCGAATATCAATTATTGTTGAACCTTATTAGACTAGTGAACCTTATTGATTCAACTAGTCCATAGTTGATGAGCGTTCTAAATTTCAGAACCCGTGATGAATTATCCAAACCAAACTTCCTTTGGTGCGGACTCGAATGTCAAACTGAGATGAACAACCCTGTATAGGGGATTAATTACGCTTTAGCGTTAAGATATTGTGCACAGTATGGTACTAAAGGCTGATCCCCTTAAGTACGAGAAGAAGGCCCATAGTCTTATGACTGTTAAAGGTTTCAAGTATATTTCTTGTTAACCTAGGACATAGTTCATGGTCTTATGACCCTCAAAATTCTTTTGATTCTTGTTATTCATTCTCGATTCAAAAGTTGAGCTTTTATTCGGATGTCTTTGATTTAATCGCATGTTATTATAATGTTATTTCATTATTATACTTGTGGGCATTTGTGCTCACTCTTGCTTAATAATAACATTGCAGTTAAGAATGAAAGAAGCGATGAACCCTCCACTAGTAAGGGCAAGGGCAAAGTTAGCAAATGATGAAGACCTGTTATTTATTAACTGATGTATTTGTTTAAGACTTGAGTTATGTTGATGTTAAGACTTATTTGTTTAGAATTCCGCACAGATGTTTTAAGGTTAGACTAACCTGGGATTTATTTATGAATCAGTTGATGTAACCCTTAAGGGAAGAGATTTTATTATGATTTCTATCTATTGTATGGTTTGATATTATTTATGGGTAGATAGATAGATGATGTTTGTACAGTGAGCACCAAATCCCATAGAATCGAAGTACCCGGATTTGGGGGTGTCACAGGTTGGTATCAAAGCTGTAGGTTATGAACCTTAGGTGGGGGAACAACCCTAGGTAGTAACCTTATAGAAAGAAGATAGTAAAGGAAAAACTCTTATCGAGTTCTAAGAAATGAATTTTTGTAATTCATTGAAGATAATAAAATACATTATGTGTTTATGTGTTAAGTATGCGTTAGATAGTATGACTTAGTAACTAAAACTTAAAATTTTGTTGTCAGGATGACTAATGTTGGAGAAGCTAGTCAAGCTGGGGAGGAAGAACCCCGATTACCTATAGTACCTGCAGAGGAGGAGACCCGAGACATACATGTTGTTAGGGAACAGTTAGTTCAGAGGGAGTCATCTCCATTGATCACCGTTGTTGGTCAGGAGCATGAGCCCGAGATTGATCCTGAGGAGGAGTTTGATGAGGAGGAAGAAGAAGATGAGTTACCACGGTACACCGTTGATGCAGAGATGTATGACACGTTATATGATCGTAACGTGGAGTTACAAGATGAGGTTCAGGAATTGACTGAGCGAGCGACTGTTCAGCAGTCTACTTTAGAGGAGAAGGATAAAGAGATTGTGACCCTTCATACACGTTTAGGAAACGTGGAGTGGGATCTGGTTCATGAGAAGGGTCAAATCGAAGATAAGATTGAGGAGATAGAGAAGCTGAAGAAGGAACTGAAGAAAACCTCTGGAAGACTGAAAATAGCAGAGGAAGGATGGGTAAGAGAATCGCATCGAGCTGATCGTGCAGAAAATGATAGTCGTGCAAAGAAGGCAAAGCTTGAAGACACGTACGCCACACTTAATCATGCGATGAATGAGGTTCAAGAGCGAGTGTTAAGGTACCCCATCCAGTTTGAAGGACTTCCATCATATATGTTGGATCGCAGGACGATGTCTCGTATCATGAATGAGGAGCGTGGCAAGGCTATTGAGCACCTTGGAAGACAGGAATAGAATCTGTGTATCTATGTGAAAGACTTATATAGTTTTATGTAAATTTCGATGTGTTTATGAACTAAGGAATATGTTAATATTTGAATGTTTTAAATCCTGTGGATTCTTTATTCCAGGATAGATGATGTAAATAGCAGTATGCTATAGTTTAATGTTAAAACTTTTTATTTGAATGAAAAGATATCAAGTTGTTTGAGATGATGTGTTAAGTGATATGTTAAATTGTTGAGTAATGTCTTAACTATGTAGAGAAATAAATAAAGTTCTAATAAACGTTTATTTAACAGAAAAATGCCGCCAAGGAGAAGACATCAACGTCAACCGGCTCAGGAAGAGTCAACCAATAATAACAATAATACCAACGTTAATCCAGTTCAACAGCTAGTTAATTTACTAACTGGAGTCATGAATAATCAACTGCAAGCTCCACCTAACACAACGTTTAAAGATTTTAAGGCGGTGGGACCGCCAGAGTTCAAAGGTTCCAGAAACCCGATCGAGGCTCAAACGTGGGTGATGGAAATGGAGAAGGTTTTCGATGTTGCTAGGGTTCGAGAAGATCAGAAGACCGTTTTTGCGACATTTATGCTAAAGTCTGAGGCTAGCTACTGGTGGCAGGCAAACAAGATGCGAGGAGGTGAAGGTGTAATTACGTGGGAGAGATTCAAAGAGATGTTTTTCGAAATGTATTTCCCAGCTAGTTCGCAGAATCAGATGGAGGTGCAATTTCTGGAACTGAAACAGGGAAACATGAGCGTGCCTGAATACGCGGCTAAATTCGATGAGTTGGCAAGGTTTGCCCCGTATCAAGTACACACTGACGAGAGGAAAGCCAGACGATTCGAACAAGGACTGAAGCCTTGGGTATACAGCAAGGTATCAATGTTTCAACTTAACACGTTTGTGGGAGTTTTGGAAAAGGCCATTCTCGCGGAAGGAGGAAGTGATGCAGTGACTAAGTACAACCAAGAACAGAAAAAGAAAAAGAGTAAGAATGAAGGTAATAACAAGACTGGTGGAAGTAATACTGGGAATAATAATAATCAGAAGAGGAAGTGGACGGATAACTCGACAACTGGAAGTCAACACGGAGGGCAGAAAAAGAAGATAGAAGCATGTCCGACTTGCGGCAAGGCACATCTAGGAGTTTGTTTGAAGGGAAAGAGTGTGTGCTACAACTGTGGTCAGGAAGGCCACATAGCACCAAATTGTCCAAACCCAAAGAAGGGTGCTTGTTTCAACTGTGGTTCGAAAGATCATTTAGCAAGAGACTGTCCCAAGAAGGGATCGGGAGGATCAGGACAAGGAGGGAATCGGGGAAATAGCAGTGGAAATACCTTAACCATCACCGGACCACCTGCAACAAACCGACCAACCGCCAGAACTTTCAATATGACGGTGCAGGATGCAATCCAGTCTCGTGAGGTGGTGTCAGGTATCATTCCGATCAATGAAATTAATGCTTACGTTTTATTTGATTCGGGTGCTACTTGTTCCTTTATATCCGAAGACTTTGCTAATAGTTTAGATTTGCTTATGGATGAATTGGATTACCCCATGAACATAGAAATTGCGAATAGAGAAATAATCCCTGTTAAGTACGTGTTTAAGAACTGTAGGGTGGATATTAAGGGTAATATCATGATCGTAGATCTTATCCCTATTCGATTGGGGGAATTCGACGTTATATTGGGTATGGATTGGCTATCCAATTATGGGGCTATAATTGATTGCCAAAAGAAGCGTATTAACCTTATGACTCCGTCAAAGGTTGTGTTTTATGGTAGCAAGTCGCCTAGACAAGCGAGTTGTCTGACGATGTTGCAGGCCAGGAAGTTATTAAGACAAGGCTGTGTAGGATATTTAGCTTACATAGTCGACAGTCGAAAAGAGAATCCGAAAGTAGAAGAGATACCGATTGTAAGGGACTTCGTCGATGTATTTCCAGACGATTTACCAGGACTTCCTCCAGATAGAGAAGTAGACTTTGTGATTGATTTGGCGCCCGTAACTGCTCCAATATCGAAGGCACCATACCGAATGGCGCCAGTAGAGATGAAGAAATTAATGGTACAACTACAAGAATTGTTGGACAAAAAGTATATTCAATCGAGCGTATCGCCGTGGGGAGCGCCGGTGTTGTTCTTGAAAAAGAAGGACGGATCGATAAGGCTCTGCATTGACTACAGAGAATTAAATAAGGTCACGATTAAGAATAGATATCCATTACCAAGGATCGATGATCTGTTTGATCAATTGAAGGGAGCAAAATACTTTTCCAAGATTGACTTGAGGAGTGGTTATCACCAACTGAAGGTGAGGCCAGAGGATGTACCGAAGACAGCGTTCCGAACGCGATATGGTCATTATGAGTTTTTAGTAATGTCGTTTGGTCTTACGAATGCTCCTGCAGCATTTATAGGACTAATGAATGGTGTATTCAAGCCGTTTTTGGACAAATTCGTGGTGGTATTTATAGACGACATTTTGGTATATTCCAAAACCAAAGAAGAACATGAAGAACACTTGAGGTTAACGTTGGAAGTATTGAGAAGGGAGAAGTTGTATGCTAAATTTTCGAAATGCGAATTCTGGATCGAGAGAGTACAATTTCTTGGTCACGTAATCGATAAAGATGGAATTTCGGTAGATCCATTCAAAGTAGGAGCTGTGATTAACTGGGATCAGCCAAGAACGCCGTCAGAAGTAAGAAGTTTTCTTGGATTAGCAGGATATTATAGAAGATTCATACAAGATTTTTCTAAGATCGCAACTCCGTTAACGAATTTAACTCGTAAAGCTGTGAAATTTGTTTGGACGGAGAAGTGTGAGGAGAGTTTTCAAGAATTGAAGAAGAGGTTGAGTACAGCACCTGTGTTATCTCTTCCAGATAATACAGGCAATTTTGTGGTGTTTAGTGATGCGTCGCATAAAGGACTTGGTTGTGTGCTGATGCAAAACGGTAAAGTCATCGCGTATGCATCACGACAGTTGAAGGATTACGAGAAGGGTTACCCAACCCATGATTTGGAGTTAGCTGCAGTTGTTTTTGCTTTGAAAATTTGGAGGCACTATCTATACGGGGAGAAGTGTGAAATATATACGAACCACAAGAGTCTGAAATATATTTTTACACAGAAAGATTTGAATATGCGTCAAAGAAGATGGTTGGAATTAATCAAGGATTATGACTGTGAGATTTTATACCATCCGGGTAAGGCTAATGTGGTTGCCGACGCCTTAAGTAGAAAGGGTCATGAGAAATTGATGATGTTGACTGCTCAGCAGGAGCTAATTACAGATATGGAGAAACTGGAGTTAGAAGTGAAGTATCCTATAGAGATTGATGAGAAGCTATTTCAGATGCAATCTGGTACAACTCTACTAGATAGAGTGAAGGAGGCTCAGCTTCAGGATGATGAATGTAGAAAGGTAACATCGAAGATATCTGAAGGAACCGAACCAAGATTTAAGATGGATAAGGAAGGAATATTGAGATTTGAAAGCAGAATTTGGGTTCCGCCAGTACAAGAAATTAAGGAAGAAATTTTGAGTGAGGCTCATAGTTCAAGATATTCGATTCACCCTGGTAGTACAAAAATGTACCAAAATCTTCGACAACATTTTTGGTGGCCGAACTTGAAACGTGATGTTGCAGAATGTGTTGCCAAATGCCTGACATGTCAGAAAGTTAAAGCAGAACATCAGAGACCGAGTGGATTGCTACAACCGTTGGAGATCCCAGAATGGAAATGGGAACATATTACGATGGACTTCGTGGTTGGCCTTCCGACGACCCAGAAAGGCTACGACGGAGTATGGGTTATCGTTGACCGACTGACGAAATCCGCGCACTTCCTTCCTATCAAAATCAGATTTAACTTAGATCAGTTGGCAAGATTATATGTAAAAGAGATTGTTTCGAGGCACGGAGTGCCGGTGTCTATTATTTCCGATAGGGATCCGCGCTTCACATCAAATTTCTGGAAACGTCTTCAGGAATGCATGGGTACACAACTGCGAACGAGTACAGCTTACCACCCTCAAACAGACGGACAGAGCGAACGAACGATTCAAACACTGGAAGATATGTTACGAGCCTGTGTAATGGACTTCAAAAGAAATTGGGATGATCACCTACCGTTGGTAGAGTTCGGCTACAACAACAGTTACCACGCTAGTATTGGTATGCCGCCTTACGAAGCGTTATACGGCAGAAAGTTCAGAACTCCACTTTATTGGGATGAAGTTGGTGAAAGACAATTGCTAGGGCCAGAATTGGTACAGCAGATGGCAGAAATAGTCAAAATAATCCGAGCACGACTGGTAGCAGCTCAAGATCGACAGAAGAAATACGCTGATCCACATCGTAAAAATATCGAGTTTGAACCAGGTAGCTATGTTTTCTTGAAGGTCTCTCCCTGGAAGGGGAAGATCAGGTTTGGGAAGAAAGGAAAATTGAGCCCAAGATTTATTGGACCCTTTGAGGTACTGCGAAGAATTGGAGAAGTTGCGTACGAGGTAGCCTTACCTCCAGCACTCGAGAATATCCACAACGTCTTCCATGTTTCTGTGTTACGACCTTACAAACCTGATTACAAACATGTAATTGAATACGAACCCCTGTATTTTGACAAAGACTTATCTTATGAAGAAATTCCTGTCCAAATTGTCGACCGAAAAGAACAAGTTCTCAGAAATAAAGTTATACCTTCTGTTAAGGTAATTTGGAGGAACCACAACGCTGAAAAAGCTATGTGGGAACTCAAAGAGAATATGATGAAGAATTATCCTCATTTATTTACTTAATTATGTGTAAGTAATTCTGGGAACAGAATCTTTGTAAGGGGGGGAGAATGTAACGGGTCGAATTTATTGAGTCGTGATTCTGGGGACAGAATCCTTTTAAGGGAGGAAAGATGTGACGAACGAGAATTTTGTAAATTATTTTAAATATTTATTGAGTTAAATAAATATTTTTTGATGATTTAATTATTAGATTTAATAATTAATTGATGCAATTGTGGTAGATTAATTTAATTATATATGTTACATTTATTAAATTAATGTAGAGAATTTTTATGATCAAAGTTGTGATTATGTGTGCTTATTGTATTAAAAGAAATATTTAATAAGCTATGTTATTTTAATTAATGTAATAATTAATTAGAAATTTAATAAATTGATATTATTTATTAATGAGATATTTAATTATGTGACTATGTGAATTTATGAGGAATTATCATATTTTATTTATATTAAATTAAATAAGATATTTGAATTGGGTGTGACATGAATTAAACAATATGATAAAAAGTTTTATTAAAATAATGAGCTTTGAACTTAATTGCTAGCCAAACATGGCCTTAGTAGTGGTTACTAGCAGTTGCCCATGATTGGGCCAACTGACCTCTCAACGCTCAGTTTATTAACTAGTCGACGTCTTCTCCTTCTTCATTTTTTTTCCTAAGTCTGATAAAGCACAGAGAGAAAATTTAGAAGTCTGAGAGAAATTTGAGTGTGTGATTAACAGGTTGTTGAGAAAGGATCATCTGATCATTTCTTCCATTATTTATAACTCTGGGTAATTCTCTCCAACCCAATTTCAAGTTACGTCTTTTTAGTTTTCATAAAATGGCTTCACAGTTTTCTGTAAATCCTTGTAGATTGGAATATGATATGATTATAAGTTTATATGTGTGTTACGTTGTATCAAATCATGTTTAATTATGTATATGTTGCAAACCATAACATCAGTGTTGTGAAAACATGTCGTACGTATGTTTTTCAAAATAAACAGAGTACGTGATATGGCCATATGGCCATATATGTGATAATTGACGTATGGATTATATATTATCCCTAAAATTTACACCCTTACATTATTGAGCATGTCTATACGGAGAGATCGGAGTTTAAATGAACGGATTCGGTGTTATAACGAATCCGTAGGGAGAATTTTTATATAAAGTTTTCTAAACTTCACGAACATCAAAGTTAGTAATTTTGTTAGGCTTTAAATCTGTTAATAAGTGTTTAAAATTGGTTTTGTCAGTATATAAATGTTGGGTAATGATTATATATAAATTATAGCATATGGGTATGTTTAATTTCGAGTAGAACTTTAAGAAATTGGGAGAAATTGGCAAGTTCTGCGATTTTCGCGAACTGCCATTTCTGTGTCTGCTATGCCGCGCCGCAGCGCCGGCTACCAGTTCATTTCCCGCGTCGCAGCGCCACCGTGCCGTAGCGCCATGTCTCGAGCCACGGCGCCACAGCGCCGCAGCGCCAAGGGCCCGGCCACAGCGCCGCAGCGCGAATCCTTAGTCCAATAGTGGCGCCGCAGCGCCACTCCCCAGAAAACTCAGAAATGAGATTTTTAAAAATGTTTAAGTCTAACAATGTGTTAGTGGATTATTGTAATGAACATGTAAACATGTTAGAAGAATAATGTGATGATAAGATAGTTGTATAACATGTAAATAACATAATTACATGTGGATTAAATTATTGATTTCATAATTAGATTATTATTCATGAAGTGGTTTTATGTGGCAGTAAATGTGATAAAGTGATTAAGTATAGTCAATAAATCAAGTAGACAAAGAGAATGGGTTTATGTTGATTAGTTAAGTTGTAATTAACTAGTATTGTAAATGTGAATGGTATGTAGGATTTAAATCAAAGAACGTGCTTAGTTAAAGTGTAATCTACGCACGAGGCAAGTTTCTCAACTTTACTTTTACATTGAACAAGTATCCTATCCCTAAATCCATTCTATTGAGCAAGTTTATTTAAACTTAAACGTTACTTTTATGTTGAGCAAGTTTCTTAACCCTACTTTTTAATATCTTTCAAGATTATTAATTACCTTGAATAAGTTATCATTCTATTATTCAAGTTCAAGTATGATATTACAGATTATCTATATTGTCAAAGCATGATTCAGTTATACAATAATCGTTCTATTGTATACGTTTGAGATTATTATTCAAATCGAATATCAATTATTGTTGAACCTTATTAGACTAGTGAACCTTATTGATTCAACTAGTCCATAGTTGATGAGCGTTCTAAATTTTAGAACCCGTGATGAATTATCCAAACCAAACTTCCTTTGGTGCGGACTCGAATGTCAAACTGAGATGAACAACCCTGTATAGGGGATTAATTACGCTTTAGCGTTAAGATATTGTGCACAGTATGGTACTAAGGGTTGATCCCCCTAAGTACGAGAAGAAGGTTCATAGTCTTATGACTGTTAAAGGTTTCAAGTATATTTCTTGTTAACCTAGGACATAGTTCAAGGTCTTATGACCCTCAGAATTCTTTTGATTCTTGTTATTCATTCTCGATTCAAAAGTTGAGCTTTTATTCGGATGTCTTTGATTTAATCGCATGTTATTATAATGTTATTTCATTATTATACTTGTGGGCATTTGTGCTCACTCTTGCTTAATAATAACATTGCAGTTAAGAATGAAAGAAGCGATGAACCCTCCACTAGTAAGGGCAAGGGCAAAGTTAGCAAATGATGAAGACCTGTTATTTATTAACTGATGTATTTGTTTAAGACTTGAGTTATGTTGATGTTAAGACTTATTTGTTTAGAATTTCACACAGATATTTTAAGGTTAGAGTAACCTGGGATTTATTTATGAATCAGTTGATGTAACCCTTAAGGGAAGAGATTTTATTATGATTTCTATCTATTGTATGGTTTGATATTATTTATGGGTAGATAGATAGATGATGATTGTACAGTGAGCACCAAATCCCGTGGAATCGAAGTACCCGGATTTGGGGGTGTCACACTATTTCCGAAGTACTATTCACGAGGTACTATTAACAACAAAAATTAATTTCTTTTCTGTCCAAGATTATTTTTGATACATGAATATTATTCTTGAATTTTATCCACAAAGCAGTATCATGTTGACAATTTGGTTATTTTTAAACTCTGGATAAATTTTAAGTATTTAATATTTATCCTTGATCTCGTTTGATTGAATTCTTATATCATTGTCATCATCTTCATGCTTATATTGTGATAAAGGTCATCCTTGGCTTACGTGCATAGATGTACTATTGATTGGTATGATTATGACCAGGGATTATTCAGTATAATCATGACCGTAATGTTACAAATAATGTGGTAAAAGTCCTCGTTGACCCGTAGTGCATTGATGGACAGTTGTTGATTTGATCATGACCATTGATGATTACATGAATATCCTTGGCCCGTAGTGCATGGATGATTCAATGATGTGGTTTATTTATTACGCTAAGTCTCAGCGATAAAGTTGATGAAAAACTTTTTAAATCATAGAAGATAGTAAATATCATGCTCTATTTGACTATTCTAATGGATTGCTTGTTCCGCTGCAGTTAAACTTGATGTTTATTTTATTTTATCAGTTTAACACTGCTGAAGGCTAACGATAATTTATTCTGCATTATCTTAGTCATAATATTTTTTACTGGGCTATTTGAGCTCACCCTTTTGCTTTCATTGTTCTCTTCAGGAAATGAGAATATAACTGGGACTAGTCGAGGAACAGAGTGACGGTCCGAGATGGTGGCTATAGTAGTCTTCATTATTCTATGAAATAGTGTGATAATAAATGTAATGAGAAATTCATTTGAGTTTGAATACTGTCTATGAGACAATATTCGTGTAAAAACTCTAAGCTACGCTGATGTCGTATTGTATAAAATAAGTTTGTATTTGATTTATGTACCATGTATTTGGCAACTCAGAATGTGTGATGTATACCTATTTTGGGGGCGTCACAGTTAGTATCAAAGCCATAGAAAAGAGCCTCGAGCCTTTATCTGGTGACTTCCAAGTCTTAGGATGCACCGAAGCCAGACTTTCCGTATGGAACGTCATGAGTAACGGTGACAAGTTGATAGGTATCATTGTGAGGTGCTATCCAAGTCTTGGATGCGGGTCACAGTTGATATCAAAGCTTAGGGATATGATCCCTGGCTTAGTGCATATGTAAGACCTCGAAATTTATGAAATGAAAGTATTCAACTTTTTTATAATTATTATTCTATTTAATAAATGGTTAAATTGATAAAGGGTTAAAGTTAAGGGTGATATGTGAAAGTTTTACAAAGTTAGCAAGTTGATATAAAATATTCGTTGTGTCGAGGAATATTTGTTTTAACGGGGAATATCCGTACGACGACACCATAATTGGTGGACCCCACAACGAAGTAACTGTCGGACTTAAAAAACGATAGAAATATCTTTTTATAAAAATAACGGCGAAAGTTTTATCGTTAAACTATTGAAATACCCGGTGGTAAAATTACAGTATTGCGTGTGGTTGCATAGTAGCACATTGTGAGACCCCAAATTTTATAAATAAAGATTTAAATTTCTTAAAATATTTTTTGAATATTATGGGGTGGATTTGATATAATGTTATAGTTGTGGGTAATATTTATAAATTTTGCAAAGTAAGCAAATGGTTATATAATATTCAATTGGTCGGGGAATATTCGTTTTAACAGGGAACATTCGTACAACGGCACAATCATTGGTGGACTCCACAACGGAAGTATTGTCGTAGTTAGAAAACGACAGAATTATCTTTTTATAAAAATAGCGGCGAAAGTGTTACCGTTAAAACTGTTGAACTACTCGGTAGTAAAAGTACAGTAATACGCGTGGTTGTATAGTAGCACACGGTATTGATTATTGATTCTTACGTGATAAGTCACTCAGTTATACTCAATTTTTACTGCAGTAATTGCTGCATCATATCTCTCATATTATTGATTCAATTATTGTCACAATATCATCTACATAATATGATATATTATTAAATCAATAATTGAGACGACAAAGTTATTCATATTATTAAATTACAAAATTGACAATGTCTAGAAGTTCTGTCAATGAGAGGTTTGGTCATCTAATTGCGCACCAATAAGGAGAAATCCTTATCAAAAAGTCCCTTCTTTCCTGGGAACGACCTGATCGTTAAATATTGTGAGTTATGATATTAATGATGAATAAGTTTGTGTTGATTAAAGATAAAATTGATGGTTCCATTGTGTGGAAATTATTAGTGTTAATAGAAATCAATATTTATTTCAATAATAATCGATGTATGGAGGTTATATTGACCAATCGGGTAATTAACCGGATAAATGAGCAATTAATTGCTATTAATTCACATGATTATAACTATTTGTTCACGTGTGTACTATTGATTCACATTCTTGTACTATTAGGGTTTTGGTGCAAGATTAATAATACTTGCATGACAAAGTTAAAAATAGAGGTATAGATGGTGGTACTATACTGTAATTCGCATTTTCACATGTCTAAAACTATTGATTCACATGATTTACTATTGATTCACATGATTTACTATTAGGGGAGGTGGTGCAAGTTTGATAATACTTGCAGGACTAACTTAAAAATGAAGAAAAAGAGGAAGGTATTATACTGTAATATTTTGAGCCCCAAAACATGTAATTATCGAAACTATATTTTCTTATAAATAGAAGTTCATTCTTCCTTTATTTCTCACCAATTCACTAAAGCTATAGAGCAATTATTATAGAGAGAAATTATAGAGAGAAAGAATAAGAGAAGTCTGCTACCTCACTATTCCAGTATCCAGTCTTCTTTTGAGGTAAGGGGTATTATTTCTTTTGTATTCATGAAGAGAGCTTCTGTTATTCCATTCTTTATTATTATATTGGAATAACCTGTCTATGCGAAGTACCGCATGCACGGTGAAATTTTTCTGTTATTTCATTCTTTATTATTATGTTGGAATAACCTGTCTATGCGAAGTACCGCATGCATGGTGAAATTTTTCTGTTATTTCATTCTTTATTATTATGTTGGAATAACCTGTCTATGCGAAGTACCGCATACATGGTGAAATTTTTCTGTTATTCCATTCTATATTATTCTGTTGGAATATCCTGTCTGTGCGGATTACGCATGACCTGGTTCCATTCTTTATTATTCTGTTGGAATATCCTGTCTGTGCGTATTACGCATGACCTAGCTTCATTATTTATTATTCTATTGGGAATAACCTGTTTGTGCGGTCTATCGCATGCTTGGTGAATTCTTCTGTTATTCCATTCTTTATTATTTTGTTGGAATAACCCCTCTATGTGGATTACCACATGCATGGTGAATGATCCTTCGTATTCATTCTTTATTAAATTGTGAAAATGATCTGTCTACGTGGATTACCTCATGGCGGGTGAAAATCCATTTGCAGTTTCGTATATTCTATTATATTTGTATGAGATATCATTTTTTTTGTACTCGTCATGAAATATCATTTTCTTTGGTATTTTTTTCTTTTACGAGTTACTATTCACGGGTTACTATTTACCCAATTACTATTCACTCTAGTATTATTCACTCGGGTATTCGGGGCACTTTTTGTGCCGGAGTACTATTCACGAGTTACTATTTACGGGTTACTATTTACCCAAATTACTATTCACCCAAATATTATTCATTCTAGTATTTGGGGTACTTTTCATGTCGGGATACTATTCACGAGGTACTATTTCCGAAGTACTATTCACGGGGTACTATTTATCCGAAAAATATATTTCTTTTCTATTCAAATTATTTTTGGTACATGAATATTATTCATGAATTTTACTCCACAAAGCAGTATCATGTTGACAATTTGGATGTTATTGATTTCTGGATAAATTAAATTATAAATCATTAAAATTTATCCTTGAACTTGTTTTATTGAATTATTATGTCATTATCATCATCCTCATGTTTATATTTTGATGAAAGTCATCTTCGGCTTACGTGCATAGATGGACTTGGTATGATTATGACCAAGGATTATTCGGTATAATCATGACCGTAATGTGACAAATAATGTGGTAAAAGTCCTCATTGGCCTGTAGTTCATTAATGGACAGTTGTTGGTATGATTATGACCAAGGATTATTCGGTATAATCATGACCATTGATGATTACATGAATATCATTGGCCGTGGTGCATGGATAATTCGATTTTATTTATTAAGCTGAGTCTCAGCGATAAAGTTGATGAAAAACTTTTTAAATCATAGAAGATAGTAGATTTTATGCTCTACTTGACTCTTCTAATGGATTGCTTATTTTCGCTGCAGTTGTTGATCTAAAACTTGTTGTTTATTGTATTCTATCAGTTGTTATACTGTTGAAGGCTAAGGATAATTTATTCTGCATTATCTTAGTCATAATATTTCTTACTGGGCTAGTTGAGCTCACCCTTTCTTTTATTGTTCTCTTCAGGAAATGAGAATATAGCTGGGACAAGTCGGGAAATGGAGTGATGGTCCAGGATAAATGGCTTTAATAGTCCTCACTATTCTACGGAATATGTGATAATAATTGTAATGAGGACACCATTGAGTGTGGATATTGTCTAGATGACAGTATTCTTGTTTAAACTCTCAGCTATGTTTTATCGTATTTTACACGACTGTTGTATAATTAAGTTGTATTTGAATTTATGTATCATGTATCTGGCTACTCAAGATGGGTGATGTATACCTGTTTTGGGGGCGTCACACACATGGTATTGATTATTGATGTTTACGTAAAAAATCACTCAATTTATTCAATTATTGCTACAGTAGTTGCTGCATAATATCTCTCATATTATTGTCACAGTATCAACACGATAATATTTATTATTAGTAAATCAATAATTTGCAATAATATTTCTCAAAATATTTCTTTCATTTCTCTTTAAATATATTTCACATTCCCCTTAATTTCAATTAGCATATTTTTGGATTTTTTATTTTATAAATGGCTTAATTATAAATAAAAATTTATTTGATATTAATTACAAAAATAATTAAATATATATTTTTATTTATTTTCTTGTTTTTCTTGGCTAATTTTTAAAAGTTATATTATACTTTAAAATATTTTTTTCCCATTTTTTCATAAAAATTTTCCTCCAAATCCACATCATCACTGTCATATCGCATACTAACTGCCACATAGGCTTTTTTTGGACAACTCAATAGCTGATGTGTCATTTCCGTTAAAGTCAACTTGACTTAACGGTTTTTTTAACTTTTTGTTAGAAAAGTCGAGTACAGTGAGTTGACTGTAAGGAAAAAAAAATTCAGTTATCCATCTGTAAGTTGACATGTAGTACAGTGATGACTGAAAAAACACCTTAACCTAATCTTTCTAGACATTGTCAGTATTACATTTAACCCCATATTTATCCCTTCCTTTCTGCCGCCAATTTCATTTTGGACCGGGCCAAAAAAGGGAAACCTTAAACTAAGACATTTCAGAACGACTGTGGTTCGACTTGAAAATTTTACACACAGAACCAGAACCAGAACCAGGAAAGGGGGAAAGGGGGAAAGGGGGAAAATATATAGAAGATAAAAGTGTTAAGAAAGTCGGGTGGGTTTCTTCAAGAGCACATGAAACATGAAACTGGTCTTTCTTAAAACCAACCTGAGCAACTTCCTAAAGTTGAGAAAAACAAGTACTATGTTAGTATTCCTAAACCTACACAAATGTTAAAGTCAAAAGTCAATTGAGACACGAGAGTATTAAGTTTGATGATGCATAAATAAGTTTACTGTTATGTTTCGAGCCAACTCGTTGGGTATTATTTTTGAAAATCAAGTAGCAACCAGGGGTACAAAATTAAGCAAGAAATACTAAATGAAACAGAGAAGAATGAAACTTTCATGACTCATCTACCGTCAACTTAACACCTTAACCTAATCTTTCAGTAGCCACACTAGCTTAGTATACCATTCAACAACTTTCAACTTTATTACATCTTAATAATACCTACTTCTCATTCTTCCCTAGCTAATTACACCAGATTAACCATTTTTTATACCCCACGGCCACGAGTCTGAAGAGAGTTTCATCACAAGCCTAAGCCATAAAACATTCAGCACCTCATGGCAATAATCTCAACATCCATTTTTTTGTTCTCCATTTTTGCTTCTCTTTTCATCCTGTCAAATGCTCAAACTTGCTCAAACTACACCTTCACATCCAACAGAATCTTCAATTCTTGTATCGATCTTCCTTTTCATCGTGCCCATCTCCATTGGAACTACTTTCCATCCACGGATGAAGTTGCAGTTGCATACAGAGCCAGACAAGCTAATTCGAGGGGATGGATTGCGTGGGGAATAAACCCTACTCAAACAGGCATGGTTGGATCGCAAGCACTTGTAGCTTTTCACAACAGTAATGGAAGTATGACAGCATATCCAACACCAATATTAAGTTATAATCCTTCCATGTTACCGGGAGCTCTTAGCTTTCAGGTTTCAAGCATCTCTGCAGAATTTAGAAATAATGAGATGATTATCTTTGCTGTTCTAGGTCCATTTAATTACAGAACAACAACGGTCAATCATGTCTGGCAAGCTGGATATTCAGTTTCTAATGGTGCTCCTCAAATGCACGCAATATCCCTACCAAATCTTCAATCCTTCGGGGAACTTGATTTTTTGTCAGGGTAGAAAAGCAAATATACAACTAATATAATTAAATACGTATACGTATGATGTTTGATAGAATCGACCAAAATATTTGATGTTCGTTTTCAGCTAAAAAGAAACTCATTATATATCAACCACATTTTTATGCTATGTTCCTTAAAAAAGTGTGACATATGATTTAAAGGCATGATCTGTATGATAAGACAACTTGTACAACTAATATAATTATATACAGACGTATGAAGAAAAAAGGGTCATAATCAACAAGCATAATAATGCAGATAGATGATAGTCATTAAACCTAGCTATCCCTTTAGCATAATAATGATCGATATAAAGGGGTTCACAATCAGCAAGCATAATTTTGCGGATAGACGATAGTCATGTCCTTTCTTCTTTAGGACAAACTGAAGTGCTATGAATGTCTAATTATTTTACCAACTAGCTAGTTTGGTGCAGCTCCTCCATTTTCGGCTTTGTTATTGGTAACTCCAATGTCACCTATCCAACAAAATATGAAAAAAGAGGTTCATAATTAACAAGCATAATAATGCAGATAAGATAGTCATGAGACCTACCACTTTACCTGAACACATTGGATTGACAAACGATAGCAAAAGTTACTCCCTATAAAAGTTATGAAATATAATGACGTAAAAAAAAAAGGGATAGACTTCCATAAAGCTCTTTTGTTTGTACTCTCAACTTGCATAAAGTTTAATTTTTAGCATATACCCTCTGTCACTTGCTCATGCCAAGTTAGAATGTGGAAGGTGGACCAGAGCTAACCTTATATGGAGCCCATTCAACATAGTATTTTACTGAAAAACTAATATGATCTCAAAGAGTTAATTGTCCAAACTCCAATGTGAGATTTTATCTTGCATTTCATATATAGTAAGTATCCTATTATCCTAACGATGAAAATAACACCAAATAACTTTGATAATTAGTAAGTGAAGCAAAAACAGTTGAGACAAATACATATCACATATAATTCTCAATAAACAAACCTATATCTTCTACCTCCCGTCCTCCCTAAGTTTAACGCAAAGGGACACTCGATACAATAGATGACAGAATTAAGACACTCCGAGGTAGCAAAGCACTATGAAAGTTTAGTGTAAATTCAAATGTGATGGAATTATTAATATCAAGTATTGAAAATCTGAAGAGCCGCTAGCTGACATTTTTACAAAGCCTGTTTCTGGAGAAGTTTTCAAGAGGCAAATCGCTATTCTAGATTGTTCATGAATTAATTAAGTTCATAAATATGTAATGAGTTCATGATACATGTATGTACATGAATGTATTTGAAATGTCTTGGAACAAGTAATAGTTAGGTTTATGTACATGAATTTGGTCATCTAGTAATTATTATGGTAGCTCTAGAAGTGTCATAGGAATTCTAAATAGTCTTGTACTTAGATCATTTGAAGCAAGTGAAATGAAAGTGTTATTGAATATTCTCAAAAGTTATATTTCACTTCTTCTCTATAATTTATCATCTTCCATATATTTCCAACAAAATGGGCTGCGGATAAAAATGAGAAAGTAAATGGAATTGGCACTGGCAGACTTGCTCTAATAATTTTCCTGTCATTATTCGATTCTTGATTTTTTTAGAAGGAATAAGTGGTTACCATTAGAGTTCAGCTATCATTATTTCAATCTTTGTCATTTGGGAACCGTCCAAGTCATTCATGTAGATATTAACGCCACCAACCATGCCTTTAAAAGAACTTTAGGAAAACATGAAATACAAAGTAAAAGGCCGTTTAGCTAAATCAGAGGTTCAAATAACAGCCAAAATTAACACAGACATGCATAAAGTTTATTAATTTCCTAATTAACAGATAAAAAGGTATAGTTCCCTTAATGTAAAAGAACTCAAATTTTCACAGTAGGCTTCAAATTTAGGAAAAACTATGGACAGGGTATTATTACTATTTACTTCATAAAACCAAAAAACCAGTGAACAAGGGACTTGATACACTGGTCATTGTCAACATACAGAAACTTGTAATGTACCATTAGGGCTTGCTCAATCCACCATATATCTATCCAGTGGCAAGCTAAGTAAACCCAGTAACACCAACTGTAAATTTTGCTTAACACCAGTATAAATTAATTCAATCCACTATCGTTTTGAGCACTTAATATCATATACTTCCTCCATCTCCCATTTGCTTTTTTAGTCATTATCAGCTCTAAAATTAAAGATATATTTCTATTTTAAGACTATAAACTGACATGTGATTACTCTTTTATTATTATTTTCAATATCACACCACCAACACTAATCTGAATTCCTAGTTAATATTAAGACTACTCAAAAGTCATAGTTTAATAAATATCTCTCTAAAAGTGGAATTGAGGGAATAATAAATAAATAAATTAGAATTGTCCTACAAAATTAAAGAGTCCCTTTGTTTGGGGGTGGGTTTTGGTTTTCATACAATCACTATAAACAATATGATTATGAATTATGTAAATACAAATTAGTAGAAACAATAAATAGCAAGCAAAATAAGTATAATTTTAATGCAAAATTTTAAAGACGGAGCATAAAATAAGAGTAATGCTACAGACACAAACTATTTTACAAACATTTTATAAACTGCTGATGTGGCATACTTCACCCCAGCGTATTGATCAACAAATTGTTTCAATGTAGTCTTTGGCTCCACACAATATGCTGAGGTGGAGTATGTCACATCAGCAATTTGTAAAATACTGTAGAATAGTTTGTGACTTTAGCATTATTCATATTCATAAAATAAATTGACTTTTAGCATGGTGCATGGGTGAATTCGTCCATGTGGCAAAAAGGAGCACATTCATTGATGACAGTTGGGGACATGGCACCTATAGTATCACCTTCTCAACTCCTTCCAAGTTCACCCTCCTCATTCTGTTTTTCTCTCCTCCTCATTCCTCAATGCTCTGATTATCACTCACAAGGAACGGCTCAACAACTTTCCCTGGTCTCTGGATTCCTTCTTCCAGAATTACCGGGGTAAATCTGGTAGTCTCTGACTGTTGGAGTCTCTAGTAAAATTCAATTAAAGGAAGAAGTATGGAGCAAGATAAGGAGAGGAATATATGAAAGAAAGCTTTTTATTGATCTGATGAGAGAACAGGAAAAACAATTTCTTCACACCTAAAACAGATTACTACTAGCCTATTTATAATAAGCAGACTCCTACTTTCATGCCACTACTAACTGAATAGCTTAAGACCAGGACTTACCAATTTACTCTAACAAATTAAATCAGAACAATCTACCAAGTAGATGAGACTAAAGACTTGATCAACTAACTAACTAGCACCGAATCAGGATTACACATCAACATCTCCCCTTAATCCAGATTCGACAAAGTAATTATTCCCATCTTCTGCTTCAACTTGATGAAAGCGTCATACTTCAGTGGCTTGGTGAGAATGTCTGCTACTTGATCTTCAGACTTGCAGTATTCCAATTCTATCTCTTTTTTGGCAACTTGATCTCTTAAAAAATGATAGCGAGTGTCAATATGTTTGCTTCTTTCATGTGTGACAGGATTCTTGGCAAGACTGATTGCAGAAACATTATCAACGAAAATCTTCATAGGCTTCTTCTGTGTAACACAAATCTGACTCATTAAATAATGCATCCAGATTGCTTGACATGCACTTGATGCTGCTGCAACATACTCTGCTTCACAGGTTGAAAGTGCAACAATTGATTGCTTCTTAGAGGACCACGAAAAAGCTGTATTTTCGAAATTAAAATAGTAGCCAGAGGTGCTTTTATGGTCATCTAAATCTCCTCCCCAGTCACTGTCTGAGTATCCTACAAGAGCACACTGGTTAGTTGAAGCATAAAACAAACCATGATCATAAGTACCCTTTAGGTATCGCATGATTCTCTTGGCAACTTGCATATGAGATTGTCGAGGAGATTCCATAAACCTGCTAATCAAACCAACTCCATAAGAGATATCAGAGGTCTTGTGCATGTTAAATATCGCAAGCTGCCAACAATTTGCTTGAAATAAGTTGGGTCAACAGGAGCCCCATCATCATTCTTTGATAATTTTGTTCCAACTTCCACAGGAGTTCTCACAGGATTGCATTCAAACATATGAAACTTCTTTAAAAGATCATCAACATACTTCTTTTGGGAAATAAAAATCCCAGCTTCTCTCTGAACTACTTCCATCCCAAGATAATATGACATTAGACCAAGGTCTGTCATTTCAAACTCATCCATCATAGATCTCTTAAACTCTAAAACCAGTTTGGGATTATTGCTTGTAAAGATTAAATCATCAACATAAAGACACAACAATAATATATCACCAAAATTATTAACTTTGACATATAGAGAGTGCTCGAAGGGGCATTTTTCAAAACCTTTTTTACTGAAGAAGGAATCAATGCACTTGTTCCATGCTCTCGATGCTTGTTTCAAGCCATACAATGCTTTCTTGAATCTATAAACTTTATCTTCCTTTCCCTTCTTCAAGAATCTTGGCGGTTTCTTGACAAAAACCTCTTCTTCCAAAGGACCATTTAAAAATGCCGACTTCACGTCCATTTGGTGAACCTTCCAATGGTTCTGCGCAGCCAAAGCAATAATCAATCTAATAGTTTCAATTCGAGCAACAGGAGAAAATACCTCTTGATAGTCATAACCCGGTTGTTGCTCATATCCCTTCGCCACCAATCTCGCCTTATGCTTCTCTACTTTGCCATCTAACTTTCTTTTTGTCTTGAAGACCCACTTCACATCAATAGCTTTGTGTCCTTGTGGAATATCAGTAAGCTCCCATGTGTCATTTCTTTCTATAGCATTTATTTCTTCGGTCATGGCATTCACCCACTTGGAATCTCGATTTGCTTCTTCAAAAGTCGTTGGTTCACAGTCTGCGAACATAGCATAATGCACGTAATTTCCATCATCATCAATAGCATTATCAGAAATTACCTCAAAATCATGCAACGTAATCGGTGGCTGTTGTTGTCTCCTTGGTCTTTCTGTTTCCAAGGGGGTAAAGCAGAGATTGGTGAAGCCTCTTAATTTCTGACGAGAATTAAAACTTCAGAGACCTCTTCAAGGTTAGAAACGAGGTGTCTATCCAAATCACTATGTATTTCTCCATCCCATTTCCAAACCTCATCTTTGGCAAACGTCACAACCCTGCTTACAATAACCTTATTTGTCACTGGATTATACAGCTTGTAGCCACCACGCTTGTAGCCAACACAGATGGTTTTCACCCCTCGGTTATCAAGCTTTGTCCTTGTTTGCGCTGGAACATGAGCATAAGAAACTGATCCAAACACCTTCAGGTGTTTTACATTTGGCTTGTAACTACTCCATGCTTCTACAGGGGTAATATCTAGGACACTCCTTGTTGGAGACCTGTTTAATAAATAAACCGAACATGATACAGTTTCTGCCCAAAAAGAATTAGGCATACCTTTAGCCCTTAACATGTTCCTCGTCATATTCATTATCGTTCTATTCTTTCGTTCGGCAACTCCATTGTGCTGTGGAGTATAAGGGAACGTGACTTCATGCGTGATTCCCTGTTCATCACAAAAATTATTGAATTCAACAGATACATATGTTAGAGTTTATGCCCTAGAGGCCAATTATTTGATATAATTGCTTAACGTTTTGATATTATATTTGATTGAATAAATAAATGATTTTATTATGATTTTATTTAATGCGTAATATAATTGTTAACATAATAAAATTCTTTAGAATAGTGATACAAATTATATAGTTTCAAGTATGTGACTTGAACATGAGATTATATAATTACAATTAGTATCATTGTTCTTAAATGTCCCTAGTCGAGTATCATTATTGATGGGACAACAATGATGCATTGAGACTAGTATGTGGATTGACTGATGACCAAATCTTATTGGTCATAAATATATGAGATATTAAGTCAATGCATAGTTACATGTTAGAGAACGCTGTACTGGACAGACCCACCATGAGAATTCTATATGGAGCATTATGCGAAGTGTCATTAGCAATTCTCGTAGTGACAATGATGTAATGGTCCTCCGACCTGAATCGCTATATTACTACACGAGAATTTATGTACTTTGATATCATCAAATGTCACCTTTAATAGGGTGGACTATAAATGTGATTATTGGGTTCATCATGAATCGTGTGAGAAATATGAGTGATCTAGATGTAATTTAGTCATCCTATATATTATGGGTGATATCCATAGGCCTCTTGATTGAGTAGGACTATGAAATGCATGGTCATGCTCAAATAGTGATTTGTTTCATATAGTCTACTCATTGATCAAGAAAACTCAGATTAAATTATGAAGAATATGAAACATTCCATGACTTGAGTTTAATCTAGGATATTAAGGTTAAAATGATTAAATTACATTAAAACATTGGTCACGAAAAGGTTGCATCGAATCACCGATCTTATTATTACTTGGGTAGCAGTGATGCATTACTAGATGCCGCTCACTGTTTATAATTTTATAATATGATTTTAAAATTATTGCCAACGTATTAATAACATATAAGGTCACACACAAAGAACGTTATTAAAAGGGAATTAATTTAAATTATAAGGATTTAAATATATCAACATGATTGATAGTATTTAAATCACGAATTTAAATTAAAAAGATGCTTTGTATATGTATATATATTAATTAAGTAAAACTTAATTAAGATATAATATATATATATATATATATATATATATATATATATATATATATATATATATATATATATATATAATTCGGATTTTATTTTAATTAGATTAGGATTTTGATTAATTTCGATTTATTGCTATATATATGATATATCAACGTCTTTGGAAAAAAAAATCAAAACAAAAACCTTAGCCGCTCTTAGAGAGAGACTAGAGAAAACAGTTTTGAAAATCCTCATCCTTGGTGGCTAGTACCGCGATTCCTTCTTTTGCAGATCGTAGGACGATTCGTAGAGCGTTCGTGTGGATACCATAGAGACGCAGTTCGTTTGAATTGCGTTGGAGATTCGACTGCATCGTTTAATCGCTTTCTTAATCGGTATAATTTCTAACCACTGAATTAACTGTTTTTCGCATGGATCCTGTTTAGGGTTTCGAATTTGGTTTAAATTGTTCTATTTTCGCTGTGCGTTTCTGTGTCGAAACCCTTCAACATACTCACCCCCACCATCAGTTCACAGCACCTTAATAAACAGGCCACTTTCCTTTTTGACATGGGCCTTGAATTTTTTAAAATACCCAAAAACATCAGATTTCCTTTGTAGAAAATAAACCCAGATTTTTCTGCTATAATCGTCAATGAAAGTGAGAAAATACTTTTTGTTCCCAATTGACAGCGTGTTCATCGGGCCACAAACATCGGAGTGAACGAGCTCAAGTGGTTGTACTGCACGCTGATTTTCTGTAACAAAGGGCAGCCTACTTTGCTTTCCAAGAGTACATGCTTCACATAACTGATCATGATGTTGAATGCTTGGTAAACTAGTCACCATATTTTTTTGAGCAAGCAACTTTAAACTACGAAAATTTAAATGTCCGTAACGAAGATACCACAACCAAGATTCATCCTTTACAATAGCATTGAGGCAGGAATAATTACCACTAGAAATATCAACTCGAAACATTCTATTTATGGTTAGAGGAGCCTTAAGAATGAGTGTACCTCTTTTGTCAAGAATGGAAAGTTGTTTGTTCCGAATACTCATGGCATACCCTTTTTCCAGTAGTTGGCCAATACTAAGCAGATTGCTTTTCATGCCTGGCACATAAAAAACATCAGAAATGTACTTATGATCTCCATTCTTCAATTTGATGAAAATCTTCCCTTTCCCCATTACTGGAATTGAGCTGTCATCGGCAAATTTCACCTTAGATCTTACTGATTCATCAAGGTCAGTAAAGAGTTCCTTCTTGCCACTCATATGATTCGTACATCCGGTGTCAAGAAACCAAGTGTGATAGCTTGGTGCTTCATCCGCTGCTGTAACCATTAAGAGAGCAAGACTCTCATCATCATCACTTCCTTGTACATACTAAGCCCTTTAATCATCCTCCTTGTAGCTGCACTCACTAGCGTAGTGTCCAAATCTATGACAGGAATAGCATTCAACATTGGACTTGTCATACCTCCCTTTACCACGTCCTCGACCTCGACTTTTGGAGTTCGAGTTATGTTGATGATAGTTATATGATCTCACTGCTTTGTCATTCCCTTGAGAATCGTTTTGACTACCACGTCCTCGTCCTCTGTTGTTGTGACTCCCACGTCCCCGTCCTCTACCTCGAGAACTGCCTCATCTTGAGTTGGTGTCACTATCGCGTTCAGCTTTGGTGGAAACTTGACTTTGAAAGGCCTGCTCAATAGGCTTTTCAATTTGCTTCTCATTCATACGCTGCTCATGTGCTTGTAACATACTTGATAGCTCATCAATTGTCAACTTAGCCAAATCATGAGCTTCTTCTATCGCCACTACAATATGCTCAAATCTAGGTGTTAGTGTCCGCAAAAAAATTTTAACTTTTAACTGCTCTGAATATTCCTCCCCGTTGGTTTTCATTTGGTTTATCAAAGAAAGAACTCGACTTACATAATCGGAAACACTTTCATAAGATTCCATTTGTAAGAGTTCATATTGACATCTTAAGCTTTGGAGTCTCACTTTCTTAACTTTATCCACACCCTTAAATGATGTCATCAGGGTATCCCATGCTTTCTTTGATGTTGTTGCATCTGCAATCTTCTCAAAGACCTCATCATTCACCCCTTGATGAATGAAATACAATGCCTTCTTGTCCTTCTTCTTTTGGTCATGATGAGCATTTCGCTGTGCTTCAGTTGCTGTTTCAACAATTCCTGAGACTCCATTCTCCACCACGCTTAGCAATTCATGGTAGTTAAAAAGCACTCTCATATGAACGCTCCATCGGTTGTAATTTTTCCCAGTCAAAATGGGAACGGAAATCTGATTTGAGCCGTTCATGAACCTTAGCTCTGATACCACTGTTGGAGTCTTTAGTAAAATTCAATTAAAGGAAGAAGTATGAAGCAAGATAAGGAGAGGAATATATGAAAGAAAGCTTTTTATTGATCTGATGAGAGAACAGGAAAAACAATTTTTTCACACCTAAAACAGATAACTACTAGCCTATTTATAATAAGCAGATTCCTACTTTCATGCCACTACTAACTGAATAGCTTAAGACCAGGACTTACCAATTTACTCTAACAAATTAAATCAGAACAATCTACCAAGTAGATGAGACTAAAGACTTGATCAACTAACTAACTAGCACCGAATCAGGATTACACATCAACAGTAATTACCCATATTTAATTTATATATTTTTATGAAATGGAGGGAATTTTATCCCGAATTTAAGTTATAAATTTTTTTTGTGAATTATAGGATAAAAGGATATGATTGAAAAATATTGTTTTCAAAATAATACATTATTGCCTTCATGTTTTTATATACTCCCTCCATCTTTAAAAGTATCAATAAAGTACAATTTGGACACATATTAAAAAAACATAAAAATAAAAAAAATAAAGTAAATAAAATTTTTAATTTTATCCTTAATGACATTACAAAATTATATAAAATTATGAGTATTTTTTTATACTAATGAACTTCTATAATAACTTAATTATCTTTCACTTTATGTATTTTATTTTATTTTTTTTTATATAAAAAAATTTATACCTTTAATCATTCTTTCAAAACAGAAGAAGGTATATTATTTATATTTGATTCTAATTCAAGACCAATTAATTTATGCACTTCCTATGCAATTTAGAAATGGTTGGTGTTAATTTCACCTTCACCTAGCTTCAAAGTTGAGAACAATCCTTCTCTCAACCAAGTATAATAACACGTCACTTCCCAATAAGAATCAAAACCAATAATAAAAAATGCTACTACTTTTTTAACTTATATATACAACAAGCATGCATACACTCTCACTTATGGATTCACCCACCACGCACGTACTGAAGTTTCATTTTTTGTATATTTTTTATCATCGTCTTTTTCTTTTTTATTATTATGATATCATATTTAATATATTTTAAATTTAGATCATAAAATGAAATAAAGACTCCAATTTATTTAAAACGAAGAGAATATATATAGAGTACTAATTCTTCCATATAGCCTTACTTCAAAATTAAGCACACAACCATTACCTAAAACTCATAATTTATTCACTGACCAAGCATGGCAAAAAAACCAAAAGTAGTACTTATGATTGATAATCAATATTATACCAACCACATGTTGCATATTTGTGAAACATAAACTCTCTTCTTTCAGTATTCTTATTATTTTCCTTAGGCTTAAATATGTTTCTTTATCTTAAACTATCTGATATATTTCATTTTGATGATTCATTATTTAAATTTTTTCAATTAGATGATTGAACTATTAATTTGAAGCTGCCATGTAAAAAATTACTGACGTGGATATATATTTCGGTGGGGCATATATAAGGCAACTGATGTGTCAAAAAAAATATTTTTTTTATTTTGAGAATAAACATTAGTACTAAAGGGTAAAATAGTCAAAAAAAAATTATTAATGTGCTCTTCTCTGTTGCTAGACTCCCTTCTTTCTCAAGCTCTCATTTCTTCCCTAAATCATTAGGATTCATAGTTCTCTTTCCTTCCCAATTTAAATTTTGATTTAAATGGTTGAGGTTAAATTCAGATGCAATGGGTTACCACCGATCAATCACTAGAGGAGGCTTATTGGTACTTGTGACTCATAACATAGAAGCTACTGAAAAAGGCTAGTGCAGAACGGAGCGAAGCGAAGGGCCTGCAATACGGTACAGCGTTTCTGCAGGTGTGGCGCGCGGCGCGCTGTGTGCAAGTCAAGCGTGGCACGGGGCGCGCCAGGGTCAGTGGAGTTCCTGCACTAGTAGCACGGGGCGCGCCATGGATAGCCTATGAGCGGTGCGGGCCGCGCCGGTCGGCGGTCAAAGTTTTTCTGGTTTATTTTTTGAAAGGACATTATGGGTAATTAAGACATAATGTGAAGTAGGGTTGGAATATGATTAGTGACTATAAATACTATCTATTGTAAAGCCATATTTAACCAAGGAATCATCAATAAACAACAAGTCGCCTGTGGAGTACCCAAATTGGTGAACCACGTAAATCTCTGTGTGTGAATCTTAATTATATTGTCGTGTGCGTGTGTGTGATCCTAAATTCTAACAAGGCTTTCTCTCAATACGGTGATATTGTAGATTCAAATGTCCATTTGTCAGCAAAAATCGGACTCGATCCGATCTGATTAATGCCAAATCTGACCTCCTCCTGATTTTGTTCTTTACTACTACTGTTACTATGGTTTTGATTCATTGATCTTCTGTAAGACCCCAATTTTTTTATAAATAAAATTGAATTTCCTCTAATTATTATTTTGAATAATAAGATGTTAATTTGATATAATACTGTGGTTATGGGTGAAATGTGTAAATTTTATAAAATAAGCAAGTAGTTATAAAATATTTATTGTTGTCGGGGAATATTCGTTTGGTCGTGGAATATTTTTGTTGTCGGAAAATATTCGTACGATGGCGCAGCCATTTGTGAGCCCCATAACGGAAAATGGTCAGATGAAGAAAACGACAAGTTTAAGTTTTTATAAATAACGACGTAGTTGTTACCGTTAACGCTGTTGGAATACCCAGTGGTTAAAATACAGTAATACGCGTGGTTGTATAGTAGCACACGGTATTGCACAGTATTGATGAATTATTGATCTTTAAGTAAGAAGGCACTAATCAATAAATTGTTACAGTAATTACTGTTCAATATGTTATTTTATTGATTCAATAATTGCTACGTTGATATTTTATATTATTATTGTTTCAATAATTATCACTGCACAGTATTTTCCATTATCAGATTAATAATTCATATTATTTGAATAATATTATTAGAAAACATTATTGGCAATGTTTAAGGAAGTTATGTCTAAGGAGGGGTTTGGTCACCTAATTGCGCCAATAAGGAGAAATTCTTATCGAAAAGCCCCCTCTTTCTTGAGAACGACCTAGTTGTCATAATTGTGATTCTGTAATATTATTTGTGAATAATTAATTATTAATTTATATGATAAGGATATATTTATTTTTGTGGATATAAATGAAGGAATTAATGCTGAGGTGTTTTATTAGTATTTTGTCGGAGTGAAGGTATTAAAAATCGTCCGTATGTGGATTTCGGGCATTTTCTGCTACTTAACTACTTCCTTATTTCAGCTCTTCTTTAAAACGGCAAGGGGTGTTATTCTTTCTTATTCATGAAGAGAACTGTTGTTATTCCATTTCTTATTATTCTGTTGGAATAACCTGTATACGCGGTCTACCCTATACTTGGTGACATTCTTCTATTATTCTGTCGGAACATCCTGTCTGTGTGTTTTACACCGGACCTGGTTCCGTTTTTATTATTATTCTGTTGGAATATCCTGTCTGTGTGTTTTACACCGGACCTGGTTCCGTCTTGTTATTATTCTGTTGGAACATCCTGTCTGTGTGTTTTACACCGGACCTGGTTCCATTATTTATTATTCTGTCGGAATATCCTGTCTGTGCGTTTATGCCGGACCTGGTTCTATTATTTATTATTCTGTCGGAATATCCTGTCTGTGCATTTACGCCGGACCTGGTTCCATTATTTATTATTCTGTTGGAATAACCTGTCTGTGCGGTCTATCGCATGCATGGTGATTTCTTTTGTTATTCCATTCTTTATTATACTCAGTTGGTTAAGTTTTGACTTCTATACTCCATAAAATTTGTGGAATATCCTTGATAATTGCGTTTCATCCAGTATCTTTTCATGAAAATATTCTTCTAAGCATTCTTGAATTTTACTCCACAAAGCAGTATCATGTTGACAATTTGGACGTTGTTAATTCTTGGATAAATTAATTCTTGAACTTGTTTTATTGAATTCTTATATCATTGTCATCATCCTCATGTTTATAAAATGTTGAAGGTCATCTGTGGCATGTAGTGCATAGATGGACTTGGTATGATTATGACCAGGCATTATTCGGTATAATCATGACCGTAATGTTACAAATGATGTGGTAAAAGTCATCATTGGCCCGTAGTGCATTGATGGACAGTTGTTGGCATGATCATGACCATTAATGAATACACGAATATCCTTGGTCGTAGTGCAGGGGTGATTCGATGATGTGGATTATTTTATTAAGCTGAGTCACAGCGATAACAGTGTTGAAAAACCTTTTAAATCATAAAAGATAGTAGAGTTTATTTTCTACTTGACTCTTTTAATGGATTGCTTGTTCCACTGCAGTTAAACTTGATGTCTATTATATTTTATCAGTTTAACATTGTTGAAGGCTAATGATAATTTATTCTGCATTATCTTAGTCATAATATTTCTTACTGGGCTAGTTGAGCTCACCCTTTCTTTCACTGTTCTCTTCACCAAGATATTTGATGTCTTGGGTTGCTCCGAGGAGCAAAAAGGTTCCCTTTGCCGCCTTTATGTTGCGAGGAGAGGCAGATTACTGGTGGGAATCAATAAAACGTACTCAACATGCCGCACTGAAGATGTCTTGGGAGAAGTTCCAAGAGCTGTTTAACGACAAATACTTTCCCGAGAGTATTCGTCACATGAAGAAGGTGGAGTTCATCAAATTAGAGCAGAATAATATGACCGTGTCGCAGTACGAGGCAAAATTTGCGGAGTTATCCCGGTTTGCGTCCCACCTGGTGGATAATGAAGAAAGAATGACGCGGATATTTTTAAGAGGTTTGAAGCTAGAGATACGTCAACACCTTATTTCTCATAAACTGTGTTTGTATTCAGATGTTGTAAATAGGGCTCAGTTGGTGGAGCGCGATAACGAGACAACGCAACCAAAAGAGAGCAGCCGGTAAAATGATAATACCAGTGAAAGCAGTCATCGAAGCGGTGACAACAAGCGTGGAGGGAATCAACAGGCCAGAAATGGTAACCACTTCGGTGGTAATCAGGGCCAAAACAATAAGAATGGGCATTTCAAGAAGAGGAGATTCAACAATGATGGAAAGACGTCAGCACCAGCACCTGTCGTTAAGGAAGGAGAACGACCACCTATCATATGTTTCAAATGCGGAGGGGAGGGGCACATCAGTCCAAACTGCGCGATGCCGTCCAAAGCATGTTATAATTGTGGAAGAGAAGGTCATTTAGCCCGATTTTGTCGTTTACCGAAGATAAATTCAGCTAGGATGGAGGCACCAAAGGCCGTCCCAGAAAAGTCAAAATCGGTTGTGCAAGGGAGAGCGTTTGTTGTGAACTCCCAGAGAGCAAGGAACCCGAATGAGGTCATCACGGGTAAGCTTATCATAAACTCTAACGAAGTCTATACTTTATTTGATACCGGTTCTATCCATTCTTTTATTTCTCCTACTTGCGCTCATCGATTAAATTTGATTCCGGAGAAATTAGACTTTGACTTAGCAGTTGAAACTCCATTGGGAGAAACTTTCATTACATCCACGGTTTATAAGTCTTGTTTGGTTCAAGTTGGTACCCACACATTACCTGTCGATCTTATTTCATTAAAAATACTTGCATTTGACGTGATTCTAGGGATTGATTGGTTAACTACTCATCATGCAAAAATTGATTGTTTTCGTAAGGTTGTTAGCTTTCATATTCCTAATCGACCTATTATGCGAATTCAAGCAACCAAACCATTAAAATCAATCGCTGTCATCTCAAGCCATAAAGCTATTCGTTTATTGAAAAACGAATGTCAAGCTTTCTTAGCTCATGTCACAGATCTAAACAAAAATACGTCAGCTTTGAATGATATTTCTGTTGTTAATAAATTTCCTGACGTATTTCCCGAAGAACTTCCTGGCCTACCCCCAGAGCGTGAAATTGAATTTTGTATCGACCTTGAACCCGGTACAAAACCCATTTCCAAAGCCCCATATCGAATGGCTCCTATTGAACTTCAAGAGTTAAAGACCCAACTGCAGGAATTGTTAGACATTGGTTTTATTCGTCCTAGTACTTCTCCTTGGGGTGCTCCTGTTCTGTTCGTGAAGAAGAAAGATGGGAGTATGCGACTTTGTATTGATTATCGGGAGTTGAATCATGTCACCATCAAAAATAGGTACCCATTGCCACGTATTGATGACCTGTTTGACCAGTTGCAAGAAGCACAATTCTTTTCAAAGATCGATCTTCGTTCTGGATATCATCAGCTGAAGGTTAGAACTGAGGATATTCCAAAGACCTTTAGAACTCGGTATGGGCATTATGAATTCTTAGTTATGTCTTTTGGATTGACTAATGCTCCTGCTGCCATCATGGATATGATGAACAGGGTATTCAAGGAATATTTGGATCACTTTGTGGTCGTCTTTATCGATGACATCCTTGTTTATTCCAAAAGCCGTGAAGATCATGAGCAACACTTGAGGTTGGTACTCCAAAAGCTTCGTGAATACAAACTTTATGCCAAGTTGAAGAAATGCGAGTTCTGGCTGGAAGAGGTAGCATTCCTTGGGCACGTAGTGTCAAGTCGTGGAATATCGGTTGACCCGGCAAATATTGAAGCTATTCAAAGCTGGGAGCAACCTAAATCAGTGACCGAAGTACGTAGCTTTCTTGGTTTGGCTGGTTATTATCGGAGATTCGTGGAAGGATTTTCTCGAATCGCTACTCCATTAACTCAGCTGACTCGGAAAGATACAAAGTTCGGTTGGAGCGAAGAATGTGAGCAGAGTTTTCAAGAACTTAAGAGGAGACTCATTTCCGCACCTGTTCTAACAATACCATCTGGCTCGGAGGGATTTGTCATCTACAGTGATGCTTCGAGCAAAGGGTTGGGATGTGTTCTCATGCAACATGGAAAAGTCATAGCCTATGCATCAAGAAAACTCAAGGAATATGAGAGGAATTATCATACTCATGATCTAGAGTTGGCAGCTGTTGTCTTTGCACTTAAAATTTGGAGGCATTACTTGTATGGGGAGAAGGTGGAGATCTTTACGGATCATAAAAGCCTTAAATATTTCTTCACTCAAAAGGAACTCAATATGCGACAACGACGTTGGCTTGAACTGTTGAAAGATTATGATCATACCATTCAATACCATCCTGGAAAAGTGAACGTGGCAGCTAACACATTGAGTAGAAGATCATATGCAAGTACGAGTGCGATATTGTCAACACAAAGGCCCATTTTGTGTGATTTGCAAAGGATAGAGATAGAGTTAAAGACTCCAGGGACCCATGTGATGATGGCGAATATATGAGTAGAACCGACTTTAATCGATAAAGTTAAAGCTGCTCAAGCTACAGACCTGGAGCTGATGCGTATAAGGAAGAAAGTGCAAGAAGGTGCTATGCCGGAAGCAAGAATCGATGAAGAAGGAACACTTCGAGTCAACTCCAGACTTTGTGTTCCTAACAACCCTAATTTAAAGTATGAAATTATGATGGAGGCGCACAACACACCGTTTGCAATCCATCCTGGAAGTACCAAAATGTATCATGATCTTCGTCATACATTTTGGTGGAACAATATGAAGAAAGAGATAGCGTTGTTTATCTCAAGGTGTCTAACTTGTCAACGAGTCAAAGCGGAGCATCAAGTACCAAAAGGTCCATTGCAACCACTTGAAATTCCAAAATGGAAGTGGGAGCACATTATCATGGATTTCGTTACCGGTCTTCCTAAGGTTTCTCAAGGTATTGATGCGATTTGGGTCATTGTTGATAGATTGACCAAGTCTGCTCATTTCTTACCGATACGAGAAACTTATACACTTGAACGTCTTGCTCGTATGTACATAAACGAGATTGTAAGACTGCATTGTGTGCCAGTATCCATAGTTTCTGACCGAGACCCAAGATTCACTTCACGATTTTGGGTTAGTTTACAAAAAGCTATGGGTACGGATTTACGATTTAGTTCAGCATATCATCCTCAGACGGACGGACAATCAGAGAGGACTATTCAAACTCTTGAAGATCTATTAAGACTCTGTGTCTTTGACTTCAAGGGAAGTTGGGACAAGTTGTTACCATTGGTGGAGTTTTCCTACAACAACAGTTATCAAGCAAGTATTGGCATGGCTCCATTCGAAGCATTGTATGGAAGAAAATGTCGTTCTCCAGTGTGCTGGGATGAGGTGGGTGAAGCAACGTTGTTGGGACCGGAGTTGGTACGTATGACTATAGAAAAGATTCAAACGATCCGACAACGTATAAAAACCTCACAAGATCGACAAAAGAGTAATGCTGATCTTCATCGAAAGGACGTGGAATTTGATGTAGGAGATCATGTGTTCTTACGTGTTGCTCCATGGAAAGGAGTTACGAGATTTGAAAAGAGAGGAAAGCTCAATCCTCGATTCATCGGTCCATTTTTAATCCTCGATCGAGTAGGAACTGTGGCTTACATGTCTCGTGTTCATAACGTTTTTCACATATCCATGTTACGCAAATATGTGGAAGACCCGAACCACATTATTGAGTTAGAACCGGACGAAATAGTGGAGGGTTTGACGTATGAAGAAGTTCCTTTTCAAATCTTGGATAAGAAGGAACGTATTCTACGCTCCAAGGTTATACCTCAAGTCAAAGTTTTGTGGAGAAACCACGATGTTGAGGAAATGACTTAGGAGTTAGAATCTGAAATGAAATCAAGGTATCCTTATCTCTTCGACATACCAGGTACGTACCCTAATTTCGAGGGCGAAATTTCATAAGAAGGGGAGGTTGTAAGACCCCAACTTTTATAAATAAAGATGAATTTTCTATAAATATCATTTTTGAATATTATGGAGTTAATTTGATATAATGTTATAGTTGTGGGTAATATTTATAAATTTTGCAAAGTACGCACGTTGTTATATAATATTCGATTGGTCGGGGAATATTCGTTTTAACAGGGAATATTCGTACAACGACACAATCATTGGTGGATCCCACAACGGAATTATTGTCGGATTGAGAAAACGACAAAAATATTTTATTAAAAATAACGGCGGAAGTTTTACCATTGTTACTGTTGAACTACTCGGTAGTAAAAGTACAGTAATACGTGTGGTTGCATAGTAGCACACGGTATTGATTATTAATGCTTATGTGAGAAGTCACTCAGTTTGTGTGACGCCCCCAAAATAGGTATACAACACCCATTCTGTATCGCCAAAATACATGGTACAGAAACAACTACATCTTTATTATTACAACACAAGAACTGTGAGTTTAAATACAAATATTATCATTTAGACAATATCCACACTCAAATAAGTCCTCATTACAATTATTGATACATTATTTCACAAAAATGGTGAGGACTACTAAAGTAACTTCTAGAACCATCATTCCATACCCCGACTAGTACTCGCTACATTCTCGCCTCCTGAGAAAAATGGAACAAAAAGGAAAAGGGTGAGCTCAACTAGCCCAGTAAAGAACATTATGACTAAGATAATACAGAACAAATTATCGTTAGTCTTCAACAGGGAAAAATCTAATAGAATACAATAGACAACAAGTTTTAAATCAATAACTGCAGCGGAAACAGCAAACCATTAGAAGAGTCAAGTAGAGAATGAGTTCTACTATCTTCTAAGATTTAAAAGTCCATCATCAATATTTTATCCCTGTAACAACAATCGATAACCATCTTTAATCAAATATTCATCTTTGCACTACAGGCCAAAGATATTCATTTGTATCACCAGTCGGTCATGTTCATCTCAACACCTGTTCATCTTTGCACTACGGGCCAAAGATATTCATCAGTTAATCATTCATCTTTGCACTACGGGCCAAAGATATTCAGTAATATCATCATTTAGGACTGAGGATGATGAAAAATATCTTAAAGAAAACGAATTCAGTGAAACAAAATAACAAATATTAAGGATTCGTATTTCGATTTATCCATGTCCAAAAATACCTTATAATTATTCATAGTGAAGTAGAATTCAAGAATGATCAAAACATGGATACAATCAAAGCTAGTACCCAGAATAGATATTTTGGACGAAAAGAAGAAAATTTTATTTTTCGGTGAATACTAACTCGTGAATAGTAAATCGTGAATAGTAACTCATGAATGGTAACCCCGACGTGAAAAGTTCCAAATTTGATAAAAATTTCCAACCAATATTTTGGCATAATGATATTGAAGAAATAATATCATTTTTGAATAAAATAACATCCCTTACCTCGTAAAGACAGTACTTCTGGTCGGAATACCGGTATAAGGCTGAAAGACACTTGCTCTGATGAATAGAAACTCTCAAAGTATCTAAATACTCACAAAATACACTCAATAATCTAGAGAGAGAAAGAGAGAAAACTTTTTTCTGGTGTGATTTTCAATTCTAACTTAGTCCTCTATTTATAGGAAAATGTTAGCACGCCGAAGCAGACATAACCTGCAACCTGATGACTTTACCTGCTACTATTCCCACCCACCACATTTGAATAAAAATCTCAGCACATTTCTTCACCAACCAAGAGTGGGGCCCACCAATTCTAGAATTTTCTACCAAAATGATTAACTCCGAAAATTCAACAATTTCTGAACCAGTCATCTCGTAAAATTCATAATAAATCATACGTTCATTTTTAACGGTTCAAAATTTGTGGACATATACTCAACTTATATATGTATAACATATCCAAAAATTGCCACGATCTAACGGTCGGATTAAAAATTATAACTCCCGCAAAATATCTCAAAAACCCTGATTTTTAATACCTCCATTCCGACAAAAATACTGATAAAAACCTCAACATTAACTCCTTCATTTTTAACCACAAAAATATATCCCTCATTTATATCCACAAAAATAAATATTTCCTTATCATATGAATCAATAATTAATTATTTATAAATAATATTACAGAATCACATTTATGACAACCAGGCCGTTCCCAGGAAAGAGGGGGCTTTCCAATAAGGATTTCTCCTTACTGGCGCGCAATTAGATGACCAAACCTCTCCTTAGACAGAACTTTCTAGACATTGCCAATAATGTTATCTAATAATATTATTCAAATAATATGAATTATTGATCTGATAATGGAAAATACTGTGTAGTGACAATTATTGAAACAACAGTAATATAAAATATCAACGCAGCAATTACTGAATCAATAAAATAAAATACTGAACAGTAATTACTGTAACCATTATTGAGTAGTGCCTTCTTACGTAAGAATCAATAATTGGTGCAATACAGTGTGCTACTGTGTAACAACGCGTATTACTGTGTTTTAACCACCGGGTATTCCAACAGTATTAACGGTAACAACTACGCCGTTATTAATAAAAAACATATACTTGTCGTTTTCTTCATCCAATCGCTTTCCGTTATGGGGCCCACAAAAGACTGCGCCGTCGTACGAATATTCCCCGACAGAAAGAATATTCCACGACCAAACGAATATTCCCCGACAATAATGAATATTTTATAACCACCTGCTTATTTGAAATATTTGTGCATTTTACCCATAACTAACCTCATTAATCAATTTAACACTTACTATTTCAAAATAATAAATAGAGGGAATTTAAATTTCATTTATTAATAATTTGGGGTCTTACAGTTTGATTCAATTATTGTCAGTTAATAATATGAATTATTTAGCGATAATGACGTTTTGTTTTATTCGTATTATTAACGTAATAAAACAGAAACATCTTTTTATATAAAACATAATACTTTATTAAAGTTATTCTATAAATAGAATATATTATATTTTATTTAAAAGATTTTTCTTTAAATATGGACCGTCAGATTAAAGTAATCAATCTGGACCGTTCATGGATTAGTTACTATGCATTCTATTTTTCTATAAATAGCAGCTCATTTCTTCATTATTTCTTACGAATTCACTGAACTATAGAGAGAAAAACTATAGAGAAAGAGAAGAAGAGTATTCTGCTACTTAACTACTTCCTTATTTCAGCTCTTCTGTGACGCCCCCAAAATAGGTATACAACACCCATTCTGAGTCGCCAAAATACATGGTACAGAAACAACTACATCTTTATTATTACAACACAAGAAATGTGAGTTTAAATACAAATATTGTCATTTAGACAATATCCACACTCAAATAAGTCCTCATTACAATTATTGATACATTATTTCACAAAAATGGTGAGGACTACTAAAGTAACTTCTAGAACCATCATTCCATACCCTGACTAGTACTCGCTACATTCTCGCCTCCTGAGAAAAATGGAACAAAAAGGAAAAGGGTGAGCTCAACTAGCCCAGTAAAGAACATTATGACTAAGATAATACAGAACAAATTATCGTTAGTCTTCAACAGGAAAAAATCTAATAGAATACAATAGACAACAAGTTTTAAATCAATAACTGCAGCGAAAACAGCAAACCATTAGAAGAGTCAAGTAGAGAATGAGTTCTACTATCTTCTAAGATTTAAAAGTCCATCATCAATATTTTATCCCTGTAACAACAATCAATAACCATCTTTAATCAAATATTCATCTTTGCACTACAGGCCAAAGATATTCATTTGTATTAGCAGTCGGTCATGTTCATCTCAACACCTGTTCATCTTTGCACTACGGGCCAAAGATATTCATCAGTTAATCATTCATCTTTGCACTACGGGCCAAAGATATTCAGTAATATCATCATTTAGGACTGAGGATGATGAAAAATATCTTAAAGAAAATGAATTCAGTGAAACAAAATAACAAATATTAAGGATTCGTATTTCGATTTATCCATGTCCAAAAATACCTTATAATTATTCATAGTGAAGTAGAATTCAAGAATGATCAAAACATGGATACAATCAAAGCTAGTACCCAGAATAGATAATTTGGACGAAAAGAAGAAAATTTTATTTTTCGGTGAATAGTAACTCGTGAATAGTAACTCATGAATGGTAACCCCGACGTGAAAAGTTCCAAATTTGATAAAAATTTCTAACAAATATTTCGGCATAATGATATTGAAGAAATAATATCATTTTTGAATAAAATAACATCCCTTACCTCGTAAAGACAGTACTTCTGGTCGGAATACCGGTATAAGGCTGAAAGACACTTGCTCTGATGAATAGAAACTCTCAAAGTATCTAAATACTCACAAAATACACTCAATAATCTAGAGAGAGAAAGAGAGAAAACTTGTTTCTGGTGTGATTTTCAATTCTAACTTAGCCCTCTATTTATAGGAAAATGTTAGCATGCCGAAGCAGACATAACCTGCAACCTGATGGCTTTACCTGCTACTATTCCCACCCACCACATTTGAATAAAAATCTCAGCACATTTCTTCACCAACCAAGAGTGGGGCCCACCAATTCTAGAATTTTCTACCAAAATGATTAACTCCGAAAATTCAACAATTTTTGAACCAGTCATCTCGTAAAATTTATAATAAATCATGCGTTCATTTTTAACGGTTCAAAATTTGTGGACATATACTCAACTTATATATGTATAACATATCCAAAAATTACCACGATCCAACGGTCGGATTAAAAATTATAACCCCCGCAAAATATCTCAAAAACCCTGATTTTTAATACCTCCATTCCGACAAAAATACTGATAAAAACCTCAACATTAACTCCTTCATTTTTAACCACAAAAATATATCCCTCATTTATATCCACAAAAATAAATATTCCTTATCATATGAATCAATAATTAATTATTCACAAATAATATTACAGAATCACATTTATGACAACCAGGCCGTTCCCAAGAAAGAGGGGGCTTTCCAATAAGGATTTCTCCTTACTGGCGCGCAATTAGATGACCAAACCTCTCCTTAGACAGAACTTTCTAGACATTGCCAATAATGTTATCTAATAATATTATTCAAATAATATGAATTATTGATCTGATAATGGGAAATACTGTGTAGTGACAATTATTAAAACAACAGTAATATAAAATATCAACGCAGCAATTATTGAATCAATAAAATAAAATACTGAACAGTAATTACTGTAACCATTATTGAGTAGTGCCTTCTTACGTAAGAATCAATAATTGGTGCAATACAGTGTGCTACTGTGTAACAACGCGTATTACTGTGTTTTAACCACCGGATATTCCAACAGTATTAACGGTAACAACTACGCCGTTATTAATAAAAAATATATACTTGTCGTTTTCTTCATCCAATCGCTTTCCGTTATGGGGCCCACAAAAGACTGCGCCGTCGTACGAATATTCCCCGACAGAAAGAATATTCCACGACCAAACGAATATTCCCCGACAACAATGAATATTTTATAACCACCTGCTTATTTGAAATATTTGCGCATTTTACCCATAACTAACCTCATTAATCAATTTAACACTTACTATTTCAAAATAATAAATAGAGGGAATTTAAATTTCATTTATTAATAATTTGGGGTCTTACAACCTCCCCTCCTTATGAAATTTCGTCCTCGAAATTGACGTACGTACCTGGTGTTTCGAAAAGATGAGGATACCTCGTTTTTATTTCCGTTTTCAACTCCCAGGTCATTTCCTCAATAGCATGGTTTCTCCATAAAACTTTAACTTGTGGTATGACCTTCGTGCGTAGGACATGCTCCTTTCTATCCAAGATCTTGACAGGTACCTCTTCGTACGTTAAGTCTTCAGCTATCTCGTCCGGTTCTAACTCAATAACGTGGTCTGGGTCTTTCACATATTTACGTAACACAGATATATGAAAAACATTATGAACACGAGACATACTTGGAGGTAACGCGAGTCTATAGGCTACATTTCCTACTCGGTCAAGAATCTAAAATGGACCAATAAATCGTGGATTGAGCTTTCCTCTCTTCCCAAATCTTGTAACTCCTTTCCATGGAGCCACACGCAACAATACATGATCCCCAATGTCAAATTCCACGTCCTTTCGATGAAGATCCGCATAACTCTTTTGTCGATCCTGTGCCGTTCGTATACGTTGTCGAATCGTTTGGATCTTCTCTGTAGTCATGCGTACCAACTCTGGTCCCAACAATGTTGCTTCACCCACCTCGTCCCAGCATACTGGAGAGCGACACTTTCGTCCATATAATGCTTCAAATGGGGCCACACCTATACTTTCCTGATAACTGTTATTGTAAGAGAATTCCACCAATGGTAGGTACTTATCCCAACTCCCTTTGAAATCTAGGACACAAAGTCTTAATAGATCTTCAAGAGTTTGAATAGTCCTCTCTGATTGTCCGTCCGTTTGAGGATGGTATGCCGAACTAAATCGTAAATCTGTGCCCATAGCTTTTTGCAAGCTAACCCAAAATCTTGAAGTGAATCTTGGGTCACGATCCGAAACTATGGATACTGGCATGCCATGCAGTCTCACAATCTCGTCTACGTATATACGAGCAAGACGTTCAAGGGAATAAGTCTCCCGTATCGGCAAGAAATGAGCAGACTTGGTTAATCTATCAACAATAACCCAAATAGCATTTATGCCTTGAGAAACCGTGGGAAGACCCGTAACGAAATCCATGGTAATGTGTTCCCACTTCCATTTCGAAATCTCAAGTGGTTGCAATGGACCCTTTGGTACTTGATGTTCCGCCTTTACACGTTGACAAGTTAAACACCTCGAGATAAACTTTGCAATCTCTCTCTTCATATTATTCCACCAAAATGTATGTCGTAGATCACGATACATTTTGGTACTTCCAGGATGGATTGCAAATGGTGTATTGTGTGCTTCCATCATGATCTTGTACTTCAAATCAGAATTGTTAGGAACACAGAGTCTAGAGTGGACTCGAAGTATTCCTTCTTCATCGATTCTTGCTTCTGGAATAGAACCTTCTTGCACTTTCTTCTTCATATGCATCAGCTCTATGTCCGTAGCTTGAGCAGCTTTAACTTTATCGATTAAAGTCGGTTCTACTCGTATATTTGATATCATCATGTGGGTACTTGGAGCCTTCATCTCTATCTCCATCCTTTGCAAGTCATACAAAATGGGCCTTTGTGTTAACAACATTGCACTCGTACCCGCATATGATCTTCTACTCAATGCGTCAGCTACTACGTTTGCTTTTCCAGGATGATATTAGATGGTATGATCGTAATCTTTCAACAGCTCGAGCCAACGTCGCTGCCGCATGTTGAGTTCCTTTTGGGTGAAGAAATATTTGAGGCTTTTATGATCTGTATAGATCTCCACTTTCTCCCCATACAGGTAGTGTCTCCAGATCTTCAACGCGAAAACTACTGCTGCCAACTCCAAATCATGAGTAGGATAATTCCTCTCATATTCTTTGAGTTGTCGCGAGGCATAGGCTATGACTTTCCCATGTTGCATGAGAACACATCCTAACCCTTTGCCTGAAGTATCACTGTAGATAACAAATTCATCCGAACCAGATGGTATTGTCAGAACAGGTGCCGAAATGAGTCTCCTCTTAAGCTCTTGAAAACTCTTCTCACATTCCTCGCTCCATACGAATTTGATATCTTTCCGAGTCAGCTGAGTTAACGGGGTAGCGATTCGAGAAAACCCTTCCACGAATCTTCGATAATAACCAGCTAAGCCTAGAAAGCTACGTACTTCGGTCACCGTCTTTGGTTGCTCCCAACTTTGTATTGCTTCAATCTTCGCCGGGTCAACAGATACTCCATGTTTTGACACCACGTGCCCTAGGAAAGCTACTTCCTCAAGCCAGAACTCGCATTTCTTCAACTTAGCATATAACTTATTTTCACGCAGCCTTTGGAGTACCAGCTTCAAATGATGCTCATGATCTTCACGGCTTTTGGAATATATGAGGATGTCATCAATAAAGACAACAACGAACTGATCCAAATAATCCTTGAATACTCGGTTCATCATATCCATGAAAGTCGCAGGAGCATTAGTCAATCCAAAAGACATGACTAGGAACTCATAATGCCCGTACCGAGTTCTGAAGGCAGTCTTTGGAATATCCTCAGTTTTAACCTTCAGCTGATGATATCCAGAACGAAGATCGATCTTTAAAAAGAATTGTGCTCCTTGTAACTGGTCAAACAGGTCATCAATACGAGGTAGCGGATACCTATTCTTAATAGTGACATGGTTTAATTCCCGGTAATCAATACAAAGTCGCATACTCCCGCCTTTCTTCTTTACAAATAAAATAGGAGCACCCCAAGGAGATGTACTAGGACGAATGAAACCGATGTCCAACAACTCTTGTAGTTGGACCTTTAACTCCTGAAGTTTAATAGGAGCCATTCGATATGGGGTTTTAGAAATGGGCTTTGTACCAGGTTCAAGATCAATAAAGAATTCAATTTCTCGTTCTGGGGGTAGACCGGGAAGTTCTTCAGGAAATACGTCAGGAAAGTCAATAACAACAGGAATATTATTCAAATTTGACGTGTCTTTATTCAAATCCATAACATGGGCTAAGAAAGCTTGACATCCGTTTTTTAATAAACGAATGGCTTTATGGCTTGATATAACAGTGATTGATTTTAATGGCTTAGTTGTTTGAATTCGTACAACAGGTTGGTTAGGAATATTGAAACTAACAACCTTACGAAAACAATCAATTTTGGCATGATGAGTAGTTAGCCAATCAATCCCTAAAATCACATCAAAAGCAAGTATCTTTAAAGAGATAAGGTCAACAGGTAAGGTGATGGTGCCAACTTGGATCACACAAGATTTATAAACAGTGGATGTGATGAAAGTTTTTCCTAACGGAGTCTCCACAGATAAATCAAAGTCTAACTTCTCCGGAGTCAAGTTTAAACGTTGAGCACAAGCAGGAGAGATAAAAGAATGGGTAGAACCGGTATCTAATAAGGTATAAACTTCGCATGAATTTATGATTAGCTTACCCGTGATCATCTCGTTTGGGTTCCTCGCATGTTGTCCAGTCACGACAAACGCTCTTCCAGGAACCGTTGACTTTATCTTTTCTGGGACAGCTTTTTGAGTCACCATCCCCGCTGGACTTGGTTTTGCTACAGTGCAATCTCGAGCGATATGTCCTTCCTTTCCATAATTATAACATACCTTAAACTGTTGTGGGCAGTTTGGGCTGATATGTCCTTTTCCGCACTTATAGCATATAACCGGTGGTCGTTCTCCTCCCTTGGAACCAGTTGCTGTTGGTGCTGACGTCTTCGTATTGTCATTGTTGAATCTCCTCTTTTTAAAATCTCCTCCCGACTCGCTTCTTCTATTTTCATAGCCACGATTACCACCAGAGTGGTTGCCGTTCTTGTCTGTATTTTTCTTTCTCCGCTGGTTATCATTGTTCTGATGACTGCTGTCACCGATATGATCCTGGTTGTGATCCCTCAGTTGACCGTACTCGTTATCTCGCTCTAATAATTGAGCCCTGTTGACAACATCTGAATAGAGAGAAAATTTATGAGAAATGAGATATTGACGTATGTCGGGTTTTAAACCTCTCAGAAACATCCTCATCATATGTTCCTCATTCTCCACCAAATGAGGTGCAAACCTGGACAACTCTACAAACTTTGCCTCGTACTGAGATACCGTCATATTATTCTGCTCTAGTCTAATAAACTATACCTCCTTCATATGACGAATACTTTCAGGAAAGTACTTGTCATTGAACAGTTTTTGAAATGTCTCCCAAGACATGCTGAGTGCGGTTGGATGGGTACGCTTCACAGACTCCCACCAGTAATCTGCCTCGCCACGGAACATAAAGGTGGCGAATGGAACCTTCTGTTCCTCTGTGTATCCCAAGACATCGAATATCTTGGTAATTTGCTTGACCCACGTTTCCGCCATGATCGGATCCGGCTTTCCCTTAAATTCTGGTGGTCCCAATTCTTTGAACTGTTTGGCTGTGACAAACCGTGAATTGCTATCATTTCCTCCTGTATTTTGAACACGAGTCTACCTTGTCTGGTTTTGCATGAATTGCAAAAAACTTCTAAACATTCCATCATTCATCATCTGCTCATTGGTGTTGTTCACAGGAGGAACATTGCCAGCCTGTTGCACGTTCTCCTCGTTGGTAAGCACCGGTGTCTCCACGGTCTCATTTACTCCACTGTTAACATTCTCAGTCGACATTCTCAAATACTGCCATAAAACAAGGGTTAATTAAATAAATTAACAAATCACATAATACCCCTATATTATGACTGACCAATAAATAAGCTTAGGTAGGACACACTAGCGAAGGATTCGTCTCTCCCCTCCTAGTTCTATTCCCCAATCTCCGCCAGAGATCATATCCCTAAGCTCTGATACCAACTGTGACGCCCCCAAAATAGGTATACAACACCCATTCTGTGTCGCCAAAATACATGGTACAGAAACAACTACATCTTTATTATTACAACACAAGAACTGTGAGTTTAAATACAAATATTGTCATTTAGACAATATCCACACTCAAATAAGTCCTCATTACAATTATTGATACATTATTTCACAAAAATGGTGAGGACTACTAAAGTAACTTCTAGAACCATCATTCCATACCCCGACTAGTACTCGCTACATTCTCGCCTCCTGAGAAAAATGGAACAAAAAGAAAAAGGGTGAGCTCAACTAGCCCAGTAAAGAACATTATGACTAAGATAATACAGAACAAATTATCGTTAGTCTTCAACAGGGAAAAATCTAATAGAATACAATAGACAACAAGTTTTAAATCAATAACTGCAACGGAAACAGCAAACCATTAAAAGAGTCAAGTAGAGAATGAGTTCTACTATCTTCTAAGATTTAAAAGTCCATCATCAATATTTTATCCCTGTAACAACAATCAATAACCATCTTTAATCAAATATTCATCTTTGCACTACAGGCCAAAGATATTCATTTGTATCACCAGTCGGTCATGTTCATCTCAACACCTGTTCATCTTTGCACTACGGGCCAAAGATATTCATCAGTTAATCATTCATCTTTGCACTACGGGCCAAAGATATTCAGTAATATCATCATTTAGGACTGAGGATGATGAAAAATATCTTAAAGAAAACGAATTCAGTGAAACAAAATAACAAATATTAAGGATTCGTATTTCGATTTATCCATGTCCAAAAATACCTTATAATTATTCATAGTGAAGTAGAATTCAAGAATGATCAAAACATGGATACAATCAAAGCTAGTACCCAGAATAGATATTTTGGACGAAAAGAAGAAAATTTTATTTTTCGGTGAATAGTAACTCGTGAATAGTAACTCGTGAATAGTAACTCATGAATGGTAATCCCGACGTGAAAAGTTCCAAATTTGATAAAAATTTCTAACCAATATTTCGGCATAATGATATTGAAGAAATAATATTATTTTTGAATAAAATAACATCCCTTACCTCGTAAAGACAGTACTTCTGGTCGGAATACCGGTATAAGGCTGAAAGACACTTGCTCTGATGAATAGAAACTCTCAAAGTATCTAAATACTCACAAAATACACTCAATAATCTAGAGAGAGAAAGAGAGAAAACTTGTTTCTGGTGTGATTTTTAATTCTAACTTAGCCCTCTATTTATAGAAAAATGTTAGCACGCCGAAGCAGACATAACCTGCAACCTGATGACTTTACCTGCTACTATTCCCACCCACCACATTTGAATAAAAATCTCAGCACATTTCTTCACCAACCAAGAGTGGGGCCCACCAATTCTAGAATTTTCTACCAAAATGATTAACTCCGAAAATTCAACAATTTCTGAACCAGTCATCTCGTAAAATTCATAATAAATCATACGTTCATTTTTAACGGTTCAAAATTTGTGGACATATACTCAACTTATATATGTATAACATATCCAAAAATTACCACGATCCAACGGTCGGATTAAAAATTATAACCCCCGCAAAATATCTCAAAAACCCTGATTTTTAATACCTCCATTCCGACAAAAATACTGATAAAAACCTCAACATTAACTCCTTCATTTTTAACCACAAAAATATATCCCTCATTTATATCCACAAAAATAAATATTCCTTATCATATGAATCAATAATTAATTATTCACAAATAATATTACAGAATCACATTTATGACAACCAGGCCGTTCCCAAGAAAGAGGGGGCTTTCCAATAAGGATTTCTCCTTACTGGCGCGCAATTAGATGACCAAACCTCTCCTTAGACAGAACTTTCTAGACATTGCCAATAATGTTATCTAATAATATTATTCAAATAATATGAATTATTGATCTGATAATGGGAAATACTGTGTAGTGACAATTATTGAAACAACAGTAATATAAAATATCAACGCAGCAATTATTGAATCAATAAAATAAAATACTGAACAGTAATTACTGTAACCATTATTGAGTAGTGCCTTCTTACGTAAGAATCAATTATTGGTGCAATACAGTGTGCTACTGTGTAACAACGCGTATTACTGTGTTTTAACCACCGGGTATTCCAACAGTATTAACGGTAACAACTACGCCGTTATTAATAAAAAGCATATACTTGTCGTTTTCTTCATCCAATCGCTTTCCGTTATGGGGCCCACAAAAGACTGCGCCGTCGTACGAATATTCCCCGACAGAAAGAATATTCCACGACCAAACGAATATTCCCCGACAACAATGAATATTTTATAACCACCTGCTTATTTGAAATATTTGCGCATTTTACCCATAACTAACCTCATTAATCAATTTAACACTTACTATTTCAAAATAATAAATAGAGGGAATTTAAATTTCATTTATTAATAATTTGGGGTCTTACATCTTCTTTAAAACGGTAAGGAGTGTTATTCTTTCTTATTCATGAAGAGAACTGTTGTTATTCCATTTCTTATTATTTTGTTGGAATAACCTGTATACGCGGTCTACCTTATACTTGGTGACATTCTTCTATTATTCTGTTGGAACATCCTGTCTGTGTGTTTTACACCGGACCTGGTTCCGTTTTTATTATTATTCTGTTGGAATATCCTGTCTGTGTGTTTTACACCGGACCTGGTTCCGTCTTGTTATTATTCTGTTGGAACATTCTGTCTGTGTGTTTTACACCGGACCTGGTTCCATTATTTATTATTCTGCCGGAATATCATGTCTGTGCGTTTATGCCGGACCTGGTTCCATTATTTATTATTCTGTCGGAATATCCTGTCTGTGCATTTACGCCGGACCTGGTTCCATTATTTATTATTTTGTTGGAATAACCTGTCTGTGCGGTCTATCGCATGCATGGTGATTTCTTTTGTTATTCCATTCTTTATTATACTCAGTTGGTTAAGTTTTGACTTCTATACTCCATGAAATTTGTGGAATATCCTTGATAATTGCGTTTCATCCAGTATCTTTTCATGAAAATATTCTTCTAAGCATTCTTGAATTTTACTCCACAAAGCAGTATCATGTTGACAATTTGGACGTTGTTAATTCTTGGATAAATTAATTCTTGAACTTGTTTTATTGAATTCTTATATCATTGTCATCATCCTCATGTTTATAAAATGTTGAAGGTCATCTGTGGCATGTAGTGCATAGATGGACTTGGTATGATTATGACCAGGGATTATTCGGTATAATCATGACCGTAATGTTACAAATGATGTGGTAAAAGTCATCATTGGCCCGTAGTGCATTGATGGACAGTTGTTGGCATGATCATGACCATTAATGAATACACGAATATCCTTGGCCGTAGTGCAGGGGTGATTCGATGATGTGGATTATTTTATTAAGCTGAGTCACAGCGATAACAGTGTTGAAAAACCTTTTAAATCATAAAAGATAGTAGAGTTTATTTTCTACTTGACTCTTTTAATGGATTGCTTGTTCCACTGCAGTTAAACTTGATGTCTATTATATTTTATCAGTTTAACATTGTTAAAGGCTAATGATAATTTATTCTGCATTATCTTAGTCATAATATTTCTTACTGGGCTAGTTGAGCTCACCCTTTCTTTCACTGTTTTCTTCAGGAAATGAGAACGTAGCTGGGGCAAGTCGGGGAACGGTGTGATGGTTCGAATGATAGTATTAGTTAGTAGTCCTCACTATTCTATGTAATAGTGTGTTAATAAATGTAATGAGGACTCCTTTTGAGTATGAATACTCTCTAGAAGATAATATTTGTATTCAAACTCACAGTTTATGTTTTGTCGTATTGTACACGACAGTTGTATTAGTAAGTTGTATTTGTATTCTATACTATGTATCTGACGACCCAAGATGGGTGATGTATACCTAATTTTGGGGGCGTCACATTTTCGATTTTCAATTTTATATGTATATTTATTTGTGCATGTCGTTTGTTTGATTTATATCTGGTCTGATCTGAATGAAATTTGTTGTTTGATGTACAGATCATTAATGATCGTGAAACTAGAAGATCTAGGGGATTCAGATTCGTTACCTTCAGGGATGAGAAGGCGATGAGAGATGCGATTAACGGTCAAGATCTCGACGGGCGTAACATAACTGTCAACGAGGCTCAGTCTCGTGGAAGCGATGGTGGTGGTGGTGGCAACGGTGACTGATTCCGCAATGGTGGAGGCGGCTGATTCCGCAACGGTGGAGGCGGCAGTGGACGCCGTGAAGGCGAATATGGAGGTGGTGGTGGTAGTAACGACCCCAAAATAGGTCCATTCCATCCAACCTATTATGAGTCGCCAAATACATGGTACAGAAAACAACTACAACTTTATTACAACAATTGTCGTGCAAAATACAACAACACATATGTTGTGAGTTTGGATACCAACTGTGACTCATGTTCCAACCGTGGACATCACCTCACAATGACACCTTACATAAAGGATAGTCAAAAACTATTTTAGAAATTAGAATCTTTGGGAAGTGCTCAAAGAAACCTTCGTACATGGGAGGCCATGCGTCTAGGTTATGATAGATATCATATGGCCACAGAATTATTCTTAGTTGACCCAATAGACCCCAAAGAAAAATGAGAATATTACTATCATATTCTTCCCAATGGTGAGTCTTATCTTGACATATCATTATCTCTACTGTCTCTAATTGAGAATTATACTTCAAACAAACACCAAGATTATATAGGTAGTGCTCGTATATATACTCAGCAAGTGGATGAGCACATCCCTGTCTTATGATGACACGAGGTTGTATGTCATTAGACATCTTGTATGATAGTGGCAAACCACCCTTTCAACGTTGGGTACACCTTACCCTATTGGATTCACCAAATAAAACTACTAAATGAACTTTTCTATACTGCTTCGGGAGAACATCCACAGCTAGAGACCACTGTTCTATTTCTCCGTTACCCTCGCTCGACCCAGCTACACTCTTATTACCTGAAAGGATTGTGAAGCAAAAGGGTGAGCACAACTAGCTCAGTAAAGTATATCATGACTAAAGATAATTAAATTATCAATAGCCTTCATCAATAATAAATCAGAGATTTAGAACATATGGTAAATGATAAAAATTTCAACCATAGTTGCAGTGGAACGAGCAATCCATTAGAAGAGTCAAATAGACTATAAAGTCTATTATCTTCTCCATGTTAAAAATCTACCAACAATGTTTTATCCCTGTAACATCAATCAACAATTCTGGTCCACAATCATATGAATAACTCATAATCATAACTGTAGTTCTAAATTCCTCTTCTCATCCAGGACGACGATAATTTTCATCACCTATCTTTACCTGAAACATCAAAGATCATGGTTACACCAAATAACATTTCCTGTTCATAATCATACTAATAACTTCATCTTTGCACTACGGCCAAAGATATTCATTTTGTGACGCCCCCAAAATTAGGTATACATCACCCATCTTGGGTCGTCAGATACATAGTACAGAATACAAATACAACTTACTAATACAACTGTCGTGTACAATACGACAAAACATAAACTGTGAGTTTGAATACAAATATTATCTTCTAGAGAGTATTCATACTCAAAAGGAGTCCTCATTACATTTATTAACACACCATTACATAGAATAGTGAGGACTACTAACTAATACTATCATTCGGACCATCACTCCGTTCCCCGACTTGCCCCAGCTACGTTCTCATTTCCTGAAGAGAATAGTGAAAGAAAGGGTGAGCTCAACTAGCCCAGTAAGAAATATTATGACTAAGATAATGCAGAATAAATTATCATTAGCCTTCAACAATGTTAAACTGATAAAATATAATAGACATCAAGTTTAACTGCACTGGAACAAGAAATCCATTAAAAGAGTCAAGTAGAAAATAAACTCTACTATCTTTTATGATTTAAAAGGTTTTTCAACACTGTTATCGCTGTGACTCAGCTTAATAAAATAATCCACATCATCGAATCACCCCTGCACTACGGCCAAGAATATTCGTGTATTCATTAATGGTCATGATCATGCCAACAACTGTCCATCAATGCACTACGGGCCAATGATGACTTTTATCACATCATTTGTAACATTACGATCATGATTATACCGAATAATCCCTGGTCATAATCATACTAAGTCCATCTATGCACTACATGCCACAGATGACCTTCAACATTTTATAAACATGAGGATGATGACAATGATATAAGAATTCAATAAAACAAGTTCAAGAATTAATTTATCCAAGAATTAACAACGTCCAAAATGTCAACATGATACTGCTTTGTGGAGTAAAATTCAAGAATGCTTAGAAGAATATTTTCATAAAAAGATACTGGATGAAACGCAATTATCAAGGATATTCCACAAATTTTATGGAGTATAGAAGTCAAAACTTAACCAACTGAGTATAATAAAGAATGGAATAACAAAAGAAATCACCATGCATGCGATAGACCGCACAGACAGGTTATTCCAACAGAATAATAAATAATGGAACCAGGTCCGGCGTAAATGAATAGACAGGATATTCCGACAGAATAATAAATAATAGAACCAGGTCCGGCATAAACGCACAGACAGGATATTCCGGCAGAATAATAAATAATGGAACCAGGTCCGGTGTAAAACACACAGACAGGATGTTCCAACAGAATAATAACAAGACGGAACCAGGTCCGGTGTAAAACACACAGACAGGATATTCCAACAGAATAATAATAAAAACGGAACTAGGTCCGGTGTAAAACACACAGACAGGATGTTCCAACAGAATAATAGAAGAATGTCACCAAGTATAGGGTAGACCGCGTATACAGGTTATTCCAACAGAATAATAAGAAATAGAATAACAACAGTTCTCTTCATGAATAAGAAAGAATAACACCCCTTACCGTTTTAAAGAAGAGCTGAAATAAGGAAGTAGTTAAGTAGCAGAATACTCTTCTTCTCTCTCTCTATAGTTTCTCTCTCTAGAGTTCAGTGAATTCGTAATAAATAATGAAGGAATGAGCTGCTATTTATAGAAAAATAGAATGCATAGTAACTAATCTATGAACGGTCCAGATTGATTACTTTAATCTGACGGTCCATATTTAAAGAAAAATCTTTTAAATAAAATATAATATATTCTATTTATAGAATAACTTTAATAAAGTATTCTGTTTTATATAAAAAGATGTTTCTGTTTTATTACGTTAATAATACGAATAAAACAAAACGTCATTATCGCTAAATAATTCATATTATTAACTGACAATAATTGAATCAAACTGAGTGACTTCTCACATAAGCATTAATAATCAATACCGTGTGCTACTATGCAACCACACGTATTACTGTACTTTTACTACCGAGTAGTTCAACAGTAACAATGGTAAAACTTCCGCCGTTATTTTTAATAAAATATTTTTGTCGTTTTCTCAATCCGACAATAATTCCGTTGTGGGGTCCACCAATGATTGTGTCGTTGTACGAATATTCCCTGTTAAAACGAATATTTCCCGACCAATCGAATATTATATAACAACTTGCGTACTTTGCAAAATTTATAAATATTACCCACAACTATAACATTATATCAAATTAACTCCATAATATTCAAAAATGATATTTATAGAAAATTCATCTTTATTTATAAAAGTTGGGGTCTTACACATTTGTATCATCAGTTGGTCATGTTTATCTCAACATCTGTTCATCTTTGCACTACTGGCCAAAGATATTCAACAACATGTCATCTTTACACTACGGGCCAAAGATATTCATCAATATTTAATCTTTGCACTACAGGCCAAAGATATTAATATCTCAAAGAAATATATAATCATTTCAGAATTTATATAAATAATAATTATAACCATGTTGATCAATTCACCTTTGCACTTAAGCTAAAGATATTCACTTATAAATTCAATGGTCATGATCATACCAATCAACAATTCAACTTTGCACTACTGGTCAAAGATAATCCATAGTCATGATCATACCAAAAATCTATCCATCTTTACACTCAAGTCAAAGAGAAATATCATCATTAGGGTTATAAAAATATTATATATAATAATAAAAATAATATGATCAACATCTAGTTTTAATCTCAAGAGTAATATTCGTAAATCAACTATAATTTGGTTAGAAAAAGAAACCAATTTTTATCGTGAATAGTAACTCGTGAATAGTAAACCCGACAGAAAAAAGTAAAAATTCAACAATAAAATCCATACAAGTATTTCGGTATAATGATATTGAAAGAATAATATTTCTTAAGCTTATAAACAATTTATTTAAATTATTTACACTTTACTAAATAATGCATTTAATCATTCTAAAATACCAAACTCATAAGATTTTATCACCAATAATCAAAACCCTCATCAAAAATCTGCATATACCTCATATAGGATTCTCAAGTCATAAAATCCTATTTTTCAATTTTTTTACTTCACATAACATATTTAATTCATTTACTCATAATTAGACCATTTTCATGAAAAATACCAAATCAGTTCCAAAAATATTTCTTTTCTGGGATTTAGCAAAATATAGTCCCATAGTGAACATATATTTTTCTTAGAATTTTTAAAAGTCATTTACTATTTTTCATATGGCCAAAACAGCCGAATATTTAGACATTTATCAAAAATTGTACTTTTGTCCAAAAATTCCAAAATTTACAGAGTATACTTCTATCATATACATGTACTCCCAATAAAAATTTTATCAATTTTGGAGTTAACCACAAGGAATTATAAGCGGTTACTTTTAAAATAGTCTTTTCTCATAAAATTCATAACTCTCAATCTATACATCCAAAAATCACCATTTTTGGACACAATCAAGAAAACTCATCAAAATATCATTTCAAATTTTTCCAAAATTTTTGAAGGTCAGAAAAATTACGAAACTAAAAAACATAACAACCCTTAAAATTTCTTACTATCCCTTACTATCCCTTACAATCCCTTACTATCCCTTACAATCCCCTACCTCAAAAGAGCAGTACTTCTGATCGGTATACAAAGCCGAAGGAAAATTGCACTGAATAGCAACTCTCAAAGTATCTAAATACTCACAAAATATGCTTCATAGTATAGAGAGAGAAAGAAAAAAAACTTGTTTCTGGTGTGATTTTCAATTCTAACTTATCCCTCTATTTATAGGAAAATTTTAGTAGGCTTGACCTGCAACCTGATGGCTTTACCTGCTACTATTCTCACCCACCATATTTGAAATATAATTCAGCACATTTCTTCACCAACCACAAGTGGGGCCCACCAATTCTAAAATTTTTCATCAAAATGATAAACTCCGAAAATTCAATAATTTCTGAACCAGTCATCTTGTAAAATTCATAATAAATCATACGTTCATTTTTAACGGTTCAAAATTTGTGGGCATATACTCAACTTATATATGTATAACATATCCAAAAATTACCACGATCCAACGGTCGGATTAAAAATTATAACCCCCGCAAAATATCTCAAAAATCCTGATTTTTAATACCTCCATTCCAACAAAAATACGGATAAAAACCTCAACATTAACTCCTTCATTTTTAACCACAAAAATATATCCCTCGTTTATATCCACATAAAATAAATATTTCCTTATCATATGAATCAATAATTAATTATTCACAAATAATATTACAGAATCACATTTATGACAATCAGGCCGTTCCCAGGAAAGAGGGGGCTTTCAATAAGAATTTTTCCTTACTGGCGCGCAATTAGGTGACCAAACCTCTCCTTAGACAGAACTTTCTAGACATTGCCAATAATGTTATCTAATAATATTATTCAAATAATATGAATTATTGATCTGATAATGGGAAATACTGTGCAGTGACAATTATTGAACAACAATAATATAAAATTTTAACGTAGCAATTATTGAATCAATAAAATAACATATTGAACAGTAATTACTGTAACAATTATTGAGTAGTGCCTTCTTACGTAAGAATTAATAATTAAAAAAAATAATGTGCAATACCGTGTGCTACTGTGCAACTACGCGTATTACTGTATTTTAACCACCAGGTATTCCAACAGTGTTAACGGTAACAACTATGCCGTTATTTATAAAAACTCAAATTTGTCGTTTTCTTCACCCGACAGTTATTCGTTATGGGGCCCACAAATAGCTGCGCCGTCGTACGAATATTCCCCGACAGAAAGAATATTCCACGACCAAACGAATATTCCCCGACAACAATGATTATTTTATAACCACTTGCTTATTTTGAAAAAAAATTCATATTTCACCCTTAACTTTAATATTTATCAATTTAACCATTTACTGAATAGTAATTATAAGAAAAATTGAATACTTTTATTTCATAAAATTCGGGGTCTTACAATCTCCCCTCCTTATAAAATTTCGTCCCCGAAATTTACGTACCTGGTATTTCGAAGAGTTGAGAATACCTTGCTTCCATTTCAGATTCAATCTCTCAGATCATCATGATTTCTCTATTGCTCATTTCCCATGATAACTTCATTTGGGTTCCTCATTTGTTGGGAAGTCATGACAACCGCCATCCCTAGAACTACTCGACTTTGACTTGTTTGGAGCAGCATTTGGCGTCATCAATACCGTTGGAATATACCTTTCTATAGGACATATTCCTCCCTCAACTGCCTCTTCGTACTCCTCATTCATGATCTGAATCATCAATCTTCGATCCATATCGGATTCAGATTGACCGCTATGTACAGGGTAATTCAAAACTCGATGTTAGGTTCTCCCAATTGCTTTCAAAAAAGAGAAATTCATATCATCTATTTTAGCCTTCTTAGATCGAACATCTCTTTCCACAATATCCACGTGTCGTGCGGCTTTTGCCCATGCATCACTTATTCTCACTCGTTCAGTTTTTGTTCTCTCAGCTCAGATTCTATTTTTATCATCTTATACTCTGCCAAAGAATGCTTCTGTTCAAGCATCACATATCGGGTAACACAAGCTTGAATTGTTGCATCCTTTTGTTCCACGACCGCCTGTCGTTCTTCTGCCTGCTCTTCTAACTCATGAATACGATTTTGAAATTCTACATTTTGATCATATAATACCTCTAATAAACTCTCCTCTGGTACTTCTTCTTCCTCTTCTTCCTCAGTCTCAGTTGTTACCTCTACGACTATCTCGGGTGTAATTATCAATTCTTCACTCACCACATGGATATCTCTAATTCCTTCTTCGTCTGACATCACATTATCACGGTTAGTGATTAGAGGTATCCCCACAGTCTCATTCACTCCATTGTTAGCATTCTCAGCTGCCATTCTCAAATACTGCCATAAAACAAGGGTTAATTTAACAAATTAACATATCACATAATATCCCAATATTATGACTGACCAACAAATAAGCTTAGGTAGGACACACTAGCGAAGAATTTACTCATCTCTCCCCTCCTAGTTGTATTCCCCGATCTCCCCCAGAGATCATATCCCTAAGCTCTGATACCAAATGTGACAACCCCAAAATAGGTTCATTCCATCCAACCTATTCTGAGTCGCCAAATACATGGTACAGAAAACAACTACAACTTTATTACAACAATTGTCGTGCAAAATACAACAACACATATGTTGTGAGTTTGGATACCAACTGTGACTCATGTTCCAACCGTGGACATCACCTCACAATGACACCTTACATAAAGGTATAGTCAAAAATAGTTTTAGAAATTAGAATCTTTGGAAAGTGCTCAAGGAAACCTTCGTACATGGGAGGCCATGCGTCTAGGTTATGATAGATATCATATGGCCACAGAATTATTCTTAGTTGACCCAATAGACCCCAAAGAAAAACGAGAATATTACTATCATATTCTTCCCAATGGTGAGTCTTATCTTGACATATCATTATCTCTACTGTCTCTAATTGAGAATTATACTTCAAACAAACACCAAGATTATATAGGTAGTGCTCGTATATATACTCAGCAAGTGGATGAGCACATCCCTGTCTTATGATGACACGAGGTTGTATGTCGTTAGACATCTTGTATGATAGTGGCAAACCACCCTTTCAACGTTGGGTACACCTTACCCTATTGGATTCACCAAATAAAACTACTAAATGAACTTTTCTATACTGCTTCGGGAGAACATCCACAGCTAGAGACCACCGTTCTATTTCCCCGTTACCCTCGCTCGACCCAGCTACACTCTTATTACCTGAAAAGAATTGTGAAGTAAAAGGGTGAGCACAACTAGCTCAGTAAAGTATATCATAACTAAAGATAATTAAATTATCAATAGCCTTCATCAATAATAAATCAGAGATTTAGAACATATGGTAAATGATAAAAATTTCAACCATAGTTGCAGCGGAACGAACAATCCATTAGAAGAGTCAAATAGACTATAAAGTCTATTATCTTCTCCATGTTAAAAATCCACCAACAATGTTTTATCCCTGTAACATCAATCAACAATTCTGGTCCACAATCATATGAATAACTCACAATCATAACTGTAGTTCTAAATTCCTCTTCTCATCCAGGACGAATATAATTTTCATCACCTATCTTTACCTGAAACATCAAAGATCATGGTTATACCAAATTACATTTCCTGTTCATAATCATACTAATAACTTCATCTTTGCACTACGGCCAAAGATATTCATTTGTATCATCAGTTGGTCATGTTTGTCTCAACATCTGTTCATCTTTGCACTACTGGCCAAAGATATTCAACAACATGTCATCTTTGCACTACGGGCCAAAGATATTCATCAATATTTCATCTTTGCACTACAGGCCAAAGATATTAATATCTCAAAGAAATATATAATCATTTCAGAATTTATATAAACAATAATTATAACCATGTTGATCAATTCGCCTTTGCACTTAAGCTAAAGATATTCACTTATAAATTCAATGGTCATGATCATACCAATCAACGATTCAACTTTGCACTACTGGCCAAAGATAATCCATAGTCATGATCATACCAAAAATCTACCCATCTTTACACTCAAGTCAAAGAGAAATATCATCATTAGGGTTATAAAAATGTTATATATAATAATAAAAATAATATGATCAACATCTAGTTTTAATCTCAAGAGTAATATTCGTAAATCAACTATAATTTGGTTAGAAAAAGAAACCAATTTTGTCGTGAATAATAACTCGTGAATAGTAACTCATGAATAGTAACTCGTGAATAGTAACTCATAAATAGTAAACCCGACACAAAAAGATAGAAATTCCACAATAAAATCCATACCAGTATTTCGGTATAATGATATTGAAAGAATAATATTTCTTAAGCTTATAAACAATTTATTTAAATTGTTTACACTTTACTAAATAATGCATTTAATCATTCTAAAATACCAAACTCATAAGATTTTATCACCAATAATCAAAAACCTCATCAAAAATCTGCATATACCTCATATAGGATTCTCAACTCATAAAATCCTATTTTTTAACTTTCTTACTTCACATAACATATTTAATTCATTTACTCATAACTAGACCATTTTCATGAAAAATACCAAATCAGTTCCAAAACTATTTCTTTTCTGGGATTTAGCATAATATAGTCCCATAGTGAACATATATTTTTCTAAGAATTTTTAAAAGTCATTTACTATTTTTCATATGGCCAAAACAGCCGAATATTTAGACATTTATCAAAAATTGTACCTTTGTCCAAAAATTCTGAAATTTACAGAGTATACTTCTATCATATACATGTACTCCCAATAAAAATTTCATCAATTTTAGAGTTAACCACAAGGAATTATAAGCGGTTACTTTTAAAATAGTCTTTTCTCATAAAATTTATAACTCTCAATCTATACATCTAAAAATCACCATTTTTGGACACAATCAAGAAAACTCATCAAAATATCATTTCAAATTTTTTCAAAATTTTTGAAGGTCAGAAAAATTACGAAACTGAAAAACATAACAACCCTTAAAATTCCTTACTATCCCTTACTATCCCTTACAATCCCTTACTATCCCTTACAATCCCTTACCTCAAAAGAGCAGTACTTCTGATCGGTATGCAAAGCCGAAGGAAACTTGCACTGAATAGCAACTCTCAAAGTATCTAAATACTCACAAAATATGCTTCATAATGTAGAGAGAGAAAGAGAGAAAACTTGTTTCTGGTGTGATTTTCAATTCTAACTTAGCCCTCTATTTATAGGAAAATTTTAGTAGGCTTGACCTGCAACCTGATGGCTTTACCTGCTACTATTCCCACCCAATACATTTGAAATATAATTCAGCATATTTCTTCACCAACCACAAGTGGGGCCCACCAATTCTAGAATTTTCTATCAAAATGATAAACTCCAAAAATTCAATAATTTCTGAACCAGTCATCTTGTAAAATTCATAATAAATCATACGTTCATTTTTAACGGTTCAAAATTTGTGGGCATATACTCAACTTATATATGTATAACATATCCAAAAATTACCACGATCCAACGGCCGGATTAAAAATTATAACTCCCGCAAAATATCTCAAAAATCCTGATTTTTAATATCTCCATTCCGACAAAAATACGGATAAAAACCTCAACATTAACTCCTTTATTTTTAACCACAAAAATATATCCCTCGTTTATATCCACATAAAATAAATATTTCCTTATCATATGAATCAATAATTAATTATTCACAAATAATATTACAGAATCACATTTATGACAATCAGGCCGTTCCCAGGAAAGAGGGGGCTTTCAATAAGAATTTTTCCTTACTGGCGCGCAATTAGGTGACCAAACCTCTCCTTAGACAAAACTTTCTAGACATTACCAATAATGTTATCTAATAATATTATTCAAATAATATGAATTATTGATCTGATAATGGGAAATACTGTGCAGTGACAATTATTGAACAACAATAATATAAAATTTCAACGTAGCAATTATTGAATCAATAAAATAAAATATTGAACAGTAATTACTGTAACAATTATTTAGTAGTGCCTTCTTACGTAAGAATTAATAATTAAAAAAAATATTGTGCAATACCGTGTGCTACTGTGCAACTACGCGTATTACTGTATTTTAACCACCAGGTATTCCAACAGTGTTAACGGTAACAACTACGCTGTTATTTATAAAAACTCAAATTTGTCGTTTTCTTTACCCGACAGTTATTCGTTATGGGACCCACAAATAGCTGCATCGTCGTACGAATATTCCCCGACAGAAAGAATATTCCACGACCAAACGAATATTCCCCGACAACAATTATTATTTTATAACCACTTGCTTATTTTGAAAAAAAAAATCATATTTCACCCTTAACTTTAACATTTATCAATATAACCATTTACTGAATAGTAATTATAAGAAAAATTGAATACTTTTATTTCATAAAATTCGGGGTCTTACAGTGGTGGTTATGGTGGTGGTGTTAGGTTTGTAATATTCATGAACGCAATCAAATTGCAAAAAGTAAGCGGAAACATGATAAAATAAAGTTTTAAAATTTTACAAACCATATACCCGGATCATCCTTTATGCACAATTATTAATTAAACAAAAAGATAAAGAACAAGAATTATACCCTTGAAGATTCGAGCTTCCTCGGGTACAAGTTCACTTCCAAATCCTTTTCGCGTTCAACTTGAATCCACCGGGTTTGGTTCCTTCCTTTGATCAACGTTAGCCACCCAAGTGTTTGGCCTCTAGAGGTGATCCACCAAGAAAGAATAAAGATTCAAGAAGAAGGGTGGTTGGCTAAACCCTAGTTTTCTATCTCTATAGAAAAAGAACGTACTCTCCAACTATTGGAATTGCGTCTGTTATGAAAAAGTCAACAACAACTCTACACCTATAATAAGATTCCTCTTATTTATAGATGTTGGGAACCCTCCTTAACAATTAAGGATTTGAGTTTTATTTTAATTAATTAAACTCCTTTAATTAATTATGCTCCCAATCTCATTATGAATAATTAATTAAAAATTTTTAATTAATTAGCCTCCTAATCTTATTAAGAATAAATGAGAGTACTAATATTAAATTAATTTCTAACTCTTTATAAATTAAAATAATAATAATTGTAATAATATTAATAAGGTTCCTCTTATTAATTTATATATTTAATATTTCTAAAATATTAAATAATAAATATTAAGTTATTTAATTTATTCTATCGCCATAGATTAAATTAAATACACTTAACATATTATTACGATTATGCCATTAACTTCTTAAATAATTATTCTTCCTTTTATGGTATGACCCTTTAGGTTCTCCATATTAAACCGGTTGTGAATAAATCAATTAGAACAATTCTAATCTTATTTAAATAAATAAATTAAACTATTAATTTATTTAAATAAATAATATTTATTCTACAATAGGGATAAGCCTCCCTAGCGATCAACGATTTTCCAGATAATATAGATTTTAACATTAATCATAAAAGAACCTTTGAGTAAATAGTTACCGTACAATTCAATCCTTCCACCATACAATGTCCCAATTAAACATAAGACGTGGAAATACTGTCAAGTCTTATTTTATTTAATTATATATATTTCGATCATTAAATGTATAACTCCAAATAATACAAATTAGAAACTCCTTTCTAATTTCATTCTGCCTTGGCCAAGGACTACTGGGTTGTCATTTATCGAATCACATAGGACATTTCTCTTCTTTTACTAGAAGCGGTATATTTTTTATTGATCATACATTATCTCCATATATAATTTATTATACCCAAGCATACCCTTTGATATACCCTAAGGGTCTTAAGGAATAAGTCAAAGTATAACTCATCATACACAAGTTACTATGATGATCTCAAGTCCAAGGATCACTTGTACTACTATCACTACATGAATTTCTATTGACAGGTAAGTAAAACTCTATTAGGTATTCCTTGGTGAGCCACGTTCAGTGAACTTATTCTCTAATAAGCACCTACATACTTGCTATAATGTCTCCACACAAATGATCATGAGATCAATCATCCTTATCCAATGAGCAAGCAACGTATGTACCAATCTATCCGGATTCAGTAATCTCCAATTTAATAATCCAACGATTGGAAACTATTTTAGTTTTAAGCTTTCTAAGAATTTAGATCTCATTAGAATGATCATCATCATTATTCTAAAAGCATTGTTTAAAACTATGAATTTATCACATATTATAAAGCAGCATCATGTAGATAATTAAAAGCCTTTAATAAATTAATACTTTTTATTAATAAATGAATAAAATTGTTACAAAGTATATGCTTTATCATCAAACATTATTGGCTTGTGTGCATACTACTTTCAATCTTCCACTTGCACTAAAGTCAATCGTCATGGTATCTCATACCCTTCTTCTCTAAGTGACAATTACTGGGCTAGTTGAGCTCACCCTTTTCCTTTTTGTTCTATTTTTCTCAGGAGGTGCGAATGTAGCGAGTACTAGTCGGGGTATGGAATGATGGTTCTAGAAGTTACTTTAGTAGTCCTCACCATTTTTGTGAAATAATGTATCAATAATTGTAATGAGGACTTATTTGAGTGTGGATATTGTCTAAATGACAATATTTGTATTTAAACTCACAGTTCTTGTGTTGTAATAATAAAGATGAAGTTGTTTCTGTACCATATATTTTGGCGACTCAGAATGGGTGTTGTATACCTATTTTGGGGGCGTCACAGTTGGTATCAGAGCTTAGGGATATGATCTCTGGCGGAGATCGGGGAATAGAACTAGGAGGGGAGAGACGAATCCTTCGCTAGTGTGTCCTACCTAAGCTTATTTATTGGTCAGTCATAATATAGGGGTATTATGTGATTTGTTAATTTATTTAATTAACCCTTGTTTTATGACAGTATTTGAGAATGTCGACTAACAGTGGAGTAAATGAGACCGTGGAGACACCGGTGCTTACCAACGAGGAGAACGTGCAACAGGCTGGCAATGTTCCTCCTGTGAACAACACCAATGAGCAGATGATGAATGATGGAATGTTTAGAAGTTTTTTACAATTCATGCAAAACCAGATAAGGGAGACTCGTGTTCAAAATACAGGAGGAAATGATAGCAATTCACGGTTTGTCACAGCCAAACAGTTCAAAGAATTGGGACCACCAGAATTTAAGGGAAAGCCGGATCTGATCATGGCGGAAACGTGGGTCAAGCAAATTACCAAGATATTCGATGTCTTGGGATGCACGGAGGAACAGAAGGTTCCATTCGCCACCTTTATGTTCCGTGGCGAGGCAGATTACTGGTGGGAGTCTGTGAAGCGTACCCATCCAACCGCACTCAGCATGTCTTGGGAGACATTTCAAAAATTGTTCAATGACAAGTACTTTCCTGAAAGTATTCGTCATATGAAGGAGGTAGAGTTTATTAGACTAGAGCAGAATAATATGACGGTATCTCAGTACGAGGCAAAGTTTGCAGAGTTGTCCAGGTTTGTACCTCCTTTGGTGGAGAATGAGGAACGTATGACGAGGTTGTTTCTGAGAGGTTTAAAACCCGGCATACGTCAATATCTCATTTCTCATAAATTTTCTCTCTATTCAGATGTTGTCAACAGGGCTCAATTATTAGAGCGAGATAACGAGTACGGTCAACTGAGGGATCACAACCAGGATCATATCGGTGACAGCAGTCATCAGAACAATGATAACCAGCGGAGAAAGAAAAATACAGACAAGAACGGCAACCACTCTGGTGGTAATCGTGGCTATGAAAATAGAAGAAGCGAGTCGGGAGGAGATTTTAAAAAGAGGAGATTCAACAATGACAATACGAAGACGTCAGCACCAACAGCAACTGGTTCCAAGGGAGGAGAATGACCACCGGTTATATGCTATAAGTGCGAAAAAGAAGGACATATCAGCCCAAACTGCCCACAACAGTTTAAGGTATGTTATAATTGTGGAAAGGAAGGACATATCGCTTGAGATTGCACTGTAGCAAAACCAAGTCCAGCGGGGATGGTGACTCAAAAAGCTGTCCCAGAAAAGATAAAGTCAACGGTTCCTGGAAGAGCGTTTGTCGTGACTGGTCAACATGCGAGGAACCCAAACGAGGTGATCACGGGTAAGCTAATCATAAATTCATGTGAAGTTTATACCTTATTAGATACCGGTTCTACCCATTCTTTTATCTCTCCTGCTTGTGCTCAACGTTTAAACTTGACTCCGGAGAAGTTAGACTTTGATTTATCTGTGGAGACTCCGTTAGGAGAAACTTTCATCACATTCACTGTTTATAAATCTTGTGTGATCCAAGTTGGCACCATCACCTTACCTGTTGACCTTATCTCTTTAAAGATACTTGCTTTTGATGTGATTTTAGGGATTGATTGGCTAACTACTCATCATGCCAAAATTGATTGTTTTCGTAAGGTTGTTAGTTTCAATATTCCTAACTAACCTGTTGTACGAATTCAAACAACTAAGCCATTAAAATCAATCACTGTTATATCAAGCCATAAAGCCATTCGTTTATTAAAAAACGGATGTCAAGCTTTCTTAGCCCATGTTATGGATTTGAATAAAGACACGTCAAATTTGAATAATATTCCTGTTGTTATTGACTTTTCCTGACGTATTTCCTGAAGAACTTCCCGGTCTACCCCCGAAACGAGAAATTGAATTCTTTATTGATCTTTAACCTGGTACAAAGCCCATTTCTAAAACCCCATATCGAATGGCTCCTATTGAACTTCAGGAGTTAAAGGTCCAACTACAAGAGTTGTTGGACATCGGTTTCATTCGTCCTAGTACATCTCCTTGGGGTGCTCCTGTTTTATTTGTAAAAAAGAAAGACGGGAGTATGCGACTTTGTATTGATTACCGGAAATTAAACCATGTCACTATTAAGAATAGGTATCCGCTACCTCGTATTGATGACCTGTTTGACCAGTCACAAGGAGCACAATTCTTTTCAAAGATCGATCTTCGTTCTGGATATCATCAGCTGAAGGTTAAAACTGAGGATATTCCAAAGACTGCCTTCAGAACTCGGTACGGGCATTATGAGTTCCTAGTCATGTCTTTTGGATTGACTAATGCTCCTGCGGCTTTCATGGATATGATGAACCGAGTATTCAAGGATTATTTGGATCAGTTCGTTGTTGTCTTTATTGATGACATCCTCATATATTCCAAAAGCCGTGAAGATCATGAGCATCATTTGAAGCTGTACTCCAAAGGCTGCGTGAAAATAAGTTATATGCTAAGTTGAAGAAATGCGAGTTCTGGCTTGAGGAAGTAGCTTTTCTAGGGCACGTGGTGTCAAAACATGGAGTATCTATTGACCCGGCGAAGATTGAAGCAATACAAAGTTGGGAGCAACCAAAGACGGTGACCGAAGTGCGTAGCTTTCTAGGCTTAGCTGGTTATTATCGAAGATTCGTGGAAGGATTTTTTCGAATCGCTACCCCATTAACTCAGCTGACTCGGAAAGATATCAAATTCGTATGGAGCGAGGAATGCGAGAAGAGTTTTCAAGAGCTTAAGAGGAGACTCATTTCGGCACCTGTTCTGACAATACCATCGGGTTCGGATGGATTTGTTATCTACAGTGATGCTTCAGGCAAAGGGTTAGGATGTGTTCTCATGCAACATGGGAAAGTCATAGCCTATGTCTCGCGACAACTCAAAGAATATGAGAGGAATTATCCTACTCATGATTTGGAGTTGGCAGCAGTAGTTTTCGCGTTGAAGATCTGGAGACACTACCTGTATGGGGAGAAAGTGGAGATCTATACAGATCATAAAAGCCTCAAATATTTCTTCACCCAAAAGGAACTTAACATGCGGCAGCGACGTTGGCTCGAGCTGTTGAAAGATTACGATCATACCATCCAATATCATCCTGGAAAAGTAAACGTAGTAGCTGACGCATTGAGTAGAAGATCATATGCGGGTACGAGTGCAATGTTGTTAACACAAAGGCCCATTTTGTATGACTTGCAAAGGATGGAGATAGAGATGAAGGCTCCAAGTACCCACATGATGATATCAAATATACGAGTAGAACCGACTTTAATCGATAAAGTTAAAGCTGCTCAAGCTACGGACATAGAGCTGATGCATATGAAGAAGAAAGTGCAAGAAGGATCTATTCCAGAAGCAAGAATCGATGAAGAAGGAATACTTCGAGTCCACTCTAGACTCTGTGTTCCTAACAATTCTAATTTGAAGTACAAGATCATGATGGAAGCACACAATACACCATTTACAATCCATCCTGGAAGTACCAAAATGTATCGTGATCTACGACATACATTTTGGTGGAATAATATGAAGAGAGAGATTGCAAAGTTTATCTCGAGGTGTTTAACTTGTCAACGTGTAAAGGCGGAACATCAAGTACCAAAGGGTCCATTGCAACCACTTGAGATTCCGAAATGGAAGTGGGAACACATTTCCATGAATTTCGTTACGGGTCTTCCCACGGTTTCTCAAGGCATAAATGCTATTTGGGTTATTGTTGATAGATTAACCAAGTCTGCTCATTTCTTGCTGATACGGGAGACTTATTCCCTTGAACGTCTTGCTCGTATATACGTAGACGAGATTGTGAGACTGCATGGCATGCCAGTATCCATAGTTTTGGATCGTGACCCAAGATTCACTTCAAGATTTTGGGTTAGCTTGCAAAAAGCTATGGGCACAGATTTACGATTTAGTTCGGCATACCATCCTCAAACGGACGGACAATCAGAGAGGACTATTCAAACTCTTGAAGATCTATTAAGACTTTGTGTCCTAGATTTCAAAGGGAGTTGGGATAAGTACCTACCATTGGTGGAATTCTCTTACAATAACAGTTATCAGGCAAGTATAGGTGTGGCCCCATTTGAAGCATTATATGGACGAAAGTGTCGCTCTCCAGTATGCTGGGATGAGGTGGGTGAAGCAACATTGTTGGGACCAGAGTTGGTACGCATGACTACAGAGAAGATCCAAACGATTCGACAACGTATACAAACGGCACAGGATCGACAAAAGAGTTATGCGGATCTTCATCGAAAGGACGTGGAATTTGACATTGGGGATCATGTATTGTTGCGTGTGGCTCCATGGAAAGGAGTTACAAGATTTGGGAAGAGAGGAAAGCTCAATCCACGATTTATTGGTCCATTTTAGATTCTTGACCGAGTAGGAAATGTAGCCTATAGACTCGCGTTACCTCCAAGTATGTCTCGTGTTCATAATGTTTTTCATATATCTGTGTTACGTAAATATGTGAAAGACCCAGACCACGTTATTGAGTTAGAACCGGACGAGATAGCTGAAGACTTAACATACGAAGAGGTACCTGTCAAGATCTTGGATAGAAAGAAGCATGTCCTACGCACGAAGGTCATACCACAAGTTAAAGTTTTGTGGAGAAACCATGCTATTGAGGAAATGACCTGGTAGTTGGAAACGGAAATGAAAGCGAGGTATCCTCATCTTTTCAAAACACCAGGTACGTACGTCAATTTCGAGGACGAAATTTCATAAGGAGGGGAGGTTATAAGACCCCAAATTATTAATAAATGAAATTTAAATTCCCTCTATTTATTATTTTGAAATAGTAAGTGTTAAATTGATTAATGAGGTTAGTTATGGGTAAAATGCGCAAATATTTCAAATAAGCAGGTGGTTATAAAATATTCATTTGGTCGTGGAATATTCTTTCTGTCGGGGAATATTCGTACGACGGCGCAGTCTTTTGTGGGCCCCATAACGGAAAGCGATTGGATGAAGAAAACGACAAGTATATGTTTTTTATTAATAACGGCGTAGTTGTTACCGTTAATACTGTTGGAATACCCGGTGGTTAAAACACAGTAATACGCGTTGTTACACAGTAGCACACTGTATTGCACCAATTATTGATTCTTACGTAAGAAGGCACTACTCAATAATGGTTACAGTAATTACTGTTCAGTATTTTATTTTATTGATTCAATAATTGCTGCGTTGATATTTTATATTACTGTTGTTTCAATAATTGTCACTACACAGTATTTTCCATTATCAGATCAATAATTCATATTATTTGAATAATATTATTAGATAACATTATTGACAATGTCTAGAAAGTTCTGTCTAAGGAGAGGTTTGGTCATCTAATTGCGCGCCAGTAAGCAAAAATCCTTATTGGAAAGCCCCCTCTTTCCTGGGAACGGCCTGATTGTCATAAATGTGATTCTGTAATATTATTTGTGAATAATTAATTATTGATTCATATGATAAGGAATATTTATTTTTGTGGATATAAATGAGGGATATATTTTTGTGGTTAAAAATGAAGGAGTTAATGTTGAGGTTTTTATCAGTATTTTTGTCGGAATGGAGTTATTAAAAATCAGGGTTTTTGAGATATTTTGCGGGGGTTATAATTTTTAATCCGACCGTTGGATCGTGGTAATTTTTGGATATGTTATACATATATAAGTTGAGTATATGTCCACAAATTTTGAACCGTTAAAAATGAACGTATGATTTATTATGAATTTTACGAGATGACTGGTTCAGAAATTGTTGAATTTTCGGAGTTAATCATTTTGGTAGAAAATTCTAGAATTGGTGGGCCCCACTCTTGGTTGGTGAAGAAATGTGCTGAGATTTTTATTCAAATGTGGTGGGTGGGAATAGTAGCAGGTAAAGTCATCAGGTTGCAGGTTATGTCTGCTTCGGCGTGCTAACATTTTTCTATAAATAGAGGGCTAAGTTAGAATTGAAAATCACACCAGAAACAAGTTTTTTCTCTTTCTCTCTCTAGATTATTGAGTGTATTTTGTGAGTATTTAGATACTTTGAGAGTTTCTATTCATCAGAGCAAGTGTCTTTCAGCCTTATACCGGTATTCCGACCAGAAGTACTGTCTTTACGAGGTAAGGGATGTTATTTTATTCAAAAATAATATTATTTCTTCAATATCATTATGCCGAAATATTGGTTAGAAATTTTTATCAAATTTAGAACTTTTCACGTCGGGATTACCATTCATGAGTTACTATTCACGAGTTACTATTCACGAGTTACTATTCACCGAAAAATAAAATTTTCTTCTTTTCGTCCAAAATATCTATTCTGGGTACTAGCTTTGATTGTATCCATGTTTTGATCATTCTTGAATTCTACTTCACTATGAATAATTATAAGGTATTTTTGGACATGGATAAATCGAAATACGAATCCTTAATATTTGTTATATTGTTTCACTGAATTCATTTTCTTTAAGATATTTTTCATCATCCTCAGTCCTAAATGATGATATTACTGAATATCTTTGGCCCGCAGTGCAAAGATGAATGATTAACTGATGAATATCTTTGGCCCGTAGTGCAAAGATGAACAGGTGTTGAGATGAACATGACCGACTGGTGATACAAATGAATATCTTTGGCCTGTAGTGCAAAGATGAATATTTGATTAAAGATGGTTATCGATTGTTGTTACAGGGATAAAATATTGATGATGGACTTTTAAATATTAGAAGATAGTAGAACTCATTCTCTACTTGACTCTTCTAATGGTTTGTTATTTTCGCTGCAGTTATTGATTTAAAACTTGTTGTCTATTGTATTCTATTAGATTTTTCCCTGTTGAAGACTAACGATAATTTGTTCTGTATTATCTTAGTCATAATGTTCTTTACTGGGCTAGTTGAGCTCACCCTTTTCCTTTTTGTTCCATTTTTCTTAGGAGGCGAGAATGTAGCGAGTACTAGTCGGGGTATGGAATGATGGTTCTAGAAGTTACTTTAGTAGTCCTCACCATTTTTGTGAAATAATGTATCAATAATTGTAATGAGGACTTATTTGAGTGTGGATATTGTCTAAATTGTAAGACTCCAAATTTTATAAATAAAGATGAATTTTCTATAAATATCATTTTTGAATATTATGGAGTTAATTTGATATAATGTTAAAGTTGTGGGTAATATTTATAAATTTTGCAAAGTAAGCAAGTTATTTTAAAATATTCGTTTGGTCGGGGAATATTCTTTTTGTCGGGGAATATTCATACGACGGCACAATCATTGGTGGACCCCACAACGAAATTATTATCGGATTGAGAAAACGACGAAAATAGTTTATTAAAAATAACGGCGGAAGTTTTACCATTGTTACTGTTGAACTACTCGGTAGTAAAAGTACAGTAATACGTGTGATTGCATAGTAGAACACGGTATTGATTATTAATGCTTATGTGAGAAGTCACTCAGTTTGATTCAATTATTGTCAGTTAATAATATGAATTATTTAGCGATAATGACGTTTTGTTTTATTCGTATTATTAACGTAATAAAACAGAAACATTTTTTTATATAAAACAGAATACTTTATTAAAGTTATTCTATAAATAGAATATATTATATTTTATTTAAAAGATTTTTCTTTAAATATGGACCGTCAGATTAAAGTAATCAATCTGGACCGTTCATGGATTAGTTACTATGCATTCTATTTTTCTATAAATAGCAGCTCATTCCTTCATTATTTCTTACGAATTCACTGAACTCTAGAGAGAGAAACTATAGAGAGAAACTATAGAGAGAGAAGAAGAGTATTCTGCTACTTAACTACTTCCTTATTTCAGCTCGTCTTTAAAACGGTAAGGGGTGTTATTCTTTCTTATTCATGAAGAGAACTGTTGTTATTCCATTTCTTATTATTCTGTTGGAATAACCTATATACGCAGATCTACCCTATACTTGGTGACATTCTTCTATTATTCTGTTGGAACATCCTGTCTGTGTGTTTTACACCGGACCTGGTTCCGTTTTTATTATTATTCTGTTGGAACATCCTGTCTGTGTGTTTTACACCGGACCTGGTTCCGTTTTTATTTTTATTCTGTTGGAACATCCTGTCTGTGTGTTTTACACCGGACCTGGTTCCGTTTTTATTTTTATTCTGTTGGAACATCCTGTCTGTGTGTTTTACACCGGACCTGGTTCCATTATTTATTATTCTGTCGGAATATCCTGTCTGTGTGTTTTACACCGGACCTGGTTCCATTATTTATTATTATGTCGGAATATCCTGTCTGTGCGTTTACGCCGGACCTGGTTCCATTATTTATTATTCTGTTGGAATAACCTGTCTGTGCGGTCTATCGCATGCATGGTGATTTCTTTTGTTATTCCATTCTTTATTATACTCAGCTGGTTAAGTTTTGACTTCTATACTCCATGAAATTTGTGGAATATCCTTGATATTTGCGCTTCATCTAGTATCTATTCATGAAAATATTCTCCTGATCATTCTTGAATTTTACTCCACAAAGTAGTATCATGTTGACAATTTGGACGTTGTTAATTCTTGGATAAATTAATTCTTGAACTTGTTTTATTGAATTCTTATATCATTGTCATCATCCTCATGTTTATATTCTGTTGAAAGTCATCTGTGGCATGTAGTGCATAGATGGACTTGGTATGATTATGACCAGGGATTATTCGGTGTAATCATGACCGTAATGTTACGAATGATGTGGTAAAAGTCGTCATTGGCCCGTAGTGCATTGATGGACAGTTGTTGGCATGATCATGACCATTAATGAATATACGAATATCCTTGGCCGTAGTGCAGGGGTGATTCGATGATGTGGATTATTTTATTAAGCTGAGTCTCAGCGATCACAGTGTTGGAAAATCTTTTAAATCATAAAAGATAGTAGAGTTTATTTTCTACTTGACTCTTTTAATGGATTGCTTGTTCCGCTGCAGTTAAACTTGATGTCTATTATATTTTATCAGTTTAACATTGTTGAAGGCTAATGATAATTTATTCTGCATTATCTTAGTCATAATATTTCTTACTGGGCTAGTTGAGCTCACCCTTTCTTTCACTGTTCTCTTCAGGAAATGAGAACGTAGCTGGGGCAAGTCGGAGAACGGAGTGATGGTCCGAATGATAGTATTAGTTAGTAGTCCTCACTATTCTATGTAATGGTGTGTTAATAAATGTAATGAGGACTCCTTTTGAGTATGAATACTCTCTAGAAGATAATATTTGTATTCAAACTCACAGTTTATGTTTTGTCTTATTGTACACGACAGTTGTATTAGTAAGTTGTATTTGTATTTTGTACTATGTATCTGACGACCCAAGATGGGTGATGTATACCTAATTTTGGGGGCGTCACAGTTGGTATCAGAGCTTAGGGATATGATCCCTGGCTAAGATGTGAGAATAGAACTAGGAGGGGAGAGACGGAAAATTCCTTCGCTAGTATGACCTACCTAAGTTTATTTGCATGGTATTTAATTGGTCGGTCAAAATATAAGGATAAAATATGGCATATCAATTAATTTTTATTTTGTGGCAGTATCTGGAAATGGCATCTGAGAATGTTGAGAATAGCAATGGAGCACAGGCGACTGTTGATTCACCACATATAAATAATCAGGATAATGTGCATCAGGAAGGTGACAATCCTCATGCAAACAACAACACTGACCAAATGATGAATGATCAAATGTTCAGAGGCTTTATGCAATTCATGCAACTCTCAGGCGGTCACCGCTAAACAGTTTAAGGAGCTGGGACCACCGGAGTTTAAGGGAGAACCCAAACCACTTGTAGCTGAAACATGGATAAAGCAGATCACCAAGATATTTGATGTCTTGGGTTGCTCCGAGGAGCAAAAGGTTCCCTTTGCCGCCTTTATGTTGCGAGGAGAGGCAGATTACTGGTGGGAATCGATAAAGCGTACTCAACCTGCCGCACTGAAGATGACCTGGGAGAAGTTCCAAGAGCTGTTTAACGACAAATACTTTCCCGAGAGTATTCGTCACATGAAGGAGGTGGAGTTCATCAAATTGGAGCAGAATAATATGACCGTGTCGCAGTACGAGGCAAAATTTGCGGAGTTATCCCGGTTTGCGTCCCACCTGGTGGATAATGAAGAAAGAATGACGCGGACGTTTTTAAGAGGTTTGAAGCCGGAGATACGTCAACATCTTGTTTCTCATAAACTGTGTTTGTATTCAGATGTTGTAAATAGGGCTCAGTTGGTGGAGCGCGATAACGAGACAACGCAACCAAAAGAGAGCAGCCGGCAAAATGATAATACTAGTGAAAGCAGTCATCGAAGCGGTGACAACAAGCGTGGAGGGAATCAACAGGCCAGAAATGGTAACCACTTCGGTGGTAATCAGGGCCAAAACAATAAGAATGGACATTTCAAGAAGAGGAGATTCAACAATGATGGAAAAACGTCAGCACCAGCACCTGTCGTTAAGGAAGGAGAACGACCACCTATCATATGTTTCAAATGCGGAGGGGAGGGGCACATCAGTCCAAACTGCGCGATGCCGTCCAAAGCATGTTATAATTGTGGAAGAGAAGGTCATTTAGCCCAATTTTGTCGTTTACCGAAGACAAATTCAGCTAGGATGGAGGCACCAAAGGCCGTCCCAGAAAAGTCAAAACCGGTTGTGCAAGGGAGAGCGTTTGTTGTGAACTCCCAGAAAGCAAGGAACCCGAATGAGGTCATCACGGGTAAGCTTATCATAAACTCTAACGAAGTCTATACTTTATTTGATACCGGTTCTACCCATTCTTTTATTTCTCCTACTTGCGCTCATCGATTAAATTTGATTCCGGAGAAATTAGACTTTGACTTAGCTGTTGAAACTCCATTGGGAGAAACCTTCATTACATCCACGGTTTATAAGTCTTGTTTGGTTCAAGTTGGTACCCACACATTACCTATCGATCTGATTTCATTAAAAATACTTGCATTTGACGTGATTCTAGGGATTGATTGGTTAACTACTCATCATGCAAAAATTGATTGTTTTCGTAAGGTTGTTAGCTTTCATATTCCTAATCGACCTATTATGCGAATTCAAGCAACCAAACCATTAAAATCAATCGCTGTCATCTCAAGCCATAAAGCTATTCGTTTATTGAAAAACGGATGTCAAGCTTTCTTAGCTCATGTCACAGATCTAAACAAAAATACGTCAGCTTTGAATGATATTTCTGTTGTTAATAAATTTCCTGACGTATTTCCCGAAGAACTTCCTGGCCTACCCCCAGAGCGTGAAATTAAATTTTGTATCGACCTTGAACCCGGTACAAAACCCATTTCCAAAGCCCCATATCGAATGGCTCCTATTGAACTTCAGGAGTTAAAGACCCAACTGCAGGAATTGTTAGACATTGGTTTTATTCGTCCTAGTACTTCTCCTTGGGGTGCTCCTGTTCTGTTCGTGAAGAAGAAAGATGGGAGTATGCGACTTTGTATTGATTATCGGGAGTTGAATCATGTCACCATCAAAAATAGGTACCCATTGCCACGTATTGATGACCTGTTTGACCAGTTGCAAGGAGCACAATTCTTTTCAAAGATCGATCTTCGTTCTGGATATCATCAGCTGAAGGTTAGAACTGAGGATATTCCAAAGACTGCCTTCAGAACTCGGTATGGGCATTATGAATTCTTAGTTATGTCTTTTGGATTGACTAATGCTCCTGCTGCCTTCATGGATATGATGAACAGGGTATTCAAGGAATATTTGGATCACTTTGTGGTCGTCTTTATCGATGACATCCTTGTTTATTCCAAAAGCCGTGAAGATCATGAGCAACACTTGAGGCTGGTACTCCAAAAGCTTCGTGAATACAAACTTTATGCCAAGTTGAAGAAATGCGAGTTCTGGCTGGAAGAGGTAGCATTCCTTGGGCACGTAATATCAAGTCGTGGAATATCTGTTGACCCGGCAAAGATTGAAGCTATTCAAAGCTGGGAGCAACCTAAATCAGTAACCGAAGTACGTAGCTTTCTCGGTCTAGCTGGTTATTATCGGAGATTCGTGGAAGGATTTTCTCGAATCGCTACTCCATTAACTCAGCTGACTCGGAAAGATACAAAGTTTGGTTGGAGCGAAGAATGTGAGCAGAGTTTTCAAGAACTCAAGAGGAGACTCATTTCAGCACCTGTTCTAACAATACCATCTGGCTCGGAGGGATTTGTCATCTACAGTGATGCTTCGAGCAAAGGGTTGGGATGTGTTCTCATGCAACATGGAAAAGTCATAGCCTATGCATCAAGACAACTCAAGGAATATGAGAGGAATTATCCTACTCATGATCTAGAGTTGGCAGCTGTTGTCTTTGCACTTAAAATTTGGAGGCATTACTTGTATGGGGAGAAGGTGGAGATCTTTACGGATCATAAAATCCTCAAATATTTCTTCACTCAAAAGGAACTCAACATGCGACAACGACGTTGGCTTGAACTGTTGAAAGATTATGATCATACCATTCAATATCATCCTGGAAAAGCGAACGTGGTAGCTGACGCATTGAGTAGAAGATCATATGCAAGTACGAGTGCGATATTGTCAACACAAAGACCCATTTTGTGTGATTTGCAAAGGATGGAGATAGAGTTAAAGACTCCAGGGACCCATGTGATGATGACGAATATACGAGTAGAACCGACTTTAATCGATAAAGTTAAAGCTGCTCAAGCTACAGACCTGGAGCTGATGCGTATGAGGAAGAAAGTGCAAGAAGGTGCTATGCCGGAAGCAAGAATCGATGAAGAAGGAATACTTCGAGTCAACTCCAGACTTTGTGTTCCTAACAACCCTGATTTAAAGTATGAAATCATGATGGAGGCGCACAACACACCGTTTGCAATCCATCCTGGAAGTACCAAAATGTATCATGATCTTCGTCATACATTTTGGTGGACCAATATGAAGAGAGAGATAGCGTTGTTTATCTCAAGGTGTCTAACTTGTCAACGAGTCAAAGCGGAGCATCAAGTACCAAAAGGTCCATTGCAACCACTTGAAATTCCAGAATGGAAGTGGGAGCACATTACCATGGATTTCGTTACCGGTCATCCTAAGGTTTCTCAAGGTATAGATGCGATTTGGGTCATTGTTGATAGATTGACCAAGTCTGCTCATTTTTTACCGATACGAGAAACTTATACACTTGAACGTCTTGCTCGTATGTACATAAACGAGATTGTAAGACTGCATGGTATGCCAGTATCCATAGTTTCTGATCGTGACCCAAGATTCACTTCACGATTTTGGGTTAGTTTACAAAAAGCTATGGGCACAGATTTACGATTTAGTTCCGCATATCATCCTCAGACGGACGGACAATCAGAGAGGACTATTCAAACTCTAGAAGATTTATTAAGACTCTGTGTCTTTGACTTCAAGGGAAGTTGGGACAAGTTCTTACCATTGGTGGAGTTTTCCTACAACAACAGTTATCAAGCAAGTATTGGCATGGCTCCATTCGAAGCATTGTATGGAAGAAAATGTCGTTCTCCAGTATGCTGGGATGAGGTGGGTGAAGCAACATTGTTGGGACCGGAGTTGGTACGTATGACTACAGAAAAGATTCAAACGATCCGACAACGTATAAAAACCTCACAAGATCGACAAAAGAGTTATGCTGATCTTCATCGAAAGGACGTGGAATTTGATGTAGGAGATCATGTGTTCTTACGTGTTGCTCCATGGAAAGGAGTTACGAGATTTGAAAAGAGAGGAAAGCTCAATCCTCGATTCATCGGTCCATTTTTAATCCTCGATCGAGTAGGAACTGTGGCTTATAGACTCGCTTTACCGCCAAGTATGTCTCGTGTTCATAACGTTTTTCACATATCCATGTTACGCAAATATGTGGAAGACCCGAACCACATTATTGAGTTAGAACCGGACGAAATAGCGGAAGATTTGACGTATGAAGAAGTTCCTGTTCAAATCTTGGATAAGAAGGAACATATTCTACGCTCCAAGGTTATACCTCAAGTCAAAGTTTTGTGGAGAAACCACGATGTTGAGGAAATGACTTGGGAGTTAGAATCTGAAATGAAATCAAGGCATCCTTACCTCTTCGACATACCAGGTACATACCCTAATTTCGAGGGCGAAATTTCATAAGAAGGGGAGGTTGTAAGACTCCAAATTTTATAAATAAAGATGAATTTTCTATAAATATCATTTTTGAATATTATGGAGTTAATTTGATATAATGTTATAGTTGTGGGTAATATTTATAAATTTTGCAAAGTAAGCAAGTTGTTTTAAAATATTCGTTTGGTCGGGGAATATTCTTTTTGTCGGGGAATATTCGTACGACGGCACAATCATTGGTGGACCCCACAACGAAATTATTGTCGGATTGAGAAAACGACAAAAATAGTTTATTAAAAATAACGGCGGAAGTTTTACCATTGTTACTGTTGAACTACTCGGTAGTAAAAGTACAGTAATACGTGTGGTTGCATAGTAGCACACGTTATTGATTATTAATGCTTATGTGAGAAGTCACTCAGTTTGATTCAATTATTGTCAGTTAATAATATGAATTATTTAGCGATAATGACGTTTTGTTTTATTCGTATTATTAACGTAATAAAACAGAAACATTTTTTTATATAAAACAGAATACTTTATTAAAGTTATTCTATAAATAGAATATATTATATTTTATTTAAAAGATTTTTCTTTAAATATGGACCGTCAGATTAAAGTAATCAATCTGGACCGTTCATGGATTAGTTACTATGCATTCTATTTTTCTATAAATAGCAGCTCATTCCTTCATTATTTCTTACGAATTCACTGAACTCTAGAGAGAGAAACTATAGAGAGAAACTATAGAGAGAGAGAAGAAGAGTATTCTGCTACTTAACTACTTCCTTATTTCAGCTCGTCTTTAAAACGGTAAGGGGTGTTATTCTTTCTTATTCATGAAGAGAACTGTTGTTATTCCATTTCTTATTATTCTGTTGGAATAACCTGTATACGCGGATCTACCCTACACACCTGGTTGGTGGAACATCCTGTCTGTGTGTTTTACACCGGACCTGGTTCCGTTTTTATTATTCTGTTGGAACATCCTGTCTGTGCGTTTACGTCGGAATATCCTGTCTGCGTTTACGCCGGACCTGGTTCCATTATTTATTATTCTGTTGGAATAACCTGTCTGTGCGGTCTATCGCATGCATGGTGATTTCTTTTGTTATTCCATTCTTTATTATACTCAGCTGGTTAAGTTTTGACTTCTATACTCCATGAAATTTGTGAAATATCCTTGATATTTGCGCTTCATCTAGTATCTATTCATGAAAATATTCTCCTGATCATTCTTGAATTTTACTCCACAAAGTAGTATCATGTTGACAATTTGGACGTTGTTAATTCTTGGATAAATTAATTCTTGAACTTGTTTTATTGAATTCTTATATCATTGTCATCATCCTCATGTTTATATTCTGTTGAAAGTCATCTGTGGCCTGTAGTGCATAGATGGACTTGGTATGATTATGACCAGGGATTATTCGGTGTAATCATGACCGTAATGTTACGAATGATGTGGTAAAAGTCGTCATTGGCCCGTAGTGCATTGATGGACAGTTGTTGGCATGATCATGACCATTAATGAATATACGAATATCCTTGGCCGTAGTGCAGGGGTGATTCGATGATGTGGATTATTTTATTAAGCTGAGTCTCAGCGATCACAGTGTTGGAAAATCTTTTAAATCATAAAAGATAGTAGAGTTTATCTTCTACTTGACTCTTTTAATGGATTGCTTGTTCCGCTGCAGTTAAACTTGATGTCTATTATATTTTATCAGTTTAACATTGTTGAAGGCTAATGATAATTTATTCTGCATTATCTTAGTCATAATATTTCTTACTGGGCTAGTTGAGCTCACCCTTTCTTTCACTATTCTCTTCAGGAAATGAGAACGTAGCTGGGGCAAGTCGGGGAACGGAGTGATGGTCCGAATGATAGTATTAGTTAGTAGTCCTCACTATTCTATGTAATGGTGTGTTAATAAATGTAATGAGGACTCCTTTTGAGTATGAATACTCTCTAGAAGATAATATTTGTATTCAAACTCACAGTTTATGTTTTGTCGTATTGTACACGACAGTTGTATTAGTAAGTTGTATTTGTATTTTGTACTATGTATCTGACGACCCAAGATGGGTGATGTATACCTAATTTTGGGGGCGTCAAATAAATGACAATATTTGTATTTAAACTCACAGTTCTTGTGTTGTAATAATAAAGATGTAGTTGTTTCTGTACCATGTATTTTGGCGACTCAGAATGGGTGTTGTATACCTATTTTGGGGGCGTCACACTAAATAACTTTAGCATCAAATGGATATACATTTCTTGGATAAAGTCGAGCATCCTTTTAAATCTATTTATATAGATTTGTATTCCCAATTAAGATACTCTTACCAAATCATTCATGGAGGAATGTTTAGACAACTTTCTTTTTACTGATTGTAGCATTAATATGTCATTCCTTATCTATAGTATATCAACATATAATATTAGAAATATCACAGCGCTCCCACTGACCCTTTTGTACACACTAGGTTCATTCTTATTTGTGATAAAATCAAACTCTTTTGATTTGTTTCATCAAAATGAATGTTCCATTTTTGAGAAGCTTGTTTCAATCCATTTCTCTGAGTGTCTACAACTTTTACCTCATCATATATAACTGGATCATCATCTTCTATGATGCGTACCTCATCATCATCATCTATGATGAATCCATACCTCCGAGGTATCTTCAGTACTATCCTAGATTTACAATTCAGTTGTGGTATAATAGGTCTATTTACAGGTTCCTCTTATTTGACTTATAGTGTTTTCTGGTTCTTGAACTCTTCAAAATCTATTATCCTCCCCTAGCTCCTTCAATTATAAACACCTTTATCTTAGAAGGTAGCATGTTTCACAACAAACACCTTTTGCTAAGTAGGATTATAGAACATATACCCTAAACTTACTTTAGGATGTCCCACAAATCTGTACTTGTCAAATCTTGTCCGAAGCTTATCCTTTGAAACCTTTTTCACATAAGTTGGACAACCCCTTATCTTAACATACTTAATATTAGGAATCCTCCCTGTCCATAACTTTTATGGAGTCTCGGGTCGGATTTTGAGGTTATCTTTTTGTAGATATGTAGTCATTTCTAGAGCATGACCCCAGAAGGATACTGAAATGTCGATAAAATCATTATGGACTGCACCATGTCCAACAAGGTACGATTTTTCCTTTCAGATGCATTAATAAATTATTGTGTATAAGGAGGCGTCCATTGTGAGAAAACCATTTGAGATGATCTAGAAACTCATGGAACAAACATTCATTCCTTGATCTAATCAAAGAATTCTAATACTTTTTCAATTAATTTCACTTTTAAATTCTTTGAACCTTTCAAATAATCCACACTTGTTTTTCTGCAAATACAAACATTCAACTCTTTGAATGATCATCTCCTTTTCTTATATTAGTTTATTCAATTTGCAAAATAATTTTTTACGTAAGTCAAGTATACTAAATCCATTAAGTAATATTCTAGTTCTATACAAAATATTATTATTATAAATAGAACAACAATTGTTCTTAAATATAATACCAAAGATTTCATTGTCCAACAATAAAATAGAAATAATATTTCTAACAAGTACTAGAATACAATAACAATTTATTGACTTAATAGATTTGCCCGTAGGCATTGCTAAACTATAAGTTCCTATGGCTAATGCAGCAACCTTTGCTTCATTTACCAGACATAGGATTACTTATCCTTTGTTTAGCTTTTTACTTCTGATTGGTCCCTTCATAAATCTATATTTATGATAACCAAAGTCGGTATCCAATACCCAAGTAAAACCTTGACTTAAAAAAAAATTTATTTCTATCATGAACAAAAGCTATATTTGTAACCGAAGCTTCACTAAGTTTTTTTTGGTTAGCCTCTACAAGATACTTCTCGCAGTTTCTTTTCCAATGTCCAGGCTTATTGCAGTGGAAGTAAACTCCTTTGCTATCCATATCAGCTTTGTTCTTGTTATCCTTTATTTTTGCCTTTCTATTTACTTTCTTAGAATCGTTCTTCTTTTCAGAAGATCATTTGGCCCCTACCAGTAAGACTTGGTCTTTCTTGGTTGGAAAGTGACTCTCAACATTTTTCAACATGTTAAGCAAACCAACAAAGCCGATATCTAGCTTGTTCATATGAAAAATTCACAACAATTGTGAAAGGAGTCCGTGAGTGAGTGCAAGATCAAATATTGGCTCAACTCTCCATCCATGACAAAACCCGTTGTCCTAATTGATTAATCAAATTGATTATGTTAAGGACTTTTATCTGTACTGTAGTGTCATCGGTCATTCTAGATCGGAAGAGCTCCTTAAATATCTGATATCTATTAGTCCTACTTTCCTCACCATCAACTATTTGATGTGCAGGAATATAGTAAGAGCATCCATAGTTTCATGATGACGCTGACGCTGAAGCTCGTTACTCATGGATGCGAGCATGATGCATTGACCCAAACTTGCATCATCTTGCCACTTTCTAAAAGCAGCAATGTCTTCCTCAGAGGCATTGACTACAACCATTGCAGGGATAGGCGAATTAAGGAAATAAGATAGCTTTTCAGTCATGAGAACTATTCTTAAATTCCTTAACCAATCCGTTTAATTCGGTCCGGTTAATTTAGCATCTAATATGTTACGCAATGATAGTAATTTTAGACATTATAAAATTCTGTAAATGAATTTGTACTTAACAACATTTTAGCATACATTCTTTTATTAATTACCAAAATAAATTAGGTCTTGTTTTAAATTGGTATCTCCCACTATTTTCTTCAAACTATATTACCCTCACTTATATAGTTCGGCAAAATTTAATTAAAGATTTTCTAGTGAGATTAAGGATTCCATTTCAAATGTATATAGCCTTATGGTGACACAACAAACTATATATAAATAAATAGGTAGACAACTCTTGTCAATTACAACAACTATGTAACTCCTTGTATTTTACCTCTTAAATCATAATGATCAAGTCTGTGCACATTCGAACTAAAATTATTTAAGTTAAGTCCAATCTAGCACTCCATATATTCAAAAAAGAAAAATATTATCCTTGTGGTGACACAACAAAACAATATTGTTCAATTTTCTTTATAAACATCAAATGTGATAAAATTAACATCTCAAAGAATTAAGATAAGCCTTGTGGTGACACAACAAACTTATAATAATTAATTGATACTCTATTATTTTTTATCATGCTAGAAGGCGACGTTCGATATTCCAAATATCTTTGAACGCTTAAGACTTCATATGAAAAATTTGAGGGATTTGTTATTAATTTGTCTCATCTTGTTTAGCGAGCATGCACATATATATATAAAATACGCGTATAGAATAATATATATATATATATATATATATATATATATATATATATATATATATATATATATATATATAGTATCAGCATGCACATATAGAATATTATATTCTACCCAGATTGATTATGGATTTTTATTCTAGTTCGGTTCACTAGAGCCACCAAGTGAACCAAAAGGTCAAACCTAGGGGTGCAAAATTAATATTTAAATATAATTATTATATTTAAATCCCGGGCTCCATTACAACCGGGTCTTAAAGTGCTCCTTGATCCTTGATCTCCAATTCTTCAAAATTAATTCTAACTATTCCTATTACAAAATTATTTAAAATAAATAGAAGCCTTGATCAGCAGTCAAGGGGAAGTACATAGAAGGGAGTTAGAATTTACATTAAGAAAAATTAGAGAAGACGAGGTACGCAGACCCCATTTAATAAAACTCATACATTCATGCATTCAACTAAAATAAAATTCAATCACATTGGTCAATAGTCCATAATCAATCCTATTTATTATCATACACATCACCATATGCATCAATAGATAACATTCATCTCATGAATAATAAACATTCAATATATATATTGATATCATTTAATGGGCAAAATTAGTTAGTATAAAATTTAATTTTGAATCAAAATAAACTCCTTTATTTTAATTCAAATTTAAATCAAAATAAACCTCTTTTATTTTAATTTATCCAATTTTGAATAAAATAAACTATTTTATGTAAGACCCCAACTTTTATAAATAAAGATGAATTTTCTATAAATATTATTTTTGAATATTATGGAGTTAATTTGATATAATGTTATAGTTGTGGGTAATATTTATAAATTTTACAAAGTACGCAAGTTGTTATATAATATTCGATTGGTCGGGAAATATTTGTTTTAACAGGGAATATTTGTACAACGACACAATCATTGGTGGACCCCACAACAGAATTATTATCGGATTGAGAAAACGACAAAAATATTTTATTAAAAATAACGGCGAAAATTTTACCATTGTTACTGTTGAACTACTCGGTAGTAAAAGTACAGTAATACGTGTGGTTGCATAGTAGCACACGGTATTAATTATTAATGCTTATGTGAGAAGTCACTCAGTTTGATTCAATTATTGTCAGTTAATAATATGAATTATTTAGCGATAATGACATTTTGTTTTATTCGTATTATTAACGTAATAAAACAGAAACATCTTTTTATATAAAACAAAATACTTTATTAAAGTTATTCTATAAATAGAATATATTATATTTTATTTAAAAGATTTTTTCTTTAAATATGGACCGTCAGATTAAAGTAATCAATCTGGACCGTTCATGGATTAGTTACTATGCATTCTATTTTTCTATAAATAGCAGCTCATTCCTTCATTATTTCTTACGAATTCACTGAACTCTAGAGAGAGAAACTATAGAGAGAAACTATAGAGAGAGAGAGAAGAAGAGTATTCTGCTACTTAACTACTTCTTTATTTCAGCTCGTCTTTAAAACGGTAAGGGTGTTATTCTTTCTTATTCATGAAGACAACTGTTGTTATTCCATATCTTATTATTCTGTTGGAATAACCTGTATACACGGTCTACCCTATACTTGGTGACATTCTTCTATTATTCTGTTGGAACATCCTGTCTGTGTGTTTTACACCGGACCTGGTTCCATTTTTATTATTATTCTGTTGGAACATCCTGTCTGTGTGTTTTACACCGGACCTGGTTCCGTCTGGTTATTATTCTGTTGGAACATCCTGTCTGTGTGTTTTACACCGGACCTGGTTCCATTATTTATTATTCTGTCGGAATATCCTGTCTGTGCGTTTACGCCGGACCTGGTTCCATTATTTATTATTCTGTCGGAATATCCTGTCTGTGCGTTTACGCCGGACCTGGTTCTATTATTTATTATTCTGTTGGAATAACATGTCTGTGCGGTCTATCGCATGCATGGTGATTTCTTTTGTTATTTTATTCTTTATTATACTCAGTTGGTTAAGTTTTGACTTCTATAGTCCATGAAATTTATGGAATATCCTTGATAATTGCGTTTCATCCAGTATCTTTTCATGAAAATATTCTTCTAAGTATTCTTGAATTTTACTCCACAAAGCAGTATCATGTTGACAATTTGGACGTTGTTAATTCTTGGATAAATTAATTCTTGAACTTGTTTTATTGAATTCTTATATCATTGTCATCATCCTCATGTTTATAAAATGTTGAATGTCATCTGTGGCCTGTAGTGCATAGATGGACTTGGTATGATTATGACCAGGGATTATTCGGTATAATCATGACCGTAATGTTACAAATGATGTGGTAAAAGTCCTCATTGGCCCGTAGTGCATTGATGGACAGTTGTTGGCATGATCATGACCATTAATGAATACACAAATATCCTTGGCCGTAGTGCAAGGGTGATTCGAGGATGTGAATTATTTTATTAAGCTGAGTCCCAGCGATCACAGTGTTGAAAAACCTTTTAAATCATAAAAGATAGTAGAGTTTATTTTCTACTTGACTCTTCTAATAGATTGCTTATTCCGCTGCAGTTAAACTTGATGTCTATTATATTTTATCAGTTTAACATTGTTGAAGGCTAATGATAATTTATTCTGTATTATCTTAGTCATAATATTTCTTACTGGGCTAGTTGAGCTCACCCTTTCTTTCACTATTCTCTTCAGGAAATGAGAACGTAGCTGGGGCAAGTCGGGGAACGGAGTGATGGTCCGAATGATAGTATTAGTTAGTAGTCCTCACTATTCTATGTAATGGTGTGTTAATAAATGTAATGAGGACTCCTTTTGAGTATGAATACTCTCTAGAAGATAATATTTGTATTCAAACTCACAGTTTATGTTTTGTCGTATTGTACACGACAGTTGTATTAGTAAGTTGTATTTGTATTCTGTACTATGTATCTGACGACCCAAGATGGGTGATGTATACCTAATTTTGGGGGCGTCACATTTTATTTTAATCAAATTCTTTAATCAAAATAAACTTATTTATTTTAATTTATTATGAAATCCAATTCCAAGTAAAAAAAATACTCTTTTATTAAAGAAAATACGGATTCTCTTTCCTATTCACAAATAAACTCTTTTATTTTGAATAATATAAAATCTTATTTCATATCTAAATAAACTCCTTTATTTAAGAAAATTAGGATTCTTTTTTCTTATTCACAAACAAACTCTTTTATTTTGAATAATATGAAATCTTATTTCATATCTAAATAAACTCCTTTATTTAAGGAAACATGAAATCCTTTTTCAACTCCAATTAGTTATCATGGAATTCAATTCTAACTCTAATTAGTTAGCATGAAATTTAATTTTAAAATTAAAATAAACTTTATATTTTAATATTAAAATAAACCTATTATTTTAATATTAAAATAATTAAGAATATTATATATATATATATATATATATATATATATATATATATATATATAACGTGAAGCATATTACATAAGAATGATAATAGGATCTGATCCTGGGCCACGTGAATCATATATATCTATATAATAAAACAGAGCGGCTTCAACAAACAACGGTTTAGATTAAAACTTCAACATCCAATGACTCAGATTTAATCTCAATTATTTAATGGCTCTGATTTTAATTCACACACACACAAAAACACATCCAATTCAAAAATCCAATACAAATTCAAAACGTTATAATTTGTAACCCAAATTCAAAACCTCTGTTCTTATCTTTTGTCGTTGCATAACCAAACAAAACCCAAAAAAAAATGCAAATTCAGTTTGAACAGGATGAAAAAGTTAGCATGCTTGCTGCGATGAAAGTTTTGCAGGGGCGGCGGTTATGGTAATTTGCAGGATCGACATGTGTTTATTTTTTAATTTTTTTTTTAGGAAGGAGGTCGTGAATCTTGTTTTTCTCATTTTGATTGTTATGATGATGAAGCCTGGGATTGTGGTGGTGATTGAAGAAGATAGCGGAGAACGACAGCCCGACAATTATAATGTTTAATGATGAAGATGGATGAACAGTAGCATATATATTTTATTTTATTTTTGAGATAAATGAGTATAGGAGTTATGCATTTTTAAGTTATAGAATTTTATTTTCACCAAAAATTAAAAAATTCTTCAGATATTTTAGACTTTAGTTTTTACCAAAAATTTAAAAAAAATTGATAAAATCTTTGAGAAAGGCACCATGTTTAATAAATTGTCACCTTATTCGAAACACAAACGTAATTTGAATATAAAACATTAAATCCAAAAAAAGAAAAGAAGATAAAACACTCAAAAAAAATTTTATATAATTGTCAAAATTGTCCCTCATAAAATATTTATATTGTTAAATTACTTTCCTAAGACTATTTTGAAAAAGAAAATAATTAAATCTATATAATATTGATTTTTTAAAATTAGTTGGGACATCTTTAAATTCATAATTAACCTATATTCATTTAATTTTAGTTAATGATAATTATTATAACCTGTTTTAAAGTATTACTAATATGTATGAAATTTATTTTCACAAGTCAATAATTTATAATCTATACAGTGCCTTTAGGCATATATATAATATATAACCGCACCTTCAGTTGCAATGTTTTAGACTTTTAGTAGTTTAGATGTATATATAAAGTTGTATAACAGATTAATCACATTAACCGTACCATGGCGCACGAAATTTATCACGGAAACAGCGCAACAGGCTTTCAGAATTTCCTTCTTTTTTTAAAAAAAAAATTTATACAACAATATTATGCCCAATTAAATTGTTCTAAACACATATCAATATACATATCAAATAAAAATAATTAATAATTCGCATAAAGGTTTGGCGCTGATGCCACTGTTAGGTTTGTAATATTCATGAACGCAATCAAATTACAAAAAGTAAGCGAAAACGTGATAAAATAGAGTTTTAAGATTTTACAAACAATATACCCGGATCATCCTTTATGCACAATTATTAATTAAACAAAAAGATAAAGAACAAGAATCATACCCTTGAAGATTCGAGCTTCCTCAGGTACAAGTTCACCTCCAAATTCTTTTCGCGTTTAACTTGAATCCACCGGATTTGGTTCATTCATTTGATCAACGTTAGCCACCTAAGTGTTTGGCCTCTAGAGTGTAAGACCCCAACTTTTATGAATAAAGATGAATTTTTTATTAATATCATTTTTGAATATTATGGAGTGAAATTGATATAATATTATAGTTGTGTGTAATATTTATAAATTTTGTAAAGTACGCAAGTTGTTATATAATATTTGATTGGTCGGGGAATATTCATTTTAACAGAGAATATTCGTACAACGGCATAATCATTGGTGGACCCCACAACGGAATTATTATCGGATTGAGAAAATAACAAAAATATCTTTTTATAAAATAACAGCGAAAGTTTTACCGGTAACTGTTAGAATACCTGGTGGTTAAAATATAGTAATATGTGTTGTTGCAAAGTAGCACACGGTATTGCACAGTATTTTTGAATTATTGATTCTTACGTAAGAAGGCACTACTCAATAATTGTTACAGTAATTACTGTTCAATATTTTACTTTATTGGTTCAATAATTGTTGCGTTGATATTTTATATTATTGTTGTTTCAATAATTGTCACTGCACAGTATTTTTCATTATCAAATCAATAATTCATATTATTTGAATAATATTATTAGATAGCATTATTGGTAATGTCTAGAAAATTCTGTCAATGAGAGGTTTGGTCACCTAATTGCGCGCCAGTAAGGAGAAATCCTTATCGAAAATTCCCCTCTTTCCTGAGAACGATCTGGTTATCATTATTGAGATTCTATAATATTATTTGTAAATAATTATTTATTGATTTATATGATAAGAAAATATTTATTCAATGTGGAGTTAAACTGAGGAATTTTTAGCATGTGACATTTGTTGAAAGTTGGTATTTTATCTTTTCTGATAAAATAATTCATTCAAATATATTATTATAATATTACATTATAGTAGTATGATGTGCTTATATAATAGTACGTTTTTTTATAATTTGAATGGTAACATTATTATAGTAGATTCATGGTATAAAAGTAAAAGGAGGTGGAAGAGAACAAATTGAATTTGAATTCCTATGATGTAAGCGATGATGTCATCGAATGATGATGTAAGTGATGATGTCATCGACGATGAGGTAAGCAGTGATGTAATATGATCGATGATGTTGGCAAAAAGACTATTTTACCCTTACTCTGTCAAGCCTATAAATAGAAGCTCATTTCTTCATTATTTTTTACCAATTCATTCAAGCTATAAAGAGAGAAAGTATAGAGAGAATAAGAGAGAAAGAAGAAGAGTATTCTGTTACTACACTATTACAGTATCCAATCTCCTACTAAGGTAAGGGGTATTATTTCTTTCGTATTCATAAGAGATGTTATTTTTGTTCAATATTCACTTGAAATAATATTTTCTTCCATACTCTGTAGCATGTAAGTGATATTATTTCGTTTCAGATTTCGAATTCTATACTCGTTTGTTAAAATTTTGGTTTTTATACTCCATGAAATTAGTAGAATATCCTTGATATTTGCGCTTTTTCCAGTATTTTTTTTATAGAAATATTATTCTGAGCATTCTTGATAAGTTTTAACTTTTTCATGCCGGAGTACTATTCACGGGGTTACTATTCCCAAAGTACTATTCATGGGATACTATTCACTCGAGTACTATTCACCCGGGGTACTATTCATGATAAAAATTGATTAGTTTTCGGTCCAAATTATTTTTGGTACAATATTATTCTTGAATTTTACTCTACAAAGCAGTATTATGTTGACAATTTGGACGTTATTGATTTCTAGAAAAATTAAATTATAAATATTTAAAAATTTATCCTTGAACTTGTTTTATTGAATTCGTATATCTTTGTCATCATCCTCATGTTTATATTCTGTTGAAAGTCATTTGTGGCCTGTACTGCATAGATGGACTTGGTATGATTATGACCAAGAATTATTCGGTATAATCATGACCGTAATGTTACAAATAATGTAGTAAAATTCTTCATTGGCCCGTAGTATATAGATGGACAGTTGTTGGCATGATCATGACCATGGATGAATACACGAATATCCTTGACCCGTAGTGCATGGATAATTTGTGGTCGTGATACTAATGAATATCATTGGCCGTAATGCATGGATGATGTGAATTATTTATTAAGTTGAGTCTCAGCGATAAAAGTGATGAAAAACCTTTTAAATCATAGAAGATAGTAGATTTTATTCTCTATTTGACTCTTCTAATGGATTGCTTGTTCCGCTGCAGTTAAACTTGATGTTTATTATATTTTATCAGTTTAACACTGTTGAAGGCTAACGATAATTTATTCTGCATTATTTTAGTTATAATATTTTTTACTGGGCTAGTTGAGCTCACCCTTTGCTTTCATTTTTCTCTTCAAAAAATGAGAATATAGCTGAGACTAATAGGAGAACGGAGTGACGGTCCAGATGTTTGCATTAGTAGTACTCACTATTCTATAAAATAGTGTGAAAATAAAAGTAATGAGGACTTATTTTGAGTTTGAATAATGTCTAGAAGATAATATTTGTATTAAAACTCACAGCTTATGTTGTGTCGTATTCTACACGACACTTAAACAGTTGTATAAATTAAATTTATATTTGTATTTTGTACCATGTATTTGGCGACTCAGAATGGGTGATGTATACCTATTTTAGGGGCGTCACAGTTGGTATCAAAGCTTAGAGATATGATCCCTGGCTAAGATGTGAGACTAAAACTAGGAGGGGAGAGACGGAGAATTCATTCGCTAGTATGACCTACCTAAGTTTATTTTGTATTTAATAGGTCGGTCAGAGTATAGGGATAATATGTTGCATGTTAATTAACCCTTATTTTGTGGTAGTATTTGAAAATGACATTCGAGAATATTGAGAATAACAATGGAGCACAGGAGACCGTTGAGTCACCACAGATCAATACCCAGGATAATGTGCAAGAGGAAGACAATAATCCTCAGTTAAACAACAACGATCAAATGATGAACGATGAAATGTTCAGAGGCTTTCTGAAATTCATGCAACATCAGGCAAGAGAGACTCCTGTCCAAAATACAGGTGGAAACACTGGCAACTCTCGAACAGTCACTGATAAACAGTTCAAAGAGCTGGGATCACCGGAGTTTTTTGGAGAGCCAAAACCACTTAAGACGGAGACGTGGATAAAGCAGATCAACAAGATATTTGATATCTTGGGATGCTCCGAGGAACAAAAGGTTCCCTTTGCCACCTTCATATTGCGGGCAGAAACAGACTACTGGTGAGAATCTATAAAGCGTACTCAACCTGCCGCACTCAAGATGTAAGACCCCAAATTTTATGAAATAAAAATTATTCAATTTTTCTATTTAGTAACTAGTTAAATTGATAAACGTTTAAAGTTATGGGTGAAATGTGCAAATTTTTCAAAATAAGCAAGTGGTTATAAAATATACATTTTTTGTTGGGGAATAATTGTTTGGTCGTGGAATATTTCTGCTGTCGGAGAATATTCATACGACGGCGCAGCCATTTGTGGGTCCCATAACAAAATAACTGTCGGATGAAGAAAATGACAAATTTAAGTTTTATAAATAACGGCGTAGTTGTTACCGTTAACACTGTTAAAATATCTAGTGGTTAAAATACAGTAATACGCGTAGTTGCACAGTAGCACACGGTATTGCACAGTATTTTTTTAATTATTGATTCTTACGTGAGAAGGCACTACTCAATAATTGTTACAGTAGTTACTGTTCAATATTTTATTTTATTAATTCAATAATTGCTGCGTTGATATTTTATATTATTGTGTTTCAATAATTGTTACTGCACAGTATTTCCCATTATCAGATCAATAATTTATATTATTTGAATAATATTATTAGATAGTATTATTGGCAATGTCTAGAAAATTCTGTATAAGGAGAGGTTTGGTCACCTAATTGCGCGCCAGTAAGGAGAAATCTTTATTAGAAAGCCTCCTCTTTTCTGGGAACGGCCTGGTTATCATAATTGTGATTCAGTAATATTATTTGTGAATAATTAATTATTGATTTATATGATAAAAAAATATTTATTTGATGTGGATATAAATGATGAATTTATTTATGTGGTTATAAATGAAAGAATTAACGTTGAGGTGTTTTATCAGTATTTCATCGGATTGGAGGTATTAAAAGATCAAATCGGTGTTCTTAAAGCTCTATTGCGTGAGTTATAATTTTAATCCGACCGTTGGATCGTTGTGATTTTTGGATATGTTATACATATATAAGTTGAGTATATATCCATAAATTTTGAACCGTTAAAAATGAACGTATAATTTGTTATGAATTTTAAGAGGTGACTGATTCAGAAATTAGGTTTATAAATAATTTTGATGGAAAATTCTAGAATTGAGTAGGCCCTGTGACGCCCCCAAAATTAGGTATACATCACCCATCTTGGGTCGTCAGATACATAGTACAGAATATAAATACAACTTAATAATACAACTGTCGTGTACAATACGACAAAACATAAACTGTGAGTTTGAATACAAATATTATCTTCTAGAGAGTATTCATACTCAAAAGGAGTCCTCATTACATTTATTAACACACTATTACATAGAATAGTGAGGACTACTAACTAATACTATCATTCGAACCATCACTCCGTTCCCCGACTTGCCCCAGCTACGTTCTCATTTCCTGAAGAGAACAGTGAAAGAAAGGGTGAGCTCAACTAGCCCAGTAAGAAATATTATGACTAAGATAATGCAGAATAAATTATCATTAGCCTTCAACAATGTTAAACTGATAAAATATAATAGACATCAAGTTTAACTGCAGTGGAACAAGCAATCCATTAAAAGAGTCAAGTAGAAAATAAACTCTACTATCTTTTATGATTTAAAAGGTTTTTCAACACTGTTATCGCTGTGACTCAGCTTAATAAAATAATCCACATCATCGAATCACCCCTGCACTACGGCCAAGGATATTCGTGTATTCATTAATGGTCATGATCATGCCAACAACTGTCCATCAATGCACTACGGGCCAATAATGACTTTTACCACATCATTTGTAACATTACGGTCATGATTATACCGAATAATCCCTGGTCATAATCATATCAAGTCCATCTATGCACTACATGCCACAGATGACCTTCAACATTTTATAAACATGAGGATGATGACAATGATATAAGAATTCAATAAAACAAGTTCAAGAATTAATTTATCCAAGAATTAACAACGTCCAAATTGTCAACATGATACTGCTTTGTGGAGAAAAATTCAAGAATGCTTAGAAGAATATTTTCATGAAAAGATACTGGATGAAACGCAATTATCAAGGATATTCCACAAATTTCATGGAGTATAGAAGTCAAAACTTAACCAACTAAGTATAATAAAGAATGGAATAACAAAAGAAATCACCATGCATGCGATAGACCGCACAGACAGGTTATTCCAACAGAATAATAAATAATGGAACCAGGTCCGGCGTAAATGCACAGATAGGATATTCCGACAGAATAATAAATAATGGAACCAGGTCCGGCATAAACGCACAGACAGGATATTCCGGCAGAATAATAAATAATGAAACCAGATCCGGTGTAAAACACACAGACAGGATGTTCCAACAGAATAATAACAAGACGGAACCAGGTCCGGTGTAAAACACACAGACAGGATATTCCAACAGAATAATAATAAAAACGGAACCAGGTCCGGTGTAAAACACACAGACAGGATGTTCCAACAGAATAATAGAAGAATGTCACTAAGTATAGGGTAGACCGCGTATACAGGTTATTCCAACAGAATAATAAGAAATGGAATAACAATAGTTCTCTTCATGAATAAGAAAGAATAACACCCCTTACCGTTTTAAAGAAGAGCTGAAATAAGGAAGTAGTTAAGTAGCAGAATACTCTTCTTCTCTCTCTCTATAGTTTCTCTCTCTAGAGTTCAGTGAATTCGTAAGAAATAATGAAAGAATGAGCTGCTATTTATAGAAAAATAGAATGCATAGTAACTAATCCATGAACGGTCCAGATTGATTACTTTAATCTGACGGTCCATATTTAAAGAAAAATCTTTTAAATAAAATATAATATATTCTATTTATAGAATAACTTTAATAAAGTATTCTGTTTTATATAAAAAGATATTTCTGTTTTATTACGTTAATAATACGAATAAAACAAAACGTCATTATCGCTAAATAATTCATATTATTAACTGACAATAATTGAATCAAACTGAGTGACTTCTCACATAAGCATTAATAATCAATACTGTGTGCTACTATGCAACCACACGTATTACTGTACTTTTACTACCGAGTAGTTCAACAGTAACAATGGTAAAACTTCCGCCGTTATTTTTAATAAAATATTTTTATCGTTTTCTCAATCCGAGAATAATTCAGTTGTGGGGTCCACCAATGATTGTGTCGTTGTACGAATATTCCCTGTTAAAATGAATATTCCCCGACCAATCGAATATTATATAACAACTTGCGTACTTTGCAAAATTTATAAATATTACCCACAACTATAACATTATATCAAATTAACTCCATAATATTCAAAAATGATATTTATAGAAAATTCATCTTTATTTATAAAAGTTGGGGTCTTACAGGCCCCACTTGTGATTGGTGAAGAAATGTGCTGAATTTTATTTCAAATGTGGTGGGTGGCAATAGTAGCAGGTAAAGCCATCAGGTAGCAGGTCAAGTCTGCTTCGGCGTGCTTACATTTTCCTATAAATAGATGGCTAAGTTAGAATTGAAAATCACACCAAAATTCATAAGTTTTCTCTCTTTTTCTCTTTAGATTATCGAGTGTATTTTGTGAGTATTTAGATACTTGGTGAGTTACTATTCATCAGTGCAAGTTTCCTTCAGCGTCATATCCGATATCCAGTCAGAAGTGCTGCTCTTTTGAGGTAAGAGATCGTAAGGGATTTTAAGGGTTATTATGTTTTTCAGTTCGTACTTCTTCTGACCTTCAAAAAATTCTAGAAAAATTTGAAATGATATTTTGATGAGTTTTATTGATTGTGTCCAAAAATAGTGATTTTTAGATGTATAGATTAAGAGTTATGAATTTTTTGAGAAATGACTATTTTAAAAGTAACCGCTTATAACTCCTTGTGGTTAACTCCAAAATTGATAAAATTTTTATTGGGAGTACATCTATATCATATCAGTGTACTCTGTGAATTTCGAAATTTTTGGATAAAATTACAATTTATGATAAATATCTAAATATTCGGCTGTTTTGGCCATATGAAAAATAGTAAATAAATTTTAAAAATTCTGAAAAAAATATATATTCAATATAGGACTATATTCTGCTAAATTCCAGAAAAGAAATATTTTTGGGACTGATTTAGTATTTTTCATGAAAATGGACTAGTTATGAGTAAATGAATTAAATATGTTATGTGAAGTAAGAAAATTAGAAAATAGGATTTTATGGCTTGAGAATCCTACATGAGGTATATGCAGATTTTTGATGAGGGTTTTGATTATTGGTGATAAAATCTTATGAGTTTGGCATTTTAAAATAATTAAATGTATTATTTAGTAAAGTGTAAACAATTAAAATAAATTGTTTATAAGCTTAAAAAATATTATTCTTTCAATATCATTATACCAAAATATTGGTATAGATTTTATTGTGGAATTTCTATCTTTTTTATGTCGGGGTTACTATTCATGAGTTACTATTCACGAGTTACTATTCACGGGTACTATTCACGACAAAATTGGTTTCTTTTTCTAACCAAATTATAGTTGATTTATGAATATTACTCTTGAGATTAAAACCATATGTTGATCATATTATTTTTATTATCATATATAACATTTTTATAACCCTAATGATGATATTTCTCTTTGACTTGAGTGTAAAGATGGGTAGATTTTTGGTATGATCATGACTATGGGTTCTCTTTGGCCAGTAGTGCAAAGTTGAATTGTTGACTGGTATGATCATGACCATTGAATTTATAATTGAATATCTTTAGCTTAAGTGCAAAGGTGAATTGATCAACATGGTTATAATTATTGTTTATATAAATTCTGAAATGATTATATATTTCTTTGAGATAATAATATATTTGGCATGTAGTGCAAATATGAACTGTTGATGAATATATTTGGCATGTAGTGCAAAGATGAATTGTTGATGAATATCTTTGGCCAGTAGTGTAAAGATGAACAGGTGTTGAGATGAACATGACCAACTGGTGATACAAATGAATATCTTTGGCCGTAGTGAAAAGATGAAGTTATTGTATGATTATGAACAGAAAATGTGATTTGGTGTAACCATGATCTTTGATGTCTCAGGTAAAGATAGGTGATGAAAATTATCTTCGTCCTGGATGAGAAGAGAAATTTAGAACTACAATTATGATTATGAGTTATTCATATGATTGTGGACCAGAATTGTTGATTGATGTTACAGGGATAAAACATTATTGGTAGATTTTTAACGTGGAGAAGATAATAGACTTTTTAGTCTATTTGACTCTTCTAATAGATTGCTCGTTCCGCTGCAACTATGGTTAAAATTTTTATCATCTACCATATGTTCTAAATCTCTGATTTATTATTGATGAAGGCTATTGATAATTTAATTATCTTTAGTCATGATATTCTTTACTGAGCTAGTTGTGCTCATCCTTTTACTTCACAATTCCTTTCAGGTAATAAAAGTGTAGCTGGGTCGAGCGGGGATAACAAGGGAATAGAACGGTGGTCTCTAGCTGTGGAGTTCTTCCTAAACAGTATAGACAAGTGTGTTATATACATCTTTTAGTAGTTATATTTGGTGAATCATATAGGGTGAGGCGAACCCAACTTTGGAAGGGTGTTTTGCCGCTATCATACAAGATGTCTAATGATATACGACCTCGTGTTATCATAAGACAGGGTTGTGCACATCCACTTGCTGAGTATATCTATGAGCACTACCTATATGATTTTGGAGTTTATTTAAAATATAATTTTCAACTGGAGACAGTGGAGATAGTTATATGTCAAGAGAAGACTCACCATTGGAAAGAGCATGATAGTAATCTTCTCGTTTTTCTTTGGGGTCTATTGGGTCAACCAATGATAATTCTGTGGACATATGATATCTATCATAACCTAGACGCATGACCTCCCATGTACGAAGGTTTCCTTGAGTACTTCACAAAGATTCTAATTTCTAAAATAGTTTTTGACTATACCTTTATGTAATGTGCCATTGTGACGTGCTATCCAAGGTTGGGATGAGAGTCACAGTGGTATATATTTGTATCAAGACTCACAACATATGTGTTGTTGTATTTTGTACGACAGTTGTTGTAATAAAGTTGTATTTATTTTCTGTACCATGTAGCTGGCTACTCAGAATAGGTTGGGTGGAATGAACCTATTTTGGGGTTGTCACACAAGATGTCTTGGGAGAAGTTCTAAGAACTGTTCAACGACAAGTAATTTCCCGAAAGTATTCGTCACATGAAAGAGGTAGAGTTCATTAAACTGGAGCAAAACAACATGACCATGTCGCAGTACGAAGCTAAGTTTGCCGAGTTGTCCCGGTTTACGTCTCACCTGGTTGATAATGAGGAGAGAATGACGCGGATGTTTCTAAGAGGTTTGAAACCCGAGATACGTCAATATCTAATTTTTCATAAACTGTGTTTGTATTCAGATGTTGTAAATAGGGCTCAGTTATTGGAGCGCAATAACAAGTCAACGCAACTAAGAGAAAGCAGCCGACAAAATGATAATACCAGTGATAGCAGTCATCGAAGCGGTGACAACAAGCATGGAGGAAATCAACATGCCAGAAATGGTAACCACTTCGGTGGTAATCATGGCCAAGACAATAAGAGTGGACATTTCAAGAAGAGGAGATTCAACAATGATGGAAAGACGTCAGCACCAGCACCCGTTGTTAAGGAAGGAGAACGACCACCTATTATATGTTTCAAATGCGGAGGGGAGGGACACATCAGTCCAAACTGCGCGATGCAGTCCAAAGCGTGTTATAATTGTGAAAGAGAAGGTCACCTAGCCCGATTTTGTCGTGCACCGAAGACAAGTCCAGCTGGGATGGAGGCACCAAAGGCCGTCCCAAAAAAGTTAAAACCGGTAATTCAAGGGAGAGCGTTTGTCGTGACCTCCCAGAAAGTAAGGAACCCGAATGAGGTCATCACGGGTAAGCTTATCATAAACTCTAGCAAAGTCTATACCTTATTTGATAGCAGTTCTACCCATTCTTTTGTTTCTCCTACTTGCGCTCAACGTTTAAATTTGACTCTAGAGAAATTAGACTTTGACTTATCTGTTGAAACTCCGTTGGGAGAAACCTTCATTACATCCACTATTTATAAGTCTTGTTTGGTTCAAATCGGTACCCTCACATTACCTGTCGATCTTATTTCATTAAAAATAATTACATTTGACGTAATTCTAGGGATTGATTGGTTAACTACTCATAATGCAAAAATTGATTATTTTCGTAAGGTTGTTAGCTTTCATATTCCTAACCAACCTATTATGCGAATTCAAGCAACCAAACCATTAAAATCAATTACTGTCATCTCAAGTCATAAAGCTATTCGTTTATTGAAAAACGGATGTCAAGCTTTATTAGCTCATGTCACGGATTTAAACAAAAATACGTCAGTTTTGAATGATATTTCTATTGTTAATAAATTTTTTGACGTATTCCCTGAAGAACTTCCTGGCCTACCCCCAGAGCGAGAAATTTAATTTTGTATCGACATTGAACCTGGTACAAAACCCATTTCCAAAGCCCCATATCGAATGGCTCTTATTAAACTTCAGGAGTTAAAGACCCAATTGCAAGAATTGTTAGACATCGATTTTATTCGTCCTAGTACGTCTCCCTTGGGGAGCTCATGTTCTATTCGTGAAGAAGAAAGATGGGAGTATGCGACTTTGTATTGATTATCGGGAGTTGAATCATGTCACCATCAAGAATAGGTACCCATTGCCACGTATTGATGACCTATTTGACCAGTTGCAAGGCGCCAAATTCTTTTCAAAGATCGATCTTCGTTTCGGATATCATCAGTTAAAGGTTAGAACCGATGACATTCCAAAGACGGCTTTCAGAACTCGGTACGGGCATTATGAATTCCTAGTCATGTCTTTTGGATTGACTAATGCTCCTGCTGCCTTCATGGATATGATGAACCGAGTATTCAAGGAATATTTAGATCACTTTGTGGTCGTCTTTATTGATGACATCCTCATATATTCTAAAAGTCGTGAAGATCATGAGCAACACTTGAGACTGATACTCCAAAAGCTTCATGAAAACAAGCTTTACGCCAAGTTGAAGAAATGCGAGTTCTGGCTTGAGGAAGTAGCATTCCTTGGGCACGTAGTATCAAGTCATGGAATATCTGTTGACCTGGCAAAGATTGAAGTTATTCAAAGCTGGGAGCAACCTAAATCAGTGACCAAAGTACGTAGTTTTCTGGGCTTAGATGGTTATTATCGGAGATTCGTAGAAGGGTTTTCTCGAATCGCTACTCCATTAACTCAGCTGACTCGTAAAGATATAAAATTCGGTTGGAGCGTGGAATGTGAGAAGAGTTTTCAAGAACTCAAGAGGAGACTCATTTTAGCACCTGTTCTGATAATACCATCTGGCTCGGAGGGATTTGTCATCTACAGTGATGCTTCGGGCAATGAGTTAGGATGTGTTCTCATGCAACATGGGAAAGTCATAGCCTATGCCTCTCGGCAGCTCAAAGAATATGAGAGAAATTATCCTACTCATGATCTAGAGTTGGCAGTTGTTGTCTTCGCACTTAAAATTTGGAGGCATTACTTGTATGGGGAGAAAGTGGAGATTTTTACGGATCATAAAAGCCTCAAATATTTTTTCACCCAAAAGGTACTCAACATGCAGCAATGACATTGGCTTGAACTGTTGAAAGATTATGATCATACCATTCAATACCATCCTGGTAAAGCGAACGTAGTAGTTGACGCATTGAGTAGAAGATCATATGTGGGTGCGAGTGCGATATTGTCTACGCAAAGGCCCATTTTATATGACTTGCAAAGGATGGAGATGGAGTTAAAGACTCCAAGGACCCAAGTGATGATAACGAATATACGAGTAGAACTGACTTTAATCGATAAAGTTAAAATTGCTCAAGCTACAGACCTAGAGTTGATGTGTATGAGGAAGAAAGTGCAAGAAGGTGTTATGCCGGAAGCAAGAATCGTTGAAGAAGGAATACTTCGAGTCAACTCCAAACTTTGTGTTCCTAACGATTCTGAATTGAAGTATAAAATCATAATAGAGGCGCACAACATACCGTTTGCAATCCATCCTGGGAGTACCAAAATGTATCATGATCTTCGACATACATTTTGGTGGAGCAATATGAAGAGAGAGTTCGCGGAGTTTATCTCAAGGTGTATAACTTGTCAACGAGTTAAGGCGGAGCATCAAGTACCAAAAGGTCCATTGCAACTACTTAAAATTTAGAATGGAAGTGGGAACACATTACCATGGATTTCGTTACCGGTCTTCCCAAGGTTTCTTAAGGCATAGATGCGATTTGGGTCATTGTTGATAGATTGACCAAGTCGGTTCATTTCTTACCTATACGAGAAACTTATACACTTGAACGTCTTGCTCGTATGTACATAAACGAAATTATAAGATTGCATGGTATGCCAGTATCCATAGTTTCAGATCGAGACTCAAGATTCACTTCAAGATTTTGGGTTAGTTTGCAAAAAGCTATGGGCACGAATTTACGATTTAGTTCGGCTTATCATCCTCAAACGGACCGTGGGCAGTCAGAGAGGACTATTCAAACTCTTAAAGATCTATTAAGACTCTGTGTCCTTGACTTCAAGGGAAGTTCGGACAAGTTCTTACCATTGGTAGAGTTTTCCTACAACAACAGTTATCAAGCAAGTATTGGCATGGCTCTATTAGAGGCGTTGTATGGAAGAAAGTGTCGTTATCCAGTATGCTGGGATGAAGTGGGTGAAGCAACATTGTTGGGACCGGAGTTGGTACGTATGACTACGAAAAAGATTCAAACGATCCGACAATGTATAAAAACCTCACAAGATCGACAAAAGAGTTATGTTGATCTTCATCGAAAGGACGTAGAATTCAATATTGGAGAACATGTGTTGTTATGTGTTGCTCCATGGAAAGGAGTTACGAGATTTGGAAAGAGAGGAAAGCTCAATCCTCGATTTATTGGTCCATTTTTAATCCTCAAACGAGTAGAAACTATGGCCTATAGACTCGCCTTACCACCAAGTATGTCTCGTGTTCATAATATTTTTCACATATCTATGTTACGTAAATATGTAAAAGACCCGAACCACATTATTGAGTTAGAACCAGACGAAATAGCGGAAGATTTAACGTATGAAGAGGTTTCTATTAAAATCTTGGATAAGAAGGAGCATATTTTACTCTCCAAGGTTATACTTCAAGTCAAAGTTTTGTGGAGAAACCACGATGTTGAGGAAATGACCTGGGAGTTAGAATCTGAAATGAAATCAAGGTATCCTTACCTCTTCGACAAACTAGGTACGTACCCTAATTTCGAGGGCGAAATTTCATAAGAAGGGGAGGTTGTAAGACCCCAACTTTTATGAATAAAGATGAATTTTTTATAAATATCAATTTTGAATATTATAGAGTGAATTTGATTTAATGTTATAGTTATGGGTAATATTTATAAATTTTACAAAGTACGCAAGTTGTTATATAATATTTGATTGGTCGGGGAATATTCGTTTTAACCGGAAATATTCGTACGATGGCATAATCATTGGTGAACCCCACAACAGAATTATTGTCGGATTGAGAAAACGATAAAAATATCTTTTTATAAAATAATGGCGAAAGTTTTACTGTTAACTGTTGGAATACTTGGTGGTTAAAATACAATAATACGCGTTGTTGCACAGTAGCACACGGTATTACACAGTATTTTTGAATTATTGATTCTTACGTAAGAAGACACTACTCAATAATTGTTACAGTAATTACTGTTAAATATTTTACTTTATTGGTTCAATAATTGCTGCGTTGATATTTTATATTATTGTTGGTTCAATAATTGTCACTGCACAGTATTTTCTATTATCAGATCAATAATTCATATTATTTGAATAATATTATTAGATAGCATTATTGACAATATCAAGAAAGTTCTGTCAAGGAGAGGTTTGGTCACCTAATTGCGCACCAGTAAGAAGAAATCCTTATCGAAAAGCCCTCTCTTTCCTGGGAACGGCTTGGTTGTCATTATTGTGATTCTGTAATATTATTTGTGAATAATTATTTATTGATTTATATGATAAGAAAATATTTATTCAATGTGAAGTTAAACTGAGGAATGTTTAGCATGTGACATTTGTTGAAAGTTGGTATTTTATCTTTTTCGATAAAATAATTCATTGAAATATATTATTATAATATTACATTATAGTAGTATGATGTGATTATATAATAGTACGTTTTTTTATAATTTGAATAGTAACATTATTATAGTAGATTCATGGTATAAAAGTAAAAGGAGGTGGAAGAGAACAAATTGAATTTGAATTCCTATGATGTAAGCGATGATATCATCGGACGATGATGTAAGCGATGATGTCATCAGCGATGAGGTAAGCAGTGATGTAATATGATCGATGATGTCAGCGATGATGTCATTAATTATGATGAAAAGACTATTTTACCCTTACTCTGTCAAGCCTATAAATAGAAGCTCATTTCTTCATTATTTTTCACCAATTCATTCAAGCTATAGAGAGAAAAAGTATAGAGAGAATAAGAGAGAAAGAAGAAGAGTATTCTGTTACTACACTATTGTAGTATCCAATCTCCTACTAAGGTAAGGGGTATTATTTCTTTCGTATTCATAAGAGATGTTATTTTTGTTCAATATTCGCTTGAAATAATATTTTCTTCCATACTCTATAGTATGTAAGTGATATTATTTTGTTTCAGATTTCGAATTCTATACTCGTTTGTTAAAATTTTGGCTTCTATACTCCATGAAATTAGTAGAATATCCTTGATATTTGCGCTTCATCCAGTATTTTTTTCATGAAAATATTATTCTGAGCATTCTTGATAAGTTTTAACTTTTTCATGTCGGAGTACTATTCACGGGGTTACTATTTCTGAAGTACTATTCACGGGGTACTATTCACTCGAGTACTATTCACTCGGGGTACTATTCATGATAAAAATTAATTCGTTTTCGGTCTAAATTATTTTTGGTACATTATTATTCTTGAATTTTACTCCACAAAGCAGTATCATGTTGACAATTTGGACGTTATTGATTTCTGGATAAATTAAATTATAAATATTTAAAAATTTATCTTTGAACTTGTTTTATTGAATTCGTATATCATTGTCATCATCCTCATGTTTATATTCTGTTGAAAGTCATATGTGGCATGTAGTGCATAGATGGACTTGGTATAATTATGACCATGGATTATTCGGTATAATCATGACCGTAATGTTACAAATGATGTGGTAAAAGTCCTCATTAGCCCGTAGTGCATTGATGGACAGTTGTTGGCATGATCATGACCATGGATGAATACACGAATATCCTTGGCCCGTAGTGCATGGATAATTTATGGTCGTGATACTAATGAATGTCCTTAGCCGTAGTGCAGGGATGATGTGGATTATTTATTAAGCTGAGTCTCAGCGATAAAAGTGATGAAAAACCTTTTAAATCATAGAATATAGTAGATTTTATTCTCTACTTGACTCTTCTAATGGATTGTTTGTTCCGCTGCAGTTAAACTTGATGTTAATTATATTTTATCAGTTTAATATTGTTGAAGGCTAACGATAATTTATTCTGCATTATCTTAGTCATAATATTTCTTACTGGGCTAGTTGAGCTCACCCTTTGCTTTCATTGTTCTCTTCAAGAAATGAGAATATAGCTGGGACTAGTAGGGGAACGGAGTGACGGTCCAGATATTTGCATTAGTAGTCCTCACTATTCTGTGAAATAATGTGATAATAAATGTAATGAGGACTTATTTTGAGTTTGAATACTGTCTAGAAGATAATATTTGTATTAAAACTCATAGCTTATATTGTGTCGTATTCTACACGACACTTAAACAGTTGTATAAATTAAGTTTGTATTTATATTTTGTACCATGTATTTGGCGACTCAGAATGGGTGATGTATACATATTTTGGGGCATCACATAGAGGTGATCCACCAATAAAGAATAAAGTTTTAAGAAGAATGGTGGTTGGCTAAACCCTAATTTTCTATCTCTATAGAAAAAGAATGTACTCTCTAACTATTGAAATTGCGTCTGTTATGAAAAAGTCAACAATAACTCTACACCCATAATAAGACTCCTCTTATTTATAGATGTTGGCAACCCTCCTTATCAATTAAGAATTTGGGTTTTATTTTAATTAATTAAACTCCTTTAATTAATTATGCTCCCAATCTCATTATGAATAATTAATTAAAATCTTTTAATTAATTAGTCTCCTAATCTTATTAGGAATAAATGAGAGTAACAATATTAAATTAATTTCTAACTCTTTAGAAATTAAAATAATAATAATTATAATAATATTAATAAGACTCCTCTTATTAATTTATATATTTAATATTTCTAAAATAGTAAATAATAAATATTAAGCTATTTAATGTAAGACCCCAACTTTTATAAATAAAGATGAATTTTCTATAAATATCATTTTTGAATATTATGGAGTTAATTTGATATAATGTTATAGTTGTGGGTAATATTTATAAATTTTGCAAAGTACGCAAGTTGTTATATAATATTCGATTGGTCGGGGAATATTCGTTTTAACAGGAAATATTCGTACAACGGCACAATCATTAGTGGACCCCACAACAGAATTATTGTCGAATTGAGAAAACGACAAAAATATTTTATTAAAAATAACGACGGAAGTTTTGCCATTGATACTGTTGAACTACTCGGTAGTAAAAGTACAGTAATACGTGTGGTTGCATGTAGCACACGGTATTGATTATTAGACCTGGCAAACGGCCGGGCCGGGCCGAGGCCGGGCTGGGCCAATTGCAGGCCGGGCCAAAAAGGCCCGGGTTTTGATGGGCTAAAAATTGCCAGCCCGTGGCGGGCGGGCCGGGCCGGCCCGCGGGCTTCAGCCATTAATTTTTTTTATTTTTTTTTTACAAACTCTTTGTTACACCTAAAATAATAATAATAAATGTTAAAAATAATAAAATAATTAATAATAAACAATAATACAAACAAACACGATTAATTAATTACATACATTAACTACATATCTCAATTAATTAAAATTGTAATAGTATTATAAATTAGTATTATTAATTAATTTTCAATTATAGTTAAAATATATTGAAGATTACAGTAAAAATAAATAGTTATTGTAGCTCAGTTGGTTTGAACTCTTATTTATTTACTTACAAATCTTGTGTTCAAGCATCACAACCTAACACTTTATTTTTTAAAAAAATAATAATTAATTGTTGGCGGGCGGGCCGGGCCTCCACGGGCCGGGCCAAAAAGGCCCGAGTTTTCATGGGCTTAAAAACAGCGGCCCAAAGCCCGGGTTTTGGCGGGCGGGCTTTGGGCCCGTTTGCCAGGTCTATTGATTATTAATGCTTATGTGAGAAGTCACTCAATTTGATTCAATTATTGTCAGTTAATAATATGAATTATTTAGCGATAAAGAAGTTTTGTTTTATTCGTATTATTAACGTAATAAAACAGAAACATCTTTTTATATAAAACAGAATACTTTATTAAAGTTATTCTATAAATAGAATATATTATATTTTATTTAAAAGATTTTTCTTTAAATATGAACCGTCAGATTAAAGTAATCAATCTGGACCGTTCATGGATTAGTTACTATGCATTCTATTTTTCTATAAATAGCAACTCATTCCTTCATTATTTCTTACGAATTCACTGAACTCTAGAGAGAGAAACTATAGAGAGAGAGAAGAAAAGTATTCTGCTACTTAACTACTTTCTTATTTTAGTTCTTCTTTAAAACGGTAAGGGGTGTTATTCTTTCTTATTCATGAAGAGAACTGTTGTTATTCCATTTCTTATTATTCTGTTGGAATAACTTGTATACGCGGTCTACCCTATACTTGGTGACATTCTTCTATTATTCTGTTGGAACATCATGTCTGTGTGTTTTACACCGGACCTGGTTCCATCTTTATTATTATTCTGTTGGAACATCTTGTCTTTGTGTTTTACACCAGACCTGGTTCCGTCTTTATTATTATTCTGTTGGAACATACTGTCTATGTATTTTACACCGGACCTGGTTCCGTCTTTATTATTATTCTGTTGGAATATCCTGTCTGTGTGTTTTACACCGGACCTGGTTCCATTATTTATTATTCTGTTGGAATAACCTGTCTGTCCGGTCTATCGCATGCATGGTGATTTCTTTTGTTATTCCATTCTTTATTATACTCAGTTAGTTAAAGTTTTGACTTCTATACTCCATGAAATTAGTAGAATATATTTGATATTTGCGCTTCATCTAGTATCTTTTCATGAATTTATTCTTCTAGGAATTCTTGAATTTTACTCCACAAAGCAGTATCATATTGACAATTTGGACATTGTTAATTCTTGGATAAATTAATTCTTGAACTTGTTTTATTGAATTCTTATCATCCTCATGTTTATAAAATATTGAAAGTCATCTGTAGCCTGTAGTGCATAAATGGAATTGGTATGATTATGACCAGGGATCATTCGGTATAATCATGACCGTAATATTATAAATGATGTGGTAAAAGTCCTCATTGGCCCGTAGTGCATTGATGGACAGTTGTTGGCATGATCATGACCATTAATGAATACACAAATATTCTTGGCCCGTAGTGCATGGATAATTATGGTCGTGATACTAAAGAATATCCTCGACCGTAGTGCAGGGGTGATTCGATGATGTGGATTATTTTGTTAAGCTGAGTCCCAGCGATAACAGTGTTGAAAAACCTTTTAAATCATAGAAGATAGTAGATTTTATTCTCTACTTGACTCTTTTAATGGATTGCTTGTTCCGCTGCAGTTAAACTTGATGTTCGTTATATTTTATCAGTTTAACACTGTTGAAGGCTAATGATAATTTATTCTGCATTATCTTAGTCATAATATTTTTTACTGGGCTAGTTGAGCTCACCCTTTTTTTCACTGTTCTCTTCAGGAAATGAGAATATAGCTGGGACGAGTCGGAAAACGGAGTGATGGATCAGATGATAGTATTAGTAGTCCTCATTATTCTGTTAAATAGTGTGACAATAATTGTAATGAGGACTCCTTTTGAGTTTGTATAGTCTCTAGTAGACAATAATTGTATTCAAACTCACAGTTTTGTTTTGTCATATTGTACACAACAGTTGTATTAGTAAGTTGTATTTGTATTCTGTACCATGTATCTGACGACCCAAGATGGGTGATGTATACCTAATTTTGGGGGCGTCACAGTTGGTATCAGAGGTTAGGGATATGATCTCTGGCTAAGATGTGAGAATAGAACTAGGAGGGGAGAGACGGGGAATTCCTTCGCTAGTATGACCTACCTAAGTTTATTTTGCATGATATTTAATTGGTCGGTCAGAATATAAGGATAATATATGACATATCAATTAACTTTTGTTTTGTGACAGTATCTGAAAATGGCATCCGTGAATGTTGAGAATAGCAATGGAGCACAGGCGACTGTTGATTCACCACATATCAATAATCGGGATAATGTGCATCAGGAAGGCGACAATCCTCATGCAAACAACAATACTGACCAAATGATGAATGATGGAATGTTCAGAAGCTTTATGCAGTTCATGCAACAGCAGGCGAGAGCGGCTCCTGTTCAAAATGTAGGTGGAAACACTGAAAACTCTCGGACGGTCACCGCTAAATAGTTCAAGGAGCTGGGACCACCGGAGTTTAAGGGAGAGCCAAAACCACTTATAGCGGAAATATAGATAAAGCAGATCACCAAGATATTTGATGTCTTGGGATGCTCCGAGGAGCAAAAGGTTCCCTTTGCCACCTTTATGTTGCGAGGAGAGACAGATTACTGGTGGGAATCGATTAAGCGTACTCAACCTGCCGCACTGAAGATGTCTTGGGAGAAGTTCCAAGAGCTGTTCAATGACAAATACTTTTTCGAAAGTGTTTGACACATGAAGGAGGTGGATTTCATCAAATTGGAGCAGAATAATATGATCGTGTCGCAGTATGAGGCTAAATTTGCTGAGTTGTCCCGGTTTGCGTCCCACTTGGTGGATAATGAAGAGCAAATGACGCGAATATTTTTGCGAGGTTTGAAACCTGAGATACGTCAACATCTTATTTCTCATAAACTGTGTTTGTATTCAGATGTTGTGAATAGGGCTCAGTTAGTGGAGCGCGATAACGAGTCAACGCAACCAAAAAAGAGTAGTCGACAAAATGATAATACCAGTGAGAGCAGTCATCGAAGCGGTGACAACAAGCGTGGAGGGAATCAACAGGCCAGAAATGGTAACCACTTCGGTGGTAATCAGGGCCAAAACAATAAGAATGATCATTTTAAGAAGAGAAAATTCAACAATGATGGAAAGACGTCAGCACCAGCACCCGTTGTTAAGGAAGGAGAACGACCACCTATCATATGTTTCAAATGCGGAGGGGATGGGCACATCAGTCCAAACTGCGTGATGCCGTCTAAAGCATGTTATAATTATGGAAGAGAAGGTCATTTAGCTCGATTTTGTCGTTTACTAAAAATAAGTTCAACTAGGATGGAGGCACCAAAGGCCGTCCCAGAAAAGTCAAAACCGGTAGTGCAAGGGAGAGCGTTTGTTGTGACCTCCCAGAAAGTAAGGAACCGAAATGAGGTCATCACGGGTAAGCTTACCATAAACTCTAACGAAGTCTATACTTTATTTGATACCGGTTCTACCCATTCTTTTATTTCTCCTACTTGCGCTCATCGATTAAATTTGACTCCGGAGAAATTAGACTTTGACTTATCTGTTGAAACTCCATTGGGAGAAACCTTCATTACATCCACGGTTTATAAGTCTTGTTTGGTTCAAGTTGGTACCCACACATTACCTGTCGATCATATTTCATTAAAAATACTTGCATTTGACGTGATTATAGGGATTGATTGGTTAACTACTCATCATGCAAAAATTGATTATTTTCGTAAGGTTGTTAGCTTTCATATTCCTAATCGACCTATTATGCGAATTCAAGCAACCAAACCATTAAAATCAATCGTTGTCATCTCAAGCCATAAAGCTATTCGTTTATTGAAAAACGGATGTCAAGCTTTCTTAGCTCATGTCACGGATCTAAACAAAAATACGTCAGTTTTGAATGATATTTCTATTGTTAATAAATTTCCTGACGTATTCCCTGACGTATTCCCTGAAGAACTTCCTGGCCTACCCCCAGAGCGTGAAATTAAATTTTATATCGACCTTGAACCCGGTACAAAACCCATTTCCAAAGCCCCATATCGAATGGCTCCTATTGAACTTCAGGAGTTAAAGATCCAACTGCAGGAATTGTTAGACATTGGCTTTATTCGTCCTAGTACTTCTCCTTGGGGTGCTCCTGTTCTATTCGTGAAGAAGAAAGATGGAAGTATGCGACTTTGTATTGATTATCGGGAGTTGAATAATGTCACCATCAAAAACAGGTACCCATTACCACGTATTGATGACCTGTTTGACCAGTTACAAGGAGCACAATTTTTTTCAAAAATCGATCTTCGTTCTGGATATCATCAGCTGAAGGTTAGAACTGAGGATATTCCAAAGACGGCTTTCAGAACTCGGTACGGGCATTATGAATTCCTAGTCATATCCTTTGGATTGACCAATGCTCCTGCTGCCTTCATGGATATGATGAACCGGGTATTCAAGAAATATTTTGATCACTTTGTGGTCGTCTTTATTGATGACATCCTTATTTATTCTAAAAGTCGTGAAGATCGTGAGCAACACTTGAGGCTGGTACTTCAAAAGCTTCGTGAATACAAGCTTTATGTCAAGTTGAAGAAATGCGAGTTCTGGCTGAAGGAGGTAGTATTCCTTGGGCACGTAGTATCAGGTCGTGGAATATCTGTTGACTCGACAAAGATTGAAGATATTCAAAGCTGGGAGCAACCTAAATCAGTAACCGAAGTACGTAGCTTTCTCGGTTTAGCTGGTTATTATCGGAGATTCGTGGAAGGATTTTCTCGAATCGCTACTCCACTAACTCAGCTGACTCGGAAAGATACAAAGTTCGGTTAGAGCGAAGAATGTGAGAAGAGTTTTCAAGAACTCAAGAGGAGACTCATTTCAGTACCTGTTCTAATAATACCATCTGGCTCGGAGGGATTTGTCATCTACAGTGATGCTTCGAGCAAAGGGTTGGGATGCGTTCTCATGCAACATGGAAAAGATATAGCCTATGCATCAAGACAACTCAAGGAATATGAGAGAAATTATCCTACTCATGATCTAGAGTTGGCAGCTGTTGTCTTTGCACTTAAAATTTGGAGGCATTACTTGTATGGGGAGAAGGTGGAGATCTTTACGGATCATAAAAGTCTCAAATATTTCTTCATTCAAAAGGAACTCAACATGCGACAACGACGTTGGCTTGAACTGTTGAAAGATTATGATCATACCATTCAATACCATCCTGGAAAAGCGAACGTGGTAGCTGACGCATTGAGTAAAAGATCATATGCAAGTACGAGTGCGATATTGTCAACACAAAGGCCCATTTTGTGTGACTTGCAAAGGATGGAGATAGAGTTAAAGACTCCAGGGACCCATGTGATGATGGAGAATATACGAGTAGAACCGACTTTAATCGATAAAGTTAAAGATGCTCAAGCTACAGACCTGGAGCTGATGCGTATGAGGAAGAAAGTGCAAGAAGGTGCTATGCCGGAAGCAAGAATCGATGAAGAAGGAATACTTTGAGTCAACTCCAGACTTTGTGTTCCTAACGACCCTGATTTAAAGTATGAAATCATGATGGAGGCGCACAACACACCGTTTGCAATCCATCATGGAGTACCAAAATGTATCATAATCTTCATCATACATTTTGGTGGAGCAATATGAAGCGAGAGATAGCACTATTTATCTCAAGGTGTCTAACTTGTCAACGAGTCAAGGCGGAGCATCGATTACCAAAAGGTCTATTGCAACCACTTGAAATTCCAGAATGGAAGTGGGAGCACATTACCATGGATTTCGTTACCGGTCTTCTTAAGGTTTCTCAAGGTATTGATGCGATTTGGGTCATTGTTGATAGATTGACCAAGTCTGCTCATTTTTTACCGATACGAGAAACTTATACACTTGAACGTCTTGCTCGTATGTACATAAACGAGATTGTAAGACTACATGGTATGCCAGTATCCATAGTTTCTGACCGAAACCCAAGATTCACTTCACGATTTTGGGTTAGTTTACAAAAAGCTATGGGCACGGATTTACGATTTAATTCGGCATATCATCCTCAAACGAACGAACAATCAGAGAGGACTATTCAAACTCTAGAAGATTTATTAAGACTCTGTGTCCTTGACTTCAAGGGAAGTTGGGACAAGTTTTTATCATTGGTGGAGTTTTCCTACAACAACAGTTATCAAGCAAGTATTGACATGGCTCCATTCGAAGCGTTGTATGGAAGAAAGTGTCGTTCTCCAGTATGCTGGGATGAGGTGGGTAAAGCAACGTTGTTGGGACTGGAGTTAGTACGTATGACTACAGAAAAGATTTAAACGATCCGACAACGTATAAAAACCTCACAAGATCGACAAAAGAGTTATACTGATCTTCATCGAAAGGATGTGAAATTTGATATAGGAGATCATGTGTTCTTACGTGTTGCTCCATGGAAAGGAGTTACGAGATTTAGAAATTGAGGAAAGCTCAATCCTCGATTCATCGATCCATTTTTAATCCTCGATCGAGTAGGAACTGTGGCTTATAGACTCGCTTTACCGCCAAGTATGTCTCGTGTTCATAACGTTTTTCACATATCCATGTTACGTAAATATGTGGAAGACCCGAACCACATTATTGAGTTAGAACCGGACGAAATAGCGGAGGATTTAACGTATGAAGAAGTTCTTGTTCAAATCTTGGATAAGAAGGAACATATTCTACGCTCCAAGGTTATACTTCAAGTCAAAGTTTTGTAGAGAAATCACGATGTTGAGAAAATGACTTGGGAGTTAGAATCTGAAATGAAGTCAAGGTATCCTTACCTCTTCGATATACTAGGTACGTACCCTAATTTCGAGGGCAAAATTTCATAAGAAGGGGAGGTTGTAAGACCCCAACTTTTATAAATAAAGATGAATTTTCTATAAATATCATTTTTGAATATTATGGAGTTAATTTGATATAATGTTATAGTTGTGGGTAATATTTATAAATTTTGCAAAGTACGCAAGTTGTTATATAATATTCGATTGGTCGGAGAATATTCGTTTTAACAGAAAATATCCGTACAACGGCACAATCATTGGTGGACCCCACAATGGAATTATTGTCGGATTGAGAAAACGACAAAAATATTTTATTAAAAATAACGGCTAAAGTTTTTCCATTGATACTGTTGAACTACTCGGTAGTAAAAGTACAGTAATACGTGTGGTTGCATAGTAGCACACGGTATTGATTATTAATGCTTATGTGAGAAGTCACTCAGTTTGATTCAATTATTGTCAGTTAATAATATGAATTATTTAGCGATAAAGAATTTTTGTTTTATTCGTATTATTAACGTAATAAAACAGAAACATCTTTTTATATAAAACAGAATACTTTATTAAAGTTATTCTATAAATAGAATATATTATATTTTATTTAAAAGATTTTTCTTTAAATATGGACCGTCAGATTAAAGTAATCAATCTGGACCGTTCATGGATTAGTTACTATGCATTCTATTTTTCTATAAATAGCAGCTCATTCCTTCATTATTTCTTACGAATTCACTGAACTCTAGAGAGAGAAACTATAGAGAGAGAGAAGAAGAGTATTCTGCTACTTAACGACTTCCTTATTTCAGCTCTTCTTTAAAACGGTAAGGGGTGTTATTCTTTCTTATTCATGAAGAGAACTGTTGTTATTCCATTTCTTATTATTCTGTTGGAATAACCTGTATACGCGGTCTACCCTATACTTGGTGACATTCTTCTATTATTCTGTTGGAACATCCTGTCTGTGTGTTTTACACCGGACCTTATTCCGTTTTTATTATTATTCTGTTAGAACATCCTGTCTGTGTGTTTTACACCGGACCTGGTTCCGTCTTTATTATTATTTTGTTGGAATATCCTGTCTGTGCGTTTTACGCCGGACCTGGTTCCATTATTTATTATTCTGTTGGAATAACCTGTCTGTCCGGTCTATCGCATGCATGGTGATTTCTTTTGTTATTCCATTATTTATTATACTCAGTTAGTTAAAGTTTTGACTTCTATACTCCATAAAATTAGTAGAATATCTTTGATATTTACGCTTCATCTAGTATCTTTTCATAGAAATATTCTTCTAGGAATTCTTGAATTTTACTCCACAAAGCAGTATCATATTGACAATTTGGACGTTGTTAATTTTTGGATAAATTAATTCTTGAACTTATAATTCTTGAACTTATTTTATTGAATTCTTATCATCCTCATGTTTATAAAATGTTGAAAGTCATCTGTATCCTGTAGTGCATAAATGGAATTGGTATGATTATGATCAGGAATCATTCGGTATAATCATGACCGTAATATTATAAATGATGTGGTAAAAGTCTTCATTGGCCCGTAGTGCATTGATGGACAGTTGTTGGCATGATCATGACCATTAATGAATACACAAATATTCTTGGCCCGTAGTGCATGGATAATTGTGGTCGTGATACTAAAGAATATCATCGGCCGTACTGTAGGGGTGATTCGATGATGTGGATTATTTTGTTAAGCTGAGTCCCAGCGATAACAGTGTTGAAAAACCTTTTAAATCATAAAAGATAGTAGATTTTATTCTCTACTTGACTCTTTTAATGAATTGCTTGTTCCGCTGCAGTTAAACTTGATGTTCGTTATATTTTATCAGTTTAACACTGTTGAAGGCTAATGATAATTTATTCTGCATTATCTTAGTCATAATATTTTTTACTGGTCTAGTTAAGCTCACCCTTTCTTTCACTATTCTCTTCAAAAAATGAGAATATAGCTGGGACGAGTCGGGGAATGGAGTGATGGACCAAATGATAGTATTAGTAGTCCTCACTATTCTGTTAAATAGTGTGACAATAATTATAATGAGGACTCCTTTTGAGTTTGTATAGTCTCTAGTAGACAATAATTGTATTCAAACTCACAGTTTTGTTTTGTCGTATTGTACATAACAGTTGTATTAGTAAGTTGTATTTGTATTCTGTACCATGTATCTAACGACCCAAGATGGGTGATGTATACTTATTTTTGGGGGCGTCACATTTAATTTATTCTATCGTCATAGATTAAATTAAATACACTTAACATATTATTACGATTATGTCATTTACTTCTTAAATAATTATTCTTCCTTTTATTGTGTGACCCTTTAGGTTCTCCATATTAAATCGGTTTTGAATAAATTAATTAGAACAATTCTAATCTTATTTAAATAAATAAATTAAACTATTAATTTATTTAAATAAATAATATTTATTCTACAATCGGGATAAGCCTCTCTAGCGATCAACGACTTTCCAGATAATATAGATTTCAACATTAATCATAAAAGAACCTTTGAGTAAATAGTTACCGTACAATTCAATCCTTCCACCACATAATGTCCCAATTAAACATAAAACATGGAAATACTGTCAAGTCTTATTTTATTTAATTATATGTATGTCGATCCTTAAATGTACAACTCCAAATAATATAAATTAGAAACTCCTTTCTAATTTCATTCTGCCTTGGTCAATGACTACTAAGTTGTCATTTATCGAATCACATAGGACATTTCTCTTCTTTTACTAGAAGCGGTAGATTCTTTATTGATCATACATTATCTCCATGTATAATTTATTATATCCAAGCATACCCTTTGATATACCCTAAGGGCCTTAAGGAATAAGTCAAAGTATAACTCATCATACACAAGATACTATGATGATCTCAAGTCCAAGGATCACTTGTACTACTATCACTACAGGAATTCCTATTGACAGGCAAGTAAAACTCCATTAGGTATTCCTTAGCGAGCTACGTACGTTCAGTGAACTTATTCTCTAATAAGCACTTACATACTTGCTTTAGTGTCTCCACACAAATGATCATGAGATCAATCATCCTCATCCAATGAGCAAGCAACGTATGTACCAATCTATCCGGATTCAGTAATCCCCAATTAAATAATTCAACGATTGGGAACTATTTTAGTTTTAAGCTTTCTAAGAATTTAGATCTCATTAGAATGATCATTATTCTAAAAGCATTGCTTAAAACTATGGGTTTATCACATATTATAAAGCAGCATCACGTAGATAATTAAAAGCCTTTAATAAATTAATACTTTTTATTAATAAATGAATAAGATTGTTACAAAGTATATGTTTTATCATCAAACATGATTGGGTTGTTTGCATACTACTTTCAGGTGGCCAAAGGGAAGGCGGAGGAGATGGTAGTGGCGATGGTGGATCTCGTTATTCGATCGATTCTGATTGTTTTAGGGTTTTTGATGTTTTTTAATTAGTATAATATTATTAATGAAAGTTTTGTGGCTATTTTACCCTTTAGTATATCTCTAATGTTTAATTCCAAAATAAAAAATTATTTTTTTGCACACATCAGCTGGTTGATACCCCACCCAAATAGCAACGTCGGCAATTTCTAACGTGACAGTCTCAATTGGATAGAATTAAAAAAAAATAATAGTTCAATCATGTAATTAAAAAAATTTAAAGGTGAATCACCAAAGTGGAATATGTCAGATAATTTAGGGTAGCAAAATATATTTAAGCTTTTTCCTTACCACCATGGCTTCATTACCTTTTCTTCCTCCTCCTCCTCTCCTCCAATCCCTATAGAGCAGTTTCCGCTCATTGCAGCACCGTCACCTCCGCCATAACCTTCCAAAAATGCATGAAAATACCCTCCCAAGGAGCATCAATAGCATGGACCTACCATCCACATAACATTACCCTTGATCTTGTCCTTTTTGGCTCTTTCATATCTCCCTCCGGTTGGGTTGCATGGGGAATAAACCTTACTTCACTGGAAGTGACCGGAACACGTGCCCTAATCGCCTTTCCCGACCCCAACTTCGGCCAACTAGTCCTCCTACCATACATTCTAGACCCCGTCGTAAAACTCCAAAAACCTCCCCTCCTCTCCTGTTCCCTCGACATCCACCTCCTCTCCTCATCCGCCACCCTATACAGTAGTCGCATGGCAACTATCCACAATGGTGCCAATGTTCAAATATATGCCACGCTAAAACTTGTACCAAAATTCACCACGTGTGGAATAGAGACCTTTATGTCCAAGTGATAGACTCCACGGCACGCTTGCGTGAGGTGGTCGTCGCTCGGATCGTTTCTAGCACAGTTGTTGGGTGAATTGCTTGCAACACCTTAACCCATCCTTCGTCTATACTTTAGACGGTAATCTTGGTATAATTGCTCGCGTTCGGAATCTGCGTTGAATGGACGCCAACGACACCTTGACCCCTCGCTTATATTGAAGCGGTAATCTCGGTACAATCGACAATTGATGCGGTAGAAGACGTCACACATGCACAACTATGAATTGTTGTATGATAAGTCAAATTGAATCTCAAAGAAATAACTAAGAAACTACTAATTTCTTAGGAATTCTTCAAAGAACCAAAAGTAGATAATAAACTCACAAATATATTGAATAATAATAATGTATAATGTGTTTGATTACATAACTTGGACCTCTATTTATACTACTCAAAACAATCCAAATCCTAATAGAAATTTATAAACTATAACCCTAATAGAAGTCAATTTGGAAAAGAATTCCTATTTCTATAAAACAATAGAAACCTTATTTAGAAAGTAAATCTAAACTAATAATAAATCCTAATTATAATAGAATTTAAAATCTAAAAATCCTTGCCCAATTGAAATTATAAAACCCGTAAATATGTTGAATCCGAGATTCTGAAATCAATTTGGACAGCTATGGCGTGAGAAGTCTGCTTAATCCTTTGCATGTAATTTGAATTGAAAACTTGTTATGTAATAAACTTGTTTGTTGCTAATTTGTGACCCCCACATCAATGTAATAATTAGGAATGAATATTAAGCAGCTTAAGGCCCACTTCATATGTTCCACTTGATAAGTTATATTCACATGATATGCTGCCCAATAACGTGAATCCTTTCTAGCATGTGCTGATCCCTTGGTCCAACAATTACCGAATTGGGTCAGTCCAATTGGCCTCGAATTGAGCTCCCTGATCAGGATTGTAACACCAAGACTATTCACCCCGCCTCCACTAATGTTGATCTTTTGTCCAGTACAACCATCAATCTCATGTCTGGCACAACAACTGCAACTCACAAGTCACAACAACATCAAATCCCCAAGAATCGCGCATGGACTCATAAACGCATTCTCATGGGGAATTTTACTCCCCATTGGAGTTGTCATAGCGCGTTACTTCAAACACATATATTGACTCACTAGGGCCTGCATGGTTCTATATATCCACATGCAGGATTACAACTTTCCGCATTTCTACTAGGAATTATAGGATTTGGTATTGGAATTCGACTTGGATGACAACTGTCGCCTGGGAGGGTTTATGGGCTCCACAAGAAGTTAGGGATCGCGGGGTTTTGCATGTTTGGGGAGTTTACAGACGCTTGCATTGTTGTTTAGGCCAGGCTAATACAACAAACAAGTATAGTAAGTATTGGAAATCATACCACCATTTTGTAGGGTATGCATCTGTGGTGTTAGGGGTGGTAAATGTGTTTAAGTAATGGGGGAGGGAATGAAGGTCTTTTGCTAAGCTTTAGTATTAATTGTTTGGGACTTTCTACACTGATTGGGATGGGATTTGTGTGGCGCTTGAAGTGAATGGTTGGGTGATTTTTTTTAGAAAAGCAAAGGAGGAGGAGAGGAATTAATTGAGAAGAGAAGGATTGATTGGGGGATCTGAAAAAGCTTGTAGTTCAAGTCATGGTTATGTTAGTTAATTAACTTTGTGTTTCAATTTTCATGGCCATATGGCTCTTATAATGTGATCTTAATCAAATATAATATGGTGCAAATAATTAGTATATGTAATTAAAAAGTAGTGATAAAAACCACTTAAGTTTTAGTTCGGTTGGTGAAAAAATAGAGCTAAAAAGTGAAAAGGCTAATAAAAAAGTGTTTTGTCAAGAATGGGATTCGAACCCATGCCCTTTCGGACCAGTACCTGAAACTGGCGCCTTAGACCAACTCGGCCATCTTGACATTGGTTTCATGTATTTTGGCAAAACCATTATACTCTGTAATTGGCTTATGACACGTTGGCATATTAAAAAAAATTCTCACTACCATTTGACGTTTAAAATAAATAAATTAGATATGTACAAACTGAAAAAATCAATTACAATAAATAAATAAATAAAATTGTTAATTTCTCAAGTAAATTTGTTATTTTCATAAAAAAGGAATTACAAAATGTGAGAACTTATTATTTATACTAACACTCGGTAGCACACGTGTTGCGTGTTTAAATTATTTAGAATAAAATATAAATTTTATATATAACTAAAGTTAACGAAAACTAAAGAGAAAGGAAAAAACAATGTGACACGAAATGAATCGAATTAATGACCTCCTGTGTTAAAGTTGTGATCAAAATATCTTTTTTGGGAGCTTCTAATTTGATTTTCAAAATAAAATTTTCAAAATTAGAGATATATTTTAATTTTTTAAAGTCAATTTATGATATCTTAAAACTCAAAATTTATATAATTTCGTTCAAGTTTTGAAAGTAATAAAGATGATAATTAGTAGTATTTTATAGTTTGTGTACAATTGTTATATTTGTTTGTATTAAAACTAAATAACTTCATATCAATTTTGAATTTTTGAACAGAGAAAGTATAAATTATTTAAACAATAATTGATATTTATAATTTTTAAATTTTAAATAAATTATATTAAATTTAAATTTACTTAGACATAAAAATTACAAATTTTAACAAAATATTTAATAATTGATATTTATTATTTTAAAATTTTAAATAAATTACATTAAATTTAAATTTTACTAGACATATAATAATTATATATTTTAACAAAATACTCCCTCTGTTCCAAATTATATGATTATTATTTATTTTTTGAAAGTCAATTTGAGACATTTTCAAACTCAAAATTAAGATAATTCATTAAAAATTATGAAATAACAAAACTTATAATGAGTAATATTTTTTAAATAGTTTATACTATTCATCATTATATTAATTAAAATTAAAAGAATCTATATCAATTTTTCAATTTAAAAATCTCTTCTAAAGTTGATTTTAAAAAATTAAAATTTATCAAATAATATGAAATAAATAAAATATTTAATATGACAGTCATATCACATCATCACAACTCCAAACTTACATAATAAAGAGTACAAAATTATTCATATGTTTATCATGGATCCGGTTATCATAAAGTTAATTTAATAATAAGTTGATCAATTGACTAATACAGTACTGACGCATAGAGAGAGATTATTTCTCGTCTGCGTGTTGATACTGTATTGGTCAATTGACCAAAAATTAACTCCATGCTAACTACTCCCGTTTCTCATGTATGTGTGTGTTATGACATGATATATGACCGATCCAATTATCATGAAGTTAAATTTATAATAAATTGATCAATTCACAAATACATTATTGACACGCAGAGGGATCGCCTCCCGATCTGACAATACTGTATTTGATATGACGATTATTTTGAATATTTTGCTAGGATATGAATCAAATTAATTGCATACTACTATATTGCCAAGTTGAGATTGAAATCTTTTATAAATTATCTAAACAATAGTCGATATTTTATTATTTTTAAATTTTAAATAGATTATATAAAATTTAAATTTACTTGGACATAAAAATTAAATATCTTAACAAAATATTTAATAATTAATATTTATTATTTTTAAAATTTAATAAATTTTAATTTTAATTTTAATTTGGTTAGACATTTAAAAACTACATATCTTAACAAAGATTCCTTCTATACATATCAGTAATTTGGACAGGAAAATGAGATATTTTTAATTTTTTTATTTTTTAGATTGTGACTCCCATAAAATGTATAGTATTTATTTCAATAATAATTTTTATAAAATATAGTATTTTAGGTGTAATTTAGATGCATATATAAAAACATAATTATACAGAGTCACAATCAAAATAAAATTAAAAATATCCCATTTTCTTGTCCAAATTACGTGTCTGTCTGTCTGTCTAGACTTATTGTTTAACAAAACGTTTAATATGACAGTCATATCACGTTAAATTTACATAATAAAGAGTACAAAAACATTCAAATATTTCTCATGTATACGTAATACGTGTGTTATGACGTGATATGAAGGTTACATTGAATATTTTGCTAGGATAGGAATCAAATTAATTGCATACTACAATATTATCAAGTTGAGATTGAAATCTTTTATAAATTATCTAAATAATAGTTGATATTTTATTATTTTTAAAATTTAAATAGAGTATATTAAATTTAAATTTACTTGGACATTATGAAAAAATACATATTTTAACAAAATATTTAATAATTAACATTTATTATTTTTAAAATTTAAATAAATTATATTAAATTTAAATTTAATTAAACATATAAAAATTACATATTTTAACAAAATATTTAATATAATCATATCACGTCATCGCACCTACATACTTGCATGATAAAGAGTAAAAAGTCTTTATATATTTCTCATGTTTACATGCGTTATGAAGTGATATGACGGTTACACTGAATATTTTGTTAGGATATGAATCAAATTAATTGCATACTACTCGTTTTATTTTTAAAAGATTATCCTTTTAAAAGAAAATTTTTATTTTAAAATATTTGTCGAGAGAATAAATTATTTAATTTCTTATATTATCCTTATTTTCTCTCATTGTCCTAAAAAATTACTCCCTCCGTCCCAAATTATCTGTTGTTTTAGCAAAAAAAATTTGTCCCATTCAAGATTTCAATGTATTTTTTTCCTTTGTTTTTCAAGTTTGCCTCTTTACCCTAATTAATGATAGTCATTACTCTCATTCACGTCTCTCCTCTTTTTAAGCATCTTTTCATATTCCCACCAATAAGGATTCATGCGCAGAAAACAAAAAAGTTAATACATAAGGGCATTTTAGTATATTTATCACATATATTGGCATGTGTGTGGAACTCTAGTAAAGCAGATAATTTGGGACGGAGGGAGTATATCTTAGTATTAATAGTTTTCAACTTCCCATAAAAAGTTAGTGATAAAATTTCAAATAAATTTTACTTGGTAAATGATACTTTCTTAATTCATGTGCAAGAACCTTAAACGATAATCTTTTAGAAACGGTGATAGTACTGTATTACCAAGTTGATACTGAAATCTTTTGGGTAATTTGTAATCTGATTATCAAAATAGTGGTCACTACAATCTATACCAAAATTTTAGAACTTACTCCTTCCGTTCCTTAATACAGGTCGTTTTAGGGTTATGTACAAGCATTAAGGTAATGATTGTATAGCATTAACTATAATATTAATTGTCTATATTACCTTTGTATTGGAATAAGAGATTGTTATTTATTGGATAGAAAATAATGAGAGAACCAAAGTTACATTTAATATTTGGGGTAATATTGGACACTAAGTAATTAATGCTTACTTGAAATTCTAAAACGATTTATATTAAGGAATAAAAATATTTCTCTAAAATAATCTATATTAAGGAACAGAGAGAGTATAAATAAAGAATAGATTATTTATTTTTTTTTGATATTTTGACATGATTGAAGATACACTGGGTCCACTTTCGAATAAGCATAAACCATATAGAAATATCAGTAGAAATTCCCCTATAAATACTGCAAATGAAGAGAGGTTTGAGGCAGGACTCAAATCTGTCATATATAATCAGCTAAATATTAAGGTCGCAGCTACTACAGTGTTGTTCTTCATATATTTCATTTTGGTGAAGTGGAAAAGTCCACAGTTTTATTCTGTTGGTCCATTCACAAGCTGGAAATTCTACAGAGTTTCAGAGGTTTTATCCATTGATTTTGTCAGGTGCTCCACAGTCCACAAGACTCAAGAATTGACTTCTGTGCAAAAAGCCAAAAAGGTAACAATATAAAAATAGAACTACTAAAGATAAACCCATCTCATTTTCCTCCTCCATTCTCTCAATTCTCAAAATAGTGACCATTTCTTGAATGTATCAATTATTTTAGGCTCATCTCTCTCTGTCTGCCTTGGATTCTTGACAAGTGTTCCTATTATTGAAGAAAGGTATTTGCTTTATTGGATTTCGTGCATTCCTTTGATTAAATATTTGATGGGGTATAGTTCTTTTCGAGTTTCAAAGGCTTTGGGCTTAATTACTCCTTAAAAGGGCCATTTTTTTTTTTACTGTTTTGACGTCTAAGAGTTTGAAAAATTGGCTTTTTTCCTGTTTCAGCTTATCTTTTGGCCTTGGGTTTTGGTGTGCTTTTACTTCTTTCACTGGGATTTCGGGGCTCTAGTTGTAATATAGTCCTCAATTGCTACTTGGTTTGTCAGTTTTACGATAACAATATTCAGGCTTGACCTTTGGAGTTAGAAAAGATTCAATTTGTTCTTCAATTCTGGCTGGGTAAGTGCTAACTTTTTAGGGTTTTGGTTTCCTCTTCTTTAATTTGTCTCTAATTTTGAGCTTTTCAATTCTGTCCGAGTAAAAGTGCTAAGCTCAGGGATTTGATTTGATTTGCTTTACTTTTGGGTTTTTTCCAAAATTGAGTTCTTGAGTTTCTGAAATATTCTTCTGTTAGTTTAAGTCGAAGTAATTGATATTCTATAGTAAGCTCTTTTTACAAGGCCCAGTTTTTATCAAAATTCCGCATCAAGGAATCATGTTGTCAAATTCCTCTGTTGTTTCAAGCCCTCTGGAACCCAAATCTGATTCAGCAGCTCAGAAATTTGACAATTTATCTGGGAATGGCCAGATTGAGGAAGTAGTAGTAGGGAACTCAAAAGGGTTCATTGGGGTTTTAGAGGTTTACATACACCAAGCAAGAGATATCCATAACATTTGCATTTACCATAAGCAGGATGTCTATGCTAAGATCTGCTTGACTGATGATCTGAAAACAACTGTTTCTACCCAAACTGTTAATGGTGGGGGTAAGAATCCTGTTTTTAATGAGAATCTCCGGCTTAATGTCCGAAGCATCAAGTCTTCTTTGAAATGTGAGGTGTGGATGCTAAGTAGGGTTAGGAATTATCTTGAAGATCAGTTGTTGGGGTTTGCATTGGTGCCTCTAGCTGATGTTGTCATTGAGAATGGAAAATTGGCAAAGGAGTTTACACTCTCCTCGAGTGATCTCTTTCATTCTCCGTCTGGATTTGTCCAATTGACTATCGCTTACAATGGAGCATCACCTGAAGTAATGGAAATTTCTACGCCACACCCCTCTTTGGTGGAAAATGGAGCTGCACAAGATAAAGAGACATCCGATTCTGTTCCTGGGGAATTTGATAAGATTGAGTTCCCGGATCCAAATATTGTGAATGAAAATGAAATGATGGTCACTGAGTATTATGGGATCCCATGTGCCAGTCTGGATTCCGGAAGCTCAGAGAATGTTGACAACACTAAAGATGAAAATCACCTGAGCTCAGATATTGGTGTTCATATGGTAGAAAGCTTTGCAGCAAAAAGTGATGATGCCATTGTTGTTTCAAAGATTGAAACTCCTCCAAGTAGTGTGTCAACCAATGGTCCTCCTGCAGTTTCAGTTCCAACAAGCTCTCAATCTGTTTGTGACACTCAAGGAGCTTCAAAATCTCTAAATCAGGATGTCGTTTCACCTCTGAAGGTGAAGGCTGAGGATGTTGGAGAGGCGGACAGTGGTTCATCTGCAGTGCCAATTAGCACATTTGCACAGCCAACTATAAGCGTGAACATTGAACCTGAACAAAAAGTGGTGCAGCAAGATTATGTCGATATGTACATGAAAAGTATGCAGCAATTCACGGAGGCTCTGGCAAAGATGAAGCTTCCTTTGGACATTGGAGATGAATCAGGCAATTCAAAGGAGAAAGTCTCAGATGAGAAATCACAAGCATCAAAGGAGAATGGCCCAAGCCCAAGAGTATTTTACGGGAGCAGAGCATTCTTTTGAACTGTTTTTGGTTTGTGATTCTACTCAATTGTTATTTGATAGGTTCAGTTGATAAAAAGGCTGACTTATAACATCAAGTCTCAAATCTATTTCTTACTGAATAGATTTGAGTAGGTAGTAGGGCCTTTCAATTTCTATGTTGCAGTCTAGATGATAGGTAACAATGTCTTGTGTGTTTCAAGCTTTTTTGTATTGCTACTGCTGCTAGTATTCTATGCAAATCTTAACTATTTTCCTTTGGTTCTGGTCCATCTATTTACCATTATGGTTTTTTTACCTATTTCAATTATCATTGATGTTGAATTATGTTGTATCTTGGTCGTTGCCTAATACCTGTTCGATCTTACATGAGTTTTTACTAAGTTTAGTTGAATATACATCTAAACCAAATGTATTTTTCTCTGTGCCTTATCATGAACTGTTGTTACAAAGAAACATAGAACTCCAGAAGTATATGAATTTAATTGCCTTCTTTTTGTGTGAATATTATATGTTACATTTCGGTTTTTTCCACCTTCTCTTCTGGTTTTATTTAAATACTCGGAAAGACTAAACCACGGATCCATCCAACTAGCTCTCTACACAGTTCTACTTTGGACTTCTATTGCTTCACGTCGTCCTTCTTTTCCTTCAGTGAATCTCTTTTTTATTTTCATTTTGTGGTCTCATTTTTATCATCACTGTGGAACTCATCTATTTTATTTCACTCTCGTTTATGCTTCAAATCCTCAATGCATTATTTTTCTTTTGCTTATTTGGATTTGCACCAACAAAACTTCTAATCATTCCAAATCACACCATGGAACTTTTCCAGCAAAATGATTTGGATGTGCTTTTCCCAAGTTGTCTTATTGTTGCATCTCCCATAGTCCTAACATGCGGGTCTCTTGTTACTCCAATCTAGTAAACCTCAAAAACTCAGCTTGATGGCTGCTTTGATTCTTTGATTTTTCTCGGAAGCATGAATTATTCTTTTGTTCTCAATCCTTAAAACTTCCTAAGCATTTCCATAGTGTAAGATGATAAATGTGAGGTGCAAATATGCAAACATACTATTGGAAATATCTAACACAAGGATTAGGAATTCACACACACACATACACAAAACAAAAAACTGGAATTCTAACCTAAGTAATTAAATAAGAAATGAGATTTAACAGCCAAAATAAAGAACATGAAAAGGGAAAGATATTTTAAGCAGCTTTGCAGCTATCTTGGTTGAGATGCTCTACAGCATGCTAAATTAATAGTGACAGAAAATTCTGCTGCTAATAAAAACGAAAGCTTGAGGGTGAAACTTAATGAAACAGTATAGCACTACTTGACATCAGACTCTTTGAACTTTCTAGTAGAGTTTTTCTAAAGTCTAAACTCCTGTTTACTTTTCAGTTCTTTGATGTCAAATGCTTCATTCTAGCATCTATTATTTTAACGAATTTGAGAAACATTACTTTAGAAGATCCTAAGCTTTCAGTAGGATCACACTGTGAAGATATCCAACTCTAGAACAACTATTTATCTGCCTCATCGGGCCATCATGTTTTGATCTGATTCTAAGATTGAAAGGATTTATCTGCCTCTTCATGCCATCATGGTTTGATCTGATTCTAGGATTGAAAGTACTTATCTGCCTCATCGTGCCATCATGGATTGATCTGATTCTAAGATTTAACTGTACGACAGTATCCATATCGCTTGTATACAGGTATTGTTTCCAGAATTTGCATGGTAATCAACTCAATGAACTATTTAGGGTATTATACTATTTTTCGGATTTTCAGATGGGATGGATGAGAACACATCAACTTACATGATTTTTCATTTCATCTGGATAAGCTCTAGTAACTCTAAAATTTCTCTCCTTGCATTAATTATTCTTCAATATTGAGGGATGTTTCTAATGTGGGAAAGGATTTCCACCAAGTATCCTTGATATGCAGTTATGTTACCTATCAAACAGACTGTGAGAAAGACTAGGAGACGTACAATGCCCAAAAATCTAGATTTTTTGAAGACGAAGATATTCTGCCAGTTTCTGACTGAAGTCACTCTTCTTGCTACATAGAAGGTACGCCATGACTAGTTCAAATTATCTTCTTAGCAAGCTTTAAGAAACAGTGCTGATAATGAATTTGGAAATTATTCGTCACCTTCAAAATCAGTTATTTATGTGTGTTTTCAACACTCAACCTTTCTGAATCAGAAAAAGGAGAAATTTGTATTATGTCAGCTATCTGTTTCCAAACTGGTTTGACATTTTACTCAGTTCTTAATTTAAAAGATCACAGCTATACTAGTGTAGAAAGTGAAATGCGTACCTTCACGTACTGTCCAAATGGTATTTTAGTCGCTTGCATGATCAGTATTCAGTAGCATTGCAGTTCTGTGGCCCTGTCTTCGTTTCAGTTGAAGTACTTGTCCTTTAAACCAACCACACTGTTATTCTAGTTCATATCCTTGTAACAGCAACCCTGAGAAACAGTCTGATAGATGGTTCCTTTATAAGCCAAATTTCCTAGATTCCTGTCTCCTTGGAGCTTTGTTATCTCCCTCTTTCATGTATATGGAAAAAGTTACTTGTGTCACCACAATCACTTACGGCTCTTACTAGTCCTATTCTTCTAAAGTAGATGTTAGTCTGTCCCATATGCCAGGCCACTATGCAGATGATTTGCTGTAACCTATTCATGTGGACTCCATAATGTTTTTGTAGAAAAACTGGGTTTTTAGAAAAAAAGAAAAGTATCATGCCAAGAATGTGGAGATCATCTCACAAGGCTAGAATAATGTATTTTCCCTAATGTTGAGGAATTGATGATGATGCTTCTAAATTATTGTGACCTCCATCAATATCGGTGACCTTCATACAAGTTTTGACTAGCAATTTTGTCATCTAACCCATTGTGACACCTCAACAAAAAAGGAAAAAAGAAGCATGACATTCAAATGCACCATTTTGGGTTATTGATGACTGTTGCCTTTTCTCATCAACTGTGTGCTGCTTCCACAAATCAAGACATTGAAATTTTTTCTTATACAAAGTAACACAGGTGCAATGAATCCAAAAGGAATAAAAAAGAGAGGCAATTATGCTGCCCAATTTTTCTCCTAACTTTTTTGAGGGTGAATTGTTCCCATTTATAGTTTCAATTCCCAGTTGGGAAGACCAATGAAAATTTCAAAATTGTCCTTCTTTAAGGTAACTATATCATTGTTGTAAATAGGAAACTTCTTTGTTGTGTAATATATTGCCTTAATTTTTAAGCATGCTTTACAGGGTAGGGCACCTTTGTGTTTGTTTGTTCTGTATGTGTGACTGTGGGTGGTTGTGTGTGTGAGATCAGAAAATGAGACCAGTGTTTTTTATTGTTTTTGTGGCATCTATTTGATAAATTACTGATCCTACATGAGAGAGTTTTGATGATAATCCCAACATCATGATCATGTCCAATAGGCATGCATATTACCATTATTACTTTTCTGAATTGGAATCAAAATAAAGGTTACTTTAAATAATCATATTAGTTGATAAAATGTTTGAACAAAGAGGTCTTGAAGAAAAATCCGGAAAATATTAGTAGTTTATTGAATTAAATGTTATTTAGGAAAACAACTTGACGTGTTCATATCCTAGTCAAATATCATGCCTGAAAAGTTTTGGGACCTCAATAAGAACAGAGCATTATATCAACTACCCCATACATTTTTTTTTAAAGTAAATATGTGAAACAACAAATATCATAGTTAAAAATACTTCATATCTAGCTTATAATTATTATAATAATTTGTTTTTAAATTAAATAATTTCAAAATTTTAGCTAATTTGACCCCAAAAAATCAAAATATAACTCTAATTTTGTAACAGAGTATTCAGCAAATATCCAGCTCTCACATTCAAATAAGTGAAGGGAGTTGTACTGGAAAAAGAATCAGAATTTGTGGCAACTTATGGGGACACTAGAAGGGTATCCTGCAAATGTTTCAGTGTTAATACCAAGAAGAACCTCTGAATACATTCTGAGAAGAAACAAATTCAAGACAACCAGAATCTTTGTGGAGACAATACAGCAAGGTTACATTAAAGGAACCTGATTAAAACAATAAGTAAAAGGTCTATTCTTGGTTTTTTTCAATGTATCACTGCCTCACCAGAGATGCATGATACGTTTCTCACTATATGCCGTAAACAGATTATACATCTCACTCAAATCCAAAAAATAACACCTAAACGTAACTCAAAATCGAAATCCTTGAACACAAAAATCCTTTTATGGCTTCTATCTCTAAACTTAAATTCTTCAAAACAGGCCTCCAGTTAGCTCTAGATAAGATAACCAGTTCTCTTTAACATTCCAACTGAAAATGTACTATCAAGAGTATGCAAAATTCACAGTTTGCCAGCTACATCATCTTCTTCACCTACTATAACATCCTGAATTCCAATATCCTCCTCCTAGCCAGCCATTCCTGTGCCAAGTGAAAACCACAAAATCATAAAATATCAGAAAATAGGTTTGTAGTGGATATCTTATATGATATTCAAATAGAAGAAACAGTTTGCTATTGGCTTCAAAAAGTATAACTACTTCTACCATGAGTTTATAGAAATATATAAGATAAGAAATCATAGAAACATGCGCATTCTAACATAAGTTCACAAACTACGTAACTTAAGAGGAATACCAATATCATGCACAGTTAAATTCGTAAGTACATTACTAGTCCAAATTCACTAGTATAATAATTCCTAATAATAGTCGGGTCATGGAACAAATGATGAATATCAACTATATTACATGTGAAACTTTTGAAATTTTCTCATTTGAAGTCCATATCACATGTTTCTTCTAGACTAGAGAGAGCTATGTGCAAGAATGATGATGCCAAACTTACGGCTGAAGAACACTTCCTCGCTTACACCTTTGTATCTAAAACCTCCCAAAAATCTGTATGTGAAAAACTTTCAATGTATATTTCATTTTTTTTATAAGTAATCTTGAAATGTATATTACAAAATATAATTTTCTGACAAGTGAAATCTTTTTTAATGTATATTACGTAATTTGATAAACACCCACTAATCAAAACAGCTTTAGGAAAACTAAAGGCAGGACAGCCCGATCATGTGCTAAGTTTGGCTAATAAATATGTCGTAGTCAAACTTATAAAGGTAGACGGAAGATGAAGCCTTTCTACAAGAACTTATATTCTGGGTTTATTGAATAGAAGTTTATATGAAATCTCACCAAGAGTGCTGCAAGTTCAAGGGGGCACCAACCACTTTTTTTGGTCATGGTAAATTTCATTAGAGAAAAAAAATGAATTAGGTTTGATACATTTTTGGTAGATTTAGAATTGTAAGAAAGGTTGTTGAAGTGACCTGAGGCAATAGGTAAAGCAAGAACAAAAGTTGCCTTTAACCTATAATGCTTGGAACAAATAGGTGACCATAAGCTGCGCCCAAGTGCAGGGATTAGACCAGCAACTGTGAGGCTCTTCCATCCATATTTAGATAGTTACATCCCTCAACTTTTTATTTTTAATTTTTTTCTGATAGGTGCTCCAACCTCAAAACTTAAGCCAAACTAACACAAGCTTTGAATAATAACCTCGGTAAATTAAAATCCTGGATAGATACTAATTAGGCTTGCCCTAATTCTGCAAAAGCCAAGAGGTAATGTAGAATACTAAAATTTTTTGACTTTTAAAATTTTTTTGACCTAAGATGACTTGCATACACCCATACGCCATAATTTAAAGAATGGGCTACACACCATAGCTTCAATCCATGCCCAACATCTGGAAATTTCATAACATGCATAGCTAAAACTACTCTAGTAGCAAAGCACTCTACAGAAAAAATAATAATTTGATTAATCCCAAAAATAAATTACATGGTCATCTCAATCCAATAAAGTCCTGGTTTTCCCTTTTTCTTATAAACTGTTTGGAATCAGTAATACTGGCACCAAACTTAGACCGATTGCACCTGGAAATATCTATACATGAATTTTCAGAGATGCATGATTCCAGAAATCTGAGTTCAGGTATTTTAGCAAGAAATCTCATCTTAATTCAGATCAAATGTTCAAGTATTCCTACATGCATCAACCCTAGACTAAAATAGGGAAGATCGGTTGCTAGAAATAACACTCGGAAGTCTTAAGTTAAAGGCTACTATTCAGTTATTTGATGCGTCTTTGGAACCACATCAATGAGCTTTAATATAATAAAAGCATGTAAGACTTCTCAGTATCACTAAATTTAAGTATGAAGTACATGGCTTGATATACAATTCTTCATCCCCACTTATGATGAAGCTCCGGTAGGCATTCCTAGTCAAAAACTTCAAATATGAAATCTATAACTATAAGATCAAGTGTCATTCCATCACAAACAATCCAGCCTGTGCAACCAAATTACATGGCTTTCTAAATCTTTCTTGTTCTAACACCATTAGTTATTACAACTGAATTGGCAATTCAGGTCAACACAATCTCAGAGATTAGCTAAATCCAAAAGGAAATATTTAAGTCTATGATAAGTGCCAAGCTACCCATAGTTAAAGGATAATAGTAAATCATTTATATAACATATTGTAACACCCCAGTCCCACATGGAAACATATGGGAAAAAATTGTCTGTAGTTAAGGAATTAAGTTACTACCAATAGTACATTCAAGTTATGACATTTTGGGTGATTCTGTGATGGGCTAAGATGACCAAATGTAATTTAAGGCTTTATTTGGATGGATTTTATTCGATTCGGATTTGGGATTCGACCCAAGATTTGTTTCGGACTCTGAATTTGACCCGGGTTGTTTCATATGGTATCAGAGCCGACTCTCGAAAGCTCGAGTCAGGTCATCCGAATCGGTTCTGACGGGGACATCAGAAATTTAAGTGGGGGAGTTTGTAACACCCCAGTCCCACATTGAAAGATATGAAAAATATTTGCCCGAACTTGAGGAATTAAGTTATTACCAATAGTATTTGTCTGTACTTGAGGAATTAAGTTATTACCAATAGTACCTTCAAGTTATGACCTTTTGGATGAATCTGTGGTGGGATAAAATGGCTCAAAAAAATACTATTGGACCATGGTTTAAGGCTTTATTTGGATGGATTTGATTCGGACTTGGGATTTGACCCAAGATTTGTTCCGAACCCTGGATTTGACCCGGACTGTTTCACATGTTAATCATTTTAATCTTATCATTCTTTGAAGTTTAGTGTTATAGCCACAACAATTGGATGAAGCTATCGAGTAGCCCCAAAGCTATGTACAATTCTTCGGTTCTCAGGGCAAGTATCTGAGAATTGTTTTATGCTCTGATCTCCAATCTACTACAGTTTTTCTAATTATTTTTTGACAAGTAAATAGTGTACAAAAATATAAGTTTAATAAGCTACTCAAATCTCAAGTTAAAACTCAAACATAAATTGATTCCTAATAATGGAGATGATAGATACCCTACTTTTTCTCATCGATGGCTTTTTTAAATTTTTATATTTGAAACACATAATACAGCCATACAACATGATGACTGTATTAATGGCTTGGGAAAGAATAACAGTTCACATCGATCAAGGAGCTGAAGCTCTAGAGGTCAAATGGAAATCCTATTCTTATTGTTACTCATTATCATGCTGATGTAGAAATGTTATCCCTATTATGTTACTCATTATCATGCTGATGCGGAAATGCGGAAATGCGGAAATGCGGAAATGCGGAAATGTGGAAATGCGGAAATGCGGAAATGCGGAAATGCGGAAAAGGAATTTCCACAAATGAATACATTTACTTACATGATTTATAAAAACATACTCCCTTTGTTCCACACTTTCACAGAAGAGAGTCTCATTTGACAAAATTTTATGTTCCACAAAAGAGACATCTTGTTACAAAGAGTAGTATAAAATGACAATGTCCTCGTGTTTGCCATCATAATTTCATTGTCATGCCACCACTACTAAACTAACTTCTTATAATTTTTAGAGGTAAGCATGGTAAGGAAAAAGCATCCCTAATGTTTTCTAAGTTTGTAATGGGAGTCTTTTTGTGCAACGGAGGAAGTACTTACACTATAAGAGTAGTCATGAGAAAGCCCATGTACTTGAACAAAGTGGCCACAAATCCCCGTATTGTAAGAAAGTAGACAACCTATTACATGATTTAGTTTATCCGAAGAAATTATGATATAAATTTTATTTTCTTATGCAAACTGTAAATTATCACGTCTTTAAAGTGCATATACAATCTCGTAAAGCAATACTTTCAGTTGAACTAGATTTGCCCAACTCAATAGAAAACTTCAATCAAACAACATTCTCATGTGATGATTCAAAAACCTTGTTCTTGTCTACTTTCCTAATACAATTAGAGTAAGATCCTCACTCCAATAAATTGAAATCGGCAATATAACAATCGTAGAAAGTAGAAACATGTATGCACAAAATTAAGGAGATGAATTTCGAAATACAGAATCCTGCAAAAAAAAAGTTCCTGATCTGTAATAATCATTGTTGTCAAGTCGTCGCCTAGTCGTCGACTAGTCGGTAAGTCGCTCGGAAAAAGTAAGTCGTCCCAACGATTTGGTAGCTGTGCACAAAGTCGACCGCTCAGCCGACGACTTGGACGACTAGATGGGAAATCGGACGACTTGGACGACTAGCAGGGGAATCGAGCGACTTACCAAATTGGGTTTGCCCCGACCCAGTTCAAAACTGGGTAAAAAAAAGGAGCCTTGTTCGTTCGTTCGAGTTCGACAGCCCTAATCGACTGAACTTACGACACGAGACGAGAGGGAGAAGAGAGGGAGATCAGAACTTACGATACGAGTACGAGAGGGAGAAGAGAGGGCGATCGTCTTCATCCGGCGAAGGAGGCGAACTCCGGCGAGTCACTTACAGTGACAGCGTAAGGTATGCTTCTTCTGACTGCTTCTCTTCTTAACTTCTTCAATCTTCTGTTTTCTACTTCTGTCAAGCGAACTGCCGAACTCTGCTTCTGTTTTCTAAAAAACCCGGCTTGACCGTATTGTGATGAACTTGACGTTTTGTTATCAATAGTATACACATATATTACATATAATGGTTGACATCCTATTTATTTCCTTGCATTTTCTTGAGTTTATTTCCATACCCAAGTACCCAACCAATTGGTATTAAGTTTATTTCCATTTTCTGATAGCTGAGTTTAGCAGTTACCAAAGGGGCAATAATTTTTGGTTTATAAATGGCTGCCTATTTATTTTTTGATGTTAGTATTGAGAGTTTAGCAGTTGTCAAAGGGGGCAATTATGTTCTGATATTAGAGTTAGCAGTTACAAGTATTAATTTTTGGTTTATGTTCTGAGATTGAATTTTTGGTTTATAATGTTTGGTTTATAAATGGCAATATTTTTGGTTATGATGTTAGTTTGTTTGTGGCAATATTAGAGTTGGCAGTTACAGGTATCAAACTATCAATGCTAGGCTGCACTATGCAGTATGTGTATGCAGCAGCTACTATGTTGATTAGTATTGAGTCTATTGACTCATTTTTATTGTTTGTTTGTGTAATTGTTTTTTGTAGACACTTAAATGGCGGAAAGTTCTGGAGCGGAGGGTTATGAATCTTATGATCCAAGTAAGGATCCTAAAAGAAAGGCCAAGTCTAAGGATCCGGGGTGGAAATATGTCTTTTGGCCAGAATTGAACGATAAAAATCTTGTTCAATGCATGCTCTGTGGAAAAAAGGTTCATGGAGGAATCAAAAGATTCAAACAACATCTTACCAGTGGGTATGGTGATGTATCTAAGTGTCCTCGAACCACAATAGAAATTTCAAACGAGATGCATCAAGCTATAATGAGTAACAAAAGGAACAAGCCAATTCAATTTGATGACACTGACGAAGTAGAAGAACTTCAGTCATCTAATAATCCAATTCCAAGCAATCCTTCCAATCCTTCAACTCATTCAACTACTAAGTTCTGGGACTACATCTAAAAGACAGAAGAGTGTATTTCAATTCCCTAAGCCACAATCACAACAAAAGGCAATTGAAACTCATCTTAGGAAATCTCCTGAAGAGGTTGTGGACGAAAGGCATCGCAAAGGTCCTAGTCAAACAACTTTGGAGAATCGTCTAAGGTCACCGGAAGAGAAAAAGAAAGTTCACATGCACATTGCCAACTGGTTCTATGAGAATGGCATTCCTTTTAATCCAGTAAATTCAAGAAGTTTTGAGGTGATGATAGAGGCTATCGGGCAATATGGGTCGGGTTTGAAGCCTCCTTCGTATCACGAGTTGAGAGTTCCTCTTTTAGGGAAGGAAAAGACTAAAACAAAGGAACTGAAAGAGAAACACAAATCTTCTTGGAAGCAGTACGGTTGCACTATCATGTCAGACGGATGGACAGACAGAAGAGGCAGACACTTGATCAATTTTCTTGCTAATAGTCCTTCAGGGACTTACTTCATGGGATCGGTTGATGCTTCTAGTCAATCTCAAGATGCAAGCATGTTGGCAGAGTTGCTTGATGACAAGATCAAAGAGATTGGCCCTGAGTTTGTTGTGCAATTAGTGACAGACAATGCCTCTAATTATAAGGCAGCTGGTAAGATTTTAATGGAGAAGAGACCTACTTTATTCTGGACACCATGTGCAGCCCATTGCCTCGACCTTATGCTAGAGGACATAGGCAATTTGAAACAATTCAAGTCTACAATCGGGAAGGCCAAAAAAATAACAACATTCATTTATAGACATGGTCGCCTTCTTGATGCGATGAGGAGCAAAACAAATGGGAGGGACCTTGTGAGATCGGGAGTCACCCGATTTGCTACATCTTTTCTGACCCTTCAAAGCTTGTGCAAGCACAGGGATGCTTTGAGACAATTATTCATCGGTGATGATTGGACACAGTCCAAGTTATGGACTACAGAGGCGGGGAAGAAAGTGTATGACACAGTTATGTCTTCTAGTTTTTGGCACGTCGCTGAAGATTGTATTAGAGCGTCCCAACCATTACTTGTTGTCTTGAGGATTGTGGATTCGGATGAGAGGCCAGCTATGCCTGAGATTCTTGCTGCGATGGAATTTGCAAAGAATAAGATCAAAGATGCATTTAATAACAAACAAAGGCTATATAAGAAAGTGATCGACATTATCGAGCGAAGATGGGCATGCCAAATGGAGCAAAAGCTATATGGGGCAGCTTTGTTTCTAAATCCGGGAAAATTTTTTGACATTAAAGAAGATGAAGAATCTGGGTTAGCTTACAAGTTGCGTAACAACTTCAATGATGTTCTTGCAAAAATGGTTCCCGACCAAGGTTTGGCAGACAAGATAAGCGACCTAGCCGATGTCTACGAATCTTCTCGTGATGACTTTTCTAGAGACATGCCGATTAGGCAAAGAAAGACAAAAAATCCTAGTAAGTATAATAGTATATTAAATTAATTATAAATTTTACTCTTTTATAATTTAGAATATATTTGATTTTTTATTGTTTTACATCTAATTCTAATGTAGTTGATTGGTAGAATACTTTTGGCGCTTGTACTATTGAGCTTGCAAGGTTTGCAAAGCGAATCCTCGGCCTTTGTTGTTCTTCTTCCGGTTGTGAACGCAATTGGAGCACTTTTGAGTTTGTAAGTATTTATATATTCTTTACTAAATCTATAAATATTTTATATATTCTTTACTTAATATTTTTTAAAACAAAAATTTCAGATACATTCGAAGAAGAGAAATAGGTTGGAGCATCAAAGGTTGAATGATTTGGTGTATGTGAAATACAATCGTCGAATTGTTGAAAGGTTCCAAAAGAGGCGCGAACTTGGACGAAACTTTAATCCATTAGTCTTGGATGATTTTGATTGGGGTAGTGAATGGATAGTGCCCGAGCAAGATGTAGTTCATCATGGAGATGATCTTACATGGGAGGATGTTGATAGAGCTGTTGGTGCATCCAATGCCGCTGAGGGCCGCAATCTTCGTAGACTGACGAATGTCTACTCACGGCGTAGTGGTTCGACTTCTACGGAACCACCGAGGACAAGAGCTTTGCATGACTCTGATTCTGATATTGGAGAAGAGGAGGAAGGCCTTCCTAATGATGATGAGGATGTGGATGATGATTATGGTAGAAGAGTAACTACTGTTTTGAGTGATGATGACACTACTAGGAGACATGATGATTTGATCTTTGATGATTTAGCTTGATAGCTTGAGTGATCATTTCATTATGAAATATGAGACTTTTGAATTCAAGAATACTAAGTTTGTATGACTTTATTTTTATTTCTATATTATGTTTGTTTTTGGCAATGTCACAATGAACATGTCTTTATCACATTAAGAATGAAATGGTTGTCTAATGTTATGATATGATTATATGTTTGTTTATACCTTTATCTTAACAATACTTGTTTACTTGTTTTATCATAAATTATTGAAATTATTCTATATATACAATCTTAAAACTTAAGAAACTAAACATAAATTTATGAATTATATTGAATTAAACTAACTATTACAAATATTTCACCATTTATATAATTTGAAGTTGGTACAAATTCAAAAAAATTACAACTATAGTAAAATTATCGTTTTGACTTGATCTTGTCCGCTTCTTCTTGTGATTTGATATGTTATAACCTGCATTTTGAATATGAAAAATCATTAGAAATATAAATATATAAATATTCATATAAATGGTAAATATATATAATTTTATACGTATAAAATTTACATTATTCACGACTTGTCGACTTGCGGACGACTAGTCAGACGCTTTGTCGACTAAGCGCTTAAGCTCCCGGCTACCGCTTTGCCTCGACTTGGCGACTTGATAACTATGGTAATAATCATAGTTATCAAGCGACAAGTCGAGGCGAGACTAAAGCGCTTAGACGACAAGGCGCTCGAATAGTCGTCCACGAGTCGACAAGTCGTTAAAAATATAAATTTTATCAGAATAAAATTATATATATTTAATATTTATATGAATATTGATATATTTATTTTTTTAATGATTTACCATATTCATAATGCAGGTTGTAGCATATCAAATCACAACAAGAAGTGAACAAGATCAAGTCAAAATGAATATTTTTATTATAGCTGTAAGCTTGTAATTTTTTAAACTTGTATAAACTTCAAATTATATAAACGGTGATACATTTGTAATATTTAATTTAATTCAATATAATTCTTAAATTTATGTTAAATTTCTTAAGTTTTAATATTGTATATATAGAATACCATAAATTTATAATTAAGCATCCTATTTATAATTTTACATTAAGATGTTAAATTAATTTTACAAAAGGGCAGAATTATGTTATGTACTATATATATAATATATAGCAATATAGGCAGCAGTGACAAGTAATAAAGTTATAAATTATGTACTATATATAATATAGTAGTATAGACAGCAGCACATGCCGCAGCACACACAAGACACAACACAATTATATATAATACTCCTAGGCCCTAGCTAGTCATTTTGGAACAATTAAGCAGCCGCATAAGTCAGCACACACAAAACACAAGTCACACAACACAAGCAATAAACCAGAACCAGTGAAGAAGAAGAACCGAAAAAGCAGAGGTGAACTGAAGAAGAAAAACTGAAGTAGCAAACTAGCAGAAGCGAGAAGAAGAGAATAGAAGAACTAAATGAAAGAACAAAAGAAAAGTCGAGAAGAAGAGAAACCTCATGCCGCCGTCGGTGTCGTTAGAGGTCATCGCCTCGTTGAAATCGTCTCGTCGGTGTCGCCAAACTGCCGAACTGAGTCGCCTTCTCTCCCTCACCCTCTCTCTATTGTATGTTCGCGAAGTGGCTTGGCTGATTTGATCGATCTGAATCTGGGTTTAGTTTTTTTTTTTCCAATTGGACTTTAAGTCGAACTATAATCAGCATCACCAAGTCGCCCGATCTGCTTCCAAGTCATCCAAGGTGATGGCGATGACATATCCAACTGAGCGCGCGCCTTTCTACCCCTCTAGCAAGACGTTTGGACAACTTGGCCTAACCCAGTGAGTGGACACCTATGCGACGATTTAACAACAATGGTAATAATGGCATATCCCTCCATATATTTCAAGTTTCATATTAAAAATAAGGAATTATAATGATCCACGAACACTTGAATTTCGGTCATAAAAGATTTTTACACTTCCATTGTCACCTAAGAGACTGCTTTCAATTCATTAAAATGGCAAGGAGTTGACTTCTGCAATCTCAATGATTGGAAAAAAAAAAAAGAGTCCAAGAATAGGAACTTTGCTGCCAAGCAAGAATCAAGGATAAGACAGGAATAGATCCAAGAGTCGAGTACAATATTTATTTATTTTCATTTAATAAGCAAGAATTCATTCATAGAGGCACCAAGAGGGTTTACCATATAGAATCTAATTAACAAAATAGCAGGAAAACCGCATGAGACCAAATCACACAAGCAAAATCATGTTCCTATACTAAACTCCGACAAAATATCAACAACAGCAATAACTGATCAAGGCTAAACCTCATCTGCACTCGGAAAGAAAAAAAAATCATACATAAGCATTTATATGTTCGCAATTGATCATTCATCAACCATTTAGCTCCATATCACCACAGTCGATCAGAAAGCATATCCCACTTAGCATGACTCCTTTTCAGAACTCGACCCCCTCCCCCCACAAGCACTCATAAATTGGACCGCTGAAACAGGCATCACCTATGATATCCCCATAAAGAGAAAACCATCAGCCATAGCTGACTAACAGTCTTAAAACGAAGAAACAAATTATCTAACCGACTCCCTGACACATGTAATACTGATTCACGACAATTTTACCACTCCTCTATAAAGGTCTTGGTATAAATCTTCCCAAACGTTGTTGTCCACGTAAAGAAAAGCCACCTTTTGTGGAACCCACTTTCCAAACACTCCGCCATAGAAATGTTGATGCACCCCTACCACACAGAAGATAATAATAAGATCTAACCAAAAAAAGATTGGCCACTACTATAAGCTCCCCAACACACTCAATACACATGATCACTAAGCTGCCCAAACTCATCCAAAGTCATAGACTTTGTTCTATGACAAAAAATGTTCTAAAAGGCGCTAGGCGGGAGGCGGGTGGCCTAGCTCCTAAGTCAATTTTAATATTTTATCTTACATTTATCCAAACAAAACAATAATATAAAGCAAAACAATCTATAATAAAGATAATAAAGGTATTTGCTTAAAATTCAAATACATATCCATATTGCTAATATCAAAATTCAAACACAAACATGCAACTGTTCAAAGTTCAAACATGTTTTTAATATATTAGTTTTATTCATAAACAAGATTGCTATTAAATAATAAAATTTAAAATTTCAAGAATTTAATTCAATATTAAAACTTTAGAAACTAAACATAAATTTAAGAATTATATTAAATTAAACTAAATATTACCAATGTATTATCATTTATATAATTTGAAGTTGGTACAAGTTAAAAAAATTACAACTATAATAAAATTATCCATTTTGACTTGATATTGTTCACTTCTTGTTGTGATTTGATATGCTACAACCTGTATTATAAATATGGTAAATCATTAGAAAAATAAATATATCAAGATCTGGTTTTGGTAGTTATTAAAATTTTAAAAAACCTATCCGCCTAGACCCCGCTTAATTTCCTACAGGGATTTTTTTGCCGCCTAGGTGAGGTGCCGGGGGCCTAGCGCCTAAACGGGGCGCCAAGGGGGGGCCTAACGCCTAGGCAAGGTCTAGACGGACCTAGGCGGGGATTTTTAGAACACTGATGACAAATAATTTCTCAATCATAAATTTAAAGTTTCAAACCAACTAACTAAAGCTTCAAAATGAGGTTCATTGTAATTTTTAATTGATTTTTAATCCTGCAATAAATTAATGAAAAAACAAAGGAAGAAAAAAAAGGCTGGTTGCAAAATTGTTTTACTACAACTGTATATTGTTTAGTTCCTAAGATAATATCTGTGCATGATTCCATTAGAAGTTCTACAAATTAATATTTTGATCTCAGTTATTTCTTTTTTCCCATTTAATTGCTGAAGAAATGGAAAAGGGGAATGGAAATATAAAACCACTTGGTTTAAGCTTTTTAGTAGACATCGTTTGCAAATCATCGCTACCAAATACTATAATGAACAAGCTCCATGATATGTAAATAAACACGTCCATGCAATTTGACAATTCTGTATAAATGTTGTGGGAACGGAAATTTATCAACTAAAACACGTGTCATTTAGATTATCTTTGGATATGTTTTAGTTACCTATTCTAGCAACAAAGCTTTTACTCAATGAGACTACTCTACAGGATGTTATGACCAACATTCTGAACAAGCAATCATATTAGTACTGTAACATGTCTGCATTAGACAGTACACAATACTGAAATTTGATCACATAAACAGTAGCAAGAAAACAAGTAGGTCAAAAGTAGCTCTTACCTCTGTTTGACTGTCCCTTAGAAACACCATAACCACCAACAAAACCAGGAGAACTTTTAACCTGCATATCACTAGCTCCATTGCCAAGCCCATAACCAAATGCACCAGATTCCTCTCGCTCAGGATTTGCTGAGCGCCAGGTGTTGTCTCCATATACTGAATTACTAGCATATAAGTCTGCAAAAGCCCCATCATAGCCACCATTTGATGCAGCATAGGATGATGTGGGTGCACCAGTAGTTGCACTATTTCTTCCATACCCCCCTGCTCCCAAATTGTAACTGTTATCAGCACCTCCATAACCAAGATTCCCACCCTGACTAGAAACATTTCCCCTGCCTTGCGGCGAAATTGGAGAAGACCCCCAATTAAGTGCACTATTGCCAAAGTTTCCTCCTCCAAGATTACCAATTCCAGATCCCACATAGCCACTTGAATTTGTAGAATTCGCTCCGTAGTTAAGCCCCCCAGTACCCCACAAATTTCGAGTTTGTGAACTAAAAAAAGAAGTGTTTCCTCCATTCCCACCATCAAAACCCATAGAATTACCAAACCTGTTTGAATTACCAACATAGTAAGGGCTCATTCCCCTTCCATAGCTGATAGTATTATTGAAGTTTGCATTTCCGCCATAATTTGGGCTCATCCCTGGCTCAAAATTCAAGCCCATTCCATAACCAGAACCAAACGGAGCAAACCCACTCCTTCCAGCAGTAATTGGACTGAATCTACCATCCATCCTTACTCCATACCCTCCAACGGCACTAGGTGAGTATCCCTGATTGTAGCCAGTAAGGAAATTATTGATCCTACTCAATCCATAATTGTATCCACTGATTGGGCTTCGGATAGGACTAGGTGATAACTCTTTTGGAACTGCACGCTTTACCTCTACCATTTTACCATTAAGCTCATGAAAAGTTTTGAGCAACACTTTGTCCACTGCATCCTCTGCATCATAAGTGATGAATCCAAAGCCTCTTGGCCTCTGAGTGTTGTGATCATACATCACCACAACATCTGTTATTATCCCAAATTGCTCAAAATAATTTTTAAAGTCGCTCTCCGTGACAGTAGAAGCTAAACCTCCAACAAATATTTTTCTTGTGCGAACTGGACCGGGAGAACCCTGAATGCTACCACTGTTTCTACTCATTGTGCTATTATGATCATCCCTTGGAACAGCCTTTTTCGCCTCAACCTAAAAAATGAGAATTTGAAGATAAAACTAAGCTCATAGTAAACATGTATTTTAAGTTAGAAGTCATATCAATACGAAAAGGTCTCCTGCTAGATCATAAGTAAAAAAGAAACAGTAAAATAGGATCAAAAGGTTACTCTTTTACTCATTTACTGATAAGAACACAATGTGAGCTTACCATAAACTCTAATGAGGTAACTACATTGGCTCTACTTTGAGAAATATCATTGTATGAATTATATTATTTATTTAAATCAAACCCTTAACAAATTTAGATTCGGATTTGATGATAAAAATTCATTTCCCTTTTGTGGAGCAATTCTCTTCAATAAATTAACTAATATGAATGTGGGCATCTAATTGATACAACAACTTACCATCCTGCCATCAAGATTGTGCTTCTCCTTAATCACTCTATCAGCAACAACAGGGTCGGCAAATACAATAAAACCAAAACCACGAGCACGTCCTGTTGTTCGGTCCTTCATAATCACAGCTTCCAACACCTCGCCATAACTACTAAAATACTCCTTGAGACGTTCTTCGTTTGTGTCCCATGAGATTCCACCAATGAATAGTTTGCCTAGATCCGATTGCATATTTCCTACTTACCAAAAAATTTCTTGTCATTCTAAATTCCAAACTATAGAATCACAAATTGCCATTATTCAATTATAAATAAAAGGCAAAACTTTAGGGTCAATCCAGATACAGCTCAATACGCCACATAAAGTAAAAACTCATCAAAGTTCACTAATTGTTTTATCAGTTCATGAAATAAAAATGTAGACTCAAAATTAATCAAACAACAAGCCACATACCTTACTTTCAAAAGCTACAAAAAAACACAAAATAGTATGTCTGATACCAATTGGATTTTCTCGGATTCAACCAAAGAACGTCGGATCCTTGGATGATCAATTAAACAACAATTCAATATTCCTGGAAAATAAAGAAAAAAATTGAAATCAATAGTGATTTAATTATATTAGCAAAGACCCTCATCAAGATCACAGTACTGACTTCAAATTACAAGAATCAACACCCAAGTTCAGATTTTTGACAAAAACCCACCCGATTTAATAAAACCCAGATGAGAAATCTTGAAAAATACTAAGATCTGGTAGGAGGAGGTGTAATAAGAACTGAGGGCATGTTCATCCTCCTCAGTATGTGCCCCCTGTGTTTCTCTCTCCTTGTGCTCTTTCAGTTCTTCAAAATTTAATTTCTTTGAGTAATGTGAAATTAGATACACACCAAAACAGATGGGAAGATATGTATGTCCAGAGCAAAGAAAGAAGGCGAGAGGAATGTCTATAAGCTTATATATATATAATGGAAAAATATTTGAATTTCATTTTCAGTTTAATATTATTGTAAGAAGAATATTGGGAAATATGTGGTAATGAGAGAGAAAAGAAAAGGGGGAAAATGGAAATGGGATGTATCGATCTGATTATATTCTGATAAATGGAAGAATTGCTTGTCGTCTAAATTGAGCCTTATATACTTATTGGAAAAATTCATATTATCAGTGAATGTATGTGCATGAAGAATGATGACCATGCATACCTATGCGTGCCACGGGCCCACCAGACCATACTATGCGTTGCAGCTAATATTTGGTGATGGACGGTTAGATCACTTGGATAATCTAGTACTTGTATTAGATTATTTTCGATTTTTTTTCATTTAAATAAGGTAAAATTGTTACCACCTTGAGCTTCAAAACTTACTCCTATGAACCTACCAAATTTTTAGTAAAAGTCCCTTTCTTTCTTTCTTTCTATCTTTTCTTTTCTTTTTAACAAGAAAATCTTGTTGAGCTTATAACTAGTCAAAAAGGGCAGGTTTGAAATAAATTTTAAAAATTAACATTAAATAATTATTATTCCCTTTGTTATGTAAAAATTAGATTAATTTAAATTTTAAAGTTAAATTGACCAATTTTATGATTAAAATTTGTCTAATTTTCTTTTAAATATTGATAAAGAGATTATTATTACTATAAAAAACAAACGACGTTTAATTTACTACTACATCCAATTTTTAGAAGTTCAAAAATAAAAACAAATGTACTTAATTATCAATTCTAAAATTAGTTAATTTGACCCAAAAAAGTCAAACTAAAGCCAATTTTTTCGGAACAGGGTGAGTATTTTATATGAATAATTTATATGCACAAATTATAAATAAATGGTAAGGCCCATAAAATACATGCCAATAAAAAATATATAAAAACTTTAAATGATAGGTCCCACTTATTGTTTCTTCTTCTTCTTCTTTTTAATATTATTTGTGTTATGTAAAGTTTGGGCATATAGAATTACTCCAATGATATAATTTACTTTCTCTGTCCCACAAAAAATGATTAAAGTATAAAAGAAGCTTGTCTGAAAAAACATATCTAAATTACATGTTAACGCCTGATTTTGTACGTTTGACGAAATCACCAAAACAGTAGGACAAAATCGCGCTAACGGTTGATGGAGTAATTGTTGTAAAATCAAACTCACGAAATACACTCACATAAACATAAATAAAGAAATATAAAGTATAAACACAAGAATTTACGTGAAAACACAATTGAAAAAAAAAACCACAGAGAGAGAGAGTAATCCACTATAATAATATTGGGAGTACAAGTTGTGTATTTGTGTAATATCTCTTGTGCCCTATCATATTGTCTTTTTTCATAAACCCTAGCTTGTAGCCGTATATATAGAAGTCACCTCCACCCGCATCCAACTAGGAGAAGGACTCATTATCCCTCCACAATCCTATTTTAATAAGGACTCTTCCACTGTCATAATAAATACATATGGGCCATCATCAGATCCGGACTATTAAATAAATTGGGCTGCACCATAGCTAAACCCAAATAATCATACTCCAACATTGTCCCCCAGTTTCTTATTTATAAGGAACTTATAAATGAGGGACTATACAAATTTATCCCAACAAAACGACCATATTTGCCGAAGACAAAATATCACACCTGAACTCCATGTGCCGAACTAAAATTGTTGGCTCCTAATATCGCTGCCCCAACCGAACCAACCTTATCACTACCGAAGATATAAAGTGTAAGACCCCGAATTTTATGAAATAAAAGTATTCAATTTTTCTTATAATTACAATTCAGTAAATGGTTAAATTGATAAAAGTTTAAAGTTATGAGTGCAATATGATTTTTTTTCAAAATAAGCAAGTGGTTATAAAATAATCATTGTTGTCGGGGAATATTCGTTTGGTCGTGGAATATTCTTTCTGTCGGAGAATATTCGTACGACGGCGCAGCTATTTGTGGGCTCCATAACGAATAACTGTCGGGTGAAGGAAAACGACAAATTTGAGTTTTTACAAATAACGGCGTAGTTGTTACCGTTAACACTGTTGGAATGCTCGGTGGTTAAAATACAGTAATACGCGTGTTTGCACAGTAGCACACGGTTTTACACAGTATTTTTGAATTATTGATCCTTACGTAAGAAGGCACTACTCAATAATTGTTACAGTAATTACTGTTCAATATTTTATTTTATTGATTCAATAATTGCTACGTTGAAATTTTATATTATTGTTGTGCAATAATTGTCACTGCACAGTATTTCTCCATTATCAGATCAATAATTCATATTATTTAAATAATATTATTAGATAGCATTATTGACAATGTTTAGAAAGTTCTGTCTAAGGAGAGGTTTGGTCATTTAATTGCGCGCTAGTAAGGAGAAATTCTTATTGGAAAGCCCCCTCTTTCCTGGGAACGGCCTGGTTGTCATAAATGTGATTCTGTAATATTATTTGTGAATAATTAATTATTGATTCATATGATAAGGAAATATTTATTTTATGTGGATATAAACGAGGGATATATTTTTGTGGTTAAAAAATGAAAGAGTTAATGTTGAGATTTTTATCCGTATTTTTGTCGGAATGGAGGTATTAAAAATCAGGGTTTTTGAGATATTTTGCGGGGGTTATAATTTTTAATCCGACCGTTGGATCGTGGTAATTTTTGGATATGTTATACATATATAAGTTGAGTATATGTCCACAAATTTTGAACCGTTAAAAATGAACGTATGATTTATTATGAATTTTACGAGATGACTGGTTCAGAAATTGTTGAATTTTTGGAGTTTATCATTTTGGTGGAAAATTCTAGAATTGGTGGGCCCCACTTGTGGTTGGTGAAGAAATGTGCTGAATTATATTTCAAATGTGGTGGGTGGGAATAGTAGTAGGTAAAGCCATCAGGTTGCAGGTCAAACCTACCAAAATTTTCCTATAAATAGAGGGCTAAGTTAGAATTGAAAATCACACACAGAAACATAAGCTTTCTCTCTTTCTCTCTCTATATTATGAAGCATATTTTGTGAGTTTTTAGATACTTGGTGAGTTGCTATTCATCAGTGCAAGTTTCCTTCAGCATCATATCCGATATCCAGTCAGAAGTACTGCTCTTTTGAGGTAAGGGATTGTAAGGGATAGTAAGGGATAGTAAGGGATATTAAGGGTTGTTATGTTTTTCAGTTTCGTAATTTTTCTGAACTTCAAAAATTCTGGAAAAATTTGAAATGATATTTTGATGAGTTTTCTTGATTGTGTCCAAAAATGGTGATTTTTGGATGTATAGATTGAGAGTTATGAATTTTATGAGAAAAGACTATTTTAAAAGTAACTGCTTATAATTTCTTGTGGTTAACTCCAAAATTGATGAAATTTTTATTGGGAGTACATGTATATGATAGAAGTGTACTCTGTAAATTTCAGAATTTTTAGACAAAAGTACAATTTTTGATAAATGTCTAAATATTCGGCTATTTTGGCCATATGAAAAATAGTAAATGACTTTTAAAAATTTTGAGAAAAATATATGTTCACTATGGGACTATATTATGCTAAATCCCAGAAAAGAAATATTTTTGGAACTGATTTGGTATTTTTTATGAAAATGGTCTAGTTATGAGTAAATGAATTAAATATGTTTTGTGAAGAAAGAAAATTGGAAAATAGGATTTTATAGCTTGAGAATCCTATATGAGGTATATGCAGATTTTTGATGAGGGTTTTGGTTATTGATGATGAAATCTTAAGAGTGGACATTTTATGATGATTAAATGCATTAATTAGTAAAGTGTAAACAATTTAAATAAATTGTTTATAAGCTTAGGAAATGTTATTCTTTCAATATCATTATACCAAAATATTGGTATAGATTTTATTGTGGAATTTCTATCTTTTTGAGTCGAGGTTACTATTCACGAGTTACTATTCACGAGTTACTATTCACGAGTTACTATTCATAAGTTACTATTCACGACAAAATTGGTTTCTTTTTCTAACCAAATTATAGTTGATTTATGAATATTACTCTTGAGATTAAATCTATATGTTGATCATATTGTTTTTATTATCATATATAACATTTTTATAACCTTGATGTTGAAATTCTCTTTCGCTTGAGTGTAAAGATGGGTAAATTATTGGTATGATCATGACTATGGGTTCTCTTTGGCCAGTAGTGCAAAGTTGAATTGTTGACTGGTATGATCATGACCATTGAATTTATAATTGAATATCTTAAGCTTAAGTGCAAAGGTGAATTGATCAACATGGTTATAATTATTGTTTATATAAATTCTGAAATGATTATATATTTCTTTGAGATATGAATATATTTGGCCTGTAGTGCAAATATGAATGTTGATGAATATCTTTGGCCTGTAGTGCAAAGATGAATTGTAGATGAATATCTTTGGCCTGTAGTGCAAAGATGACATGTTGTAGAATATCTTTGGCCTGTAGTACAAAGATGAATTATTGATGAATATCTTTGGCATGTAGTGCGAAGATGAACTGTTGTTGAATATCTTTTGCCCGTAGTGCAAAGATGGTTTATTGATGAATATCTTTGGCCGTAGTGCGAAGATGGATTTATTAGCATGATTATGAACAGGAACTGTGATTTGGTATAACCGTGATCTTTGACGTTTCAGGTAAAGACAGGTGATGATAATATTCTTCGTCCTGGGTGCGAAGAAAAATTTAGAGTCACAATTATGATTATGAGTTATTCATATAGTTGTGAAAAGGAACTGTTGATTAATGTTACAGGGATAAAACATTATTGGTGGACTTTTAATGTGGAGAAGATAATAGACTTTATGGTCTATTTGACTCTTCTAATGGATTGCATGTTCCGCTGCAACTATGGTTGAAATTTTTATCATCTACCATATGTTCTAAATCTCTGATTTATTATTGATGAAGACTATTGATAATTTATTTATCTTTAGTCATGATATTCTTTACTGAGCTAGTTGTGCTCACCCTTTTGCTTCACAATTCCTTTCAGGTAATAAGAGTGTAGCTGGGTCGAGCGAGGGTAATGGGGAAATAGAACGGTGGTCTCTAGCTGTGGATGTTCTCCCGAAGCAGTATAGAAAAGTTCATTTAGTAGTTATATTTGGTGAATCCAATAGGGTAAGGTGTACCCAACGTTGGAAGGGTGGTTTGCCACTATTATACAAGATGTCTAAAGACATACAACCTCGTGTCATCATAAGACAGGGATGTGCTCATCCACTTGCTGAGTATATCTATGGGCACTACCTATATAATCTTGGTGTTTGTTTGAAGTATAATTCTCAATTAGAGACAGTGGAGATAATGATAAGTCAAGAGAAGACTCACCATTGGGAAGAATATGATAGTAATCTTCTCGTTTTTCTTTGGGGTCTATTGGGTCAACCAAGGATAATTCTGTGGCCATATGATATCTATCATAACCTAGACGCGTGGCCTCCCATGTACGAAGGTTTCCTTGAGCACTTCCCAATGGTGAGTCTTCTCTATTACATGGTACAGAAAACAACTACAACTTTATTACAACAATTGTCGTGGAAAATACAACAACACATATGCTGTGAGTTTGGATACAAATATATACCAAATGTGACTCATGTTCCAACCGTGGACATCACCTCACAATAACACCTTACATAAAGGTATAGTCAAAAACTGTTTTAGAAATTAGAATCTTTGGGAAGTGCTCAAGGAAACCTTCGTACATGGGAGGCCACGCGTCTAGGTTATGATAGATATCATATGGCCACAGAATTATCCTTGGTTGACCCAATAGACCCCAAAGAAAAACGAGAAGATTACTATCATATTCTTCCCAATGGTGAGTCTTCTCTTGACTTATCATTATCTCCACTGTCTCAAATTGAGAATTATACTTCAAACAAACACCAAGATTATATAGGTAGTGCCCATAGATATACTCAGCAAGTGGATGAGCACAACCCTGTCTTATGATGACACGAGGTTGTATGTCATTAGACATCTTGTATGATAGTGGCAAACCACCCTTCCAACGTTGGGTACACCTTACCCTATTGGATTCACCAAATATAACTACTAAATGAACTTTTCTATACTGCTTCGGGAGAACATCCACAGCTAGAGACCACCGTTCTATTTCCCCGTTACCCTCGCTCGACCCAGCTACACTCTTATTACCTGAAAGGAATTGTGAAGCAAAAGGGTGAGCACAACTAGCTCAGCAAAGAATATCATGACTAAAGATAATTAAATTATCAATAGCCTTCATCAATAATAAATCAGAGATTTAGAACATATGGTAAATGATAAAAATTTCAACCATAGTTGCAGCGGAACGAGCAATCCATTAGAAGAGTCAAATAGACTATAAAGTCTATTATTTTCTCCATGTTAAAAATCCACCAACAATGTTTTATCCCTGTAACATCAATCAACAATTCTGGTCCACAATCATATGAATAACTCATAATCATAACTGTAGTTTCTAAATTTCTCTTCTCATCTAGGACGAAGATAATTTTCATCACCTGAAACATCAAACATCATGGTTATACCAAATCACAGTTCCTGTTCATAATCATACTAATAACTTCATCTTTGCACTACGGGCCAAAGATATTCATCAACAAGTCATCTTTGCACTACAGGCCAAAGATATTCATCAACAGTTCATCTTTGCATTACTGGCCAAAGATATTCATCTACAATTCATCTTTGCACTACAGGCCAAAGATATTCCTCAACAATTAATATTTGCACTACAGGCCAAATATATTCATATCTCAAAGAAATATATAATCATTTCAGAATTTATATACACCATAATTATAACCATGTTAATCAATTCATCTTTACACTTAAGCTAAAGATATTCAATTGTAAATTCAATGGTCATGATCATACCAGTCACAATTCAACTTTGCACTACAGGCCAAAGAGAACCCTAGTCATGATCATACCAATAATCTACCCATCTTTACACTCCAGTGAAAGAGAAATTCAACATCAGGGTTATAAAAATATTATATATGATAATAAAATCAATATAATCAACATATAGATTTAATCTCAAGAGTAATATTCATAAATCAACTATAATTTGGTTAGTAAAAGAAACCAATTTTGTCGTGAATAGTAACTCATGAATAGTAACTCGTGAATAGTAACACCGACTCAAAAAATAAAAAATTCCACAATAAAATTCATACCAATACTTCGGTATAATGATATTGAAAGAATAACATTTCTTAAGCTTATAAACAATTTATTTAAATTGTTTACACTTTACTAATTAATGCATTTAATCATCATAAAATGCCAACTCTTAAGATTTCATCATCAATAACCAAAACCCTCATCAAAAATCTGCATATACCTCATATATAGGATTCTCAAGCCATAAAATCCTATTTTCCAATTTTCTTACTTCACATAACATATTTAATTCATTTTCTCACAACTAGACTATTTTCATGAAAAATACCAAATCAGTTCCAAAAATATTTCTTTTCGGGAATTTAGCATAATATAGTCCCATAGTGAACATATATTTTTCTCAGAATTTTTAAAATTAATTTACTATTTTTCATATGGCCAAAACCGCCGAATATTTAGACATTTATCAAAAATTGTACCTTTGTCTAAAAATTCTGAAATTCACAGAGTATACTCCTATCATATACATGTACTCCCAATAAAAATTTCATCAATTTTGGAGTTAACCACAAGGAATTATAAGCGATTACTTTTAAAATAGTCTTTTCTCATAAAATTCATAACTCTCAATCTATACATCCAAAAATCACCATTTTTGGACACAATCAAGAAAACTCATCAAAATATCATTTCAAATTTTTCCAGAATTTTTGAAGATCAGAAAAATTACAAAACTGAAAATCATAACAACCCTTAAAATCCCTTAATATCCCTTACTATCCCTTACCTCAAAAGAGCAGTACTTCTGACTGGATATCGGATATGATGTTGAAGGAAACTTGCACTGATGAATAGAAACTCACCAAGTATCTAAAAACTCACAAAATATGCTTCATAATATAGAGAGAGAAAGAGAGAAAGCTTATGTTTCTGGTGTGATTTTCAATTCTAACTTAGCCCTCTATTTATAGGAAAATTTTGGTAGGTTTGACCTGCAACCTGATGGCTTTACCTGCTACTATTCCCACCCACCACATTTGAAATATAATTCAGCACATTTCTTCACCAACCACAAGTGGGGCCCACCAATTCTAGAATTTTCCACCAAAATGATAAACTCCGAAAATTCAACAATTTCTGAACCAGTCATATCGTAAAATTCATAACAAATCATACGTTCATTTTTAACGGTTCAAAATTTGTGGACATATACTCAACTTATATATGTATAACATATCCAAAAATTACCACGATCCAACGGTCGGATTAAAAATTATAACCTCCGCAAAATATCTCAAAAACTCTGATTTTTAATACCTCCATTCCGACAAAAATACTGATAAAAACCTCAACATTAACTCCTTCATTTTTAACCACAAAAATATATCCCTCATTTATATCCACATAAAATAAATATTTTCTTATCGTATAAATCAATAATTAATTATTCACAAATAGTATTACAGAATCACATTTATGACAACCAGGCCGTTCCCAGGAAAGAGGGGGCTTTCCAATAAGGATTTCTCCTTACTGGCGCGCAATTAGATGACTAAACCTCTCCTTAGACAGAACTTTCTAGACATTGCCAATAATGCTATCTAATAATACTATTCAAATAATATGAATTATTGATCTGATAATGGGAAATACTGTGCAGCAATAATTATTGAACAACAATAATACAAAATTTCAACGTAGCAATTATTGAATCAATAAAATAAAATATTGAACAGTAATTACTGTAACAATTATTGAGTAGTGCCTTCTTACGTAAGAATCAATAATTTCAAAAATACTGTGCAATATCGTGTGCTACTGTGCAATAACGCGTATTACTGTATTTTAACCACCGGGTATTCCAACAGTGTTAACGGTAACAACTACGCCGTTATTTGTAAAAACTCAAATTTGTCGTTTTCCTTCACCCGACAGTTATTCGTTATGGGGCCCACAAATAGTTGTGCCGTCGTACGAATATTCCCCGACAGAAAGAATATTCTACGACCAAACGAATTTTCCCCGACAACAATGATTATTTTATAACCACTTGCTTATTTTGAAAAATTTTCACATTTCACCCATAACTTTAACTTTTATCAATTTAACCATTTACTAAATAGAAAAATTGAATACTTTTATTTCATAAAATTCGGGGTCTTACAATCTCCCCTCCTTATGAAATTTCGTCCCCGAAATTTACGTACCTGGTATTTCAAAGAGTTGAGAATACCTTCCTTTCATTTCAAATTCCATCTTTCCTGTCATCATAATTTCTCCATTACTCATCTCTGTATTTCAAATATCATTCTAGAATACAGCTTCAAAACAAGGGTTAATTTAACAAATAACATATCACATAATATCCCGATATTATGACTGTCTAACAAATAAGCTTAGGTAGGACACACTAGCGAAGAATTTACTCATCTCTCCCCCTCCTAGTTGTATTCCCCGATCTCCGCCAGAGATCATATCCCTAAGCTCTGATACCACCTGTGACAACCCCAAACAGGTTCATTCCACCCACCCATCTGAGTCGTCAAATACATGGTACAGAAAACAACTACAACTTTATTACAACAATTGTCGTGGAAAATACAACAACACATATGCTGTGAGTTTGGATACAAATATATACCAAATTGACTCATGTTCCAACCGTGGACATCACCTCACAATAACATCTTACATAAAGGTATAGTCAAAAACTGTTTTAGAAATTAGAATCTTTGGGAAGTGCTCAAGAAAACCTTCGTACATGGGAGGCCACGCGTCTAGGTTATGATAGATATCATATGGCCACAGAATTATCCTTGGTTGACCCAATAGACCCCAAAGAAAAACGAGAAGATTACTATCATATTCTTCCCAATGGTGAGTCTTCTCTTGACTTATCATTATCTCCACTGTCTCAAATGAGATTATACTTCAAACAAACACCAAGATTATATAGGTAGTGCCCATAGATATACTCAGCAAGTGATGAGCACAACCCTGTCTTATGATGACACGAGGTTGTATGTCATTAGACATCTTGTATGATAGTG